>OX451739.1:1496994725-1497444725 GCA_948472305.1 Vicia faba | reverse complement strand
ACTTACTTGACCTTTTTAGTGTGTTCACAAAAAAATACTCTAAAGATATTGCAACCTGCATATTAAAAAAAAACACATATTAATTTTAATAAAAGAAATATATATCAAAACAGTAAAGTTACTCTAGAAATAAATATGAGCATAGTGATACAATAAACAAACTGCTAGTACTAAGCCAATTTCGACACTGCCAAAGACAACTCCAATATATGCGCTGAAACATACTAGAAAATCAAAAGTGTTGGGGATAATAATGTCAACATCACTACTATTGACATTACAATGTTTGATGCTGCAGTTTTGCAACCAGCATTGTAATTTATAGCCGAACGCGAAAACAGTCCGGAATCAACATTCATTTTTTATGTCAGATTTGTTAGCGATTGATATTAATTGATGATGAAATTGTTTACTTGTTGTGAGGTAGCAAGAGGTTAGTGAACCAAAAATATTCATGGTACTCATGAAGAGCTAATTTCTTACATACTGCAATTCCCTTTGTTTCGATCATTATGTTACATCTCCTGCACATCAAAATCATCCACGCCCTTTTTGAGTACAGAGACATGAAACACCGGATGAACACGCGAAGTTAGACTGAACACGAAAACAGCCCTGAAACAACATTCATTTTTTATGTCAGATTTGTTAATAATTGATACTAATTGATGATGAAATTTTTTACCTGTTGTGAGGTAGCAAGAGGTTAGTGAACCAAAAATATTCACAGTACTCATGAAGAGCCAATTCCTTAGCTATCCAAGTCATCATGAAACTGTTTAATATTATTTAAATCTCACCTCACATCACCGTTTTAATATTATTTCAATGATTTTTTTTACTAACATACCATCTTTTTATTGCACACCCATATACACGAGTATCATACAAAATATTTGACTATAAAAAAATAAAACATCCCCAACTGATGAACAGAAAATAAACATTACATAATTACGGCCACAAAGACCGTTTTGTTTGAACGCTACATAAAAAAACAATCTAAAAGGCTTAAAATTGTTTGAAAATTACAAATCATCAAATAGTATCACAAATAAATTTGTCCCACCTCTTCCATCCTCGTCTTCCTCAGCACCATCCTTAGATTGGGCTAAAAATCATAATGTTAGCCATAAATATTCACAGTCTACTAATTATTATTTAGTATTATAAAAATATTCATAATAATATTAATACCAACACTGAACTATGTACTTTGTTTTAAAAATGGAAGATTGAGTTTTATGGAAAATTTTAAAAATATAGGTAACAACTTGCAGCTTACATTAGTATACAAGGATGCCTATCATGCAATATTTTTTATTTCTAATAGGGCTTATCTTACTTGCTATGAATTTTCAGATAATGATATGGCATATGTTGCTGATCGACTCACACTTATCTTCGATCAATTGGTCATTTGTCTTTCCAGCAAATAGTTGATGCTAACAATTTTTTTAATGAAAAACAAGATCCAATACATTTATCAAGAATGAAATTATGGACATCAATCACATTGGAAGACCAAATGAGATTCGTTCAAGCTGTTACCTATATTTTTAAAATTTTCCATACAACTCAATCTTCAATTACCCTATTAGAAATAAAAAATAATGCATGACAAGCATCCTTGTACACTAATTTAAGCTGCAAGTTGTTACCTATATTTTTAAAATTTTCCATACAACTCAATCCTTCATTTTTAAAACAAAGGACAAAGCTCGGTGTTGGTATTAATATTATTATGAACATTTTTATAATACTAAATCATAATTAGTAGATTGTGATTTTTTTTTTCTAACCTTTTTAGCCCAATCTAAGAATGGTGTTGAGGAAGACGAGGATAGAAGAGATAGGACAAATTTATTTGTGGTACTATTTGATGATTTGTAATATTCAAACAACTTTAAGGCTTTTGGATTGTTTTTTTTTAATGTAACGTTCAAACAAATCGCTCCTTGTGGCCGTAATTATGTAATATTTATTTTCTGCTCGTCCGTTAGAGACGATTTATTTATTTTATAACCATGTATTTTGTATGATGCTCGAGTATTATGCAATAAAAAGATGGCATGTTAGTAAAAAATTCATTGAAATAATATCAAAACGGTGGTGTGAGGTGAGATTTAAATAATATTAAACAGTTTCATGATGGTTTGGATAGCTAAATAAAAAATTTCATCAGTATCAATTGTTAACAAATCTGACATAAAAAATAAATGTTGTTTCAGGGCTATTTTCGCGTTCGGTCCAACTTCTCGAAATTTTGCGTGTTCATCCGTTATTTCATGTCTTTCTACTCAATAAAATCGTGGATGATTTTGATGTGAAGTAGGTGTAATAGAATGATCGAGACAAAGAGAATTGCAGTATGTAAGGAATTGGCTCTTCATAAGTAGCATGGATATTTTTGGTTCACTAACCTCTTGCTACCTCACAACAGGTAAAAAATTTCATCATCAATTAGTATCAATTGTTAACAAATCTGACATGAAAAATGAATGTTGTTTCAGGACCGTTTTCGCGTTTGGCTGTGAATTACAATGCTGGTTGCAAAACCGCAGCATCAAACATTATAATGTAAATAGCAGTGATGTTGACATTATTATTCCTAACACCTTTGATTTTCGAGTATGTTTCAGCGCATATATTGGAGTTGTCTTTGGCAGTGTCGAAATTGGCTTAGTACTAGCCGTATGTATATTGTATCACTATGCTCATATTTATTTCTAGATTAATTTTACTGTTTTGATATATATTTCTTTTATTAAAATTAATATGTTTTTTTTTTAATATGCAGATTGCAATATCTTTAGAGTATTTTTTGTGAACAGACTAAAAAGGCCAAGTAAGTTCAAAAAGCCAAGGAAGTTTAGTTTCAAAGACACTTTTTAACTCTTAAAATTCTAAAGACCAAGTAAGTTTTTATTTTTTTTAACTCTTTTTAAAATTTTGATTTGATGTTTCTGATTGAAGGGGGCTGCAGCATGGCTGTGGCTGTGCCTCTGCAGCTGACTCTATTCTAGTGAGACACAACTGTCAAAGCCTAGTTCACTTAACTCTTTTTTCTTCTCTACTTCTCATTTTTTCTTCTCTCCTTCTCATTTTTTTCTTCTCATGGATATTTTACTGATGGTGTGATTTTCTCCCTCTTTTATTTTGTGGGTATTGGATATATTAAAGCATATGATGCTCTTACTGATGCATGTCTTCTCTCCATGCATATTTGACTGGTTTTGCTTGAATATTGAGTTCCGCACCATGATGGCACCATTCATTGGTTGCAACATGGTAGGTAGGAACCAATATTGAGTTCTGCCCCATGATGGCACCATTCTTTGGTTGCAACGTGGCAGGTAGGAACTAGAACTTGCACGTGATGCAAGTGTGAAATCAGAACCTTGCACATGATATATTTTCTTGGACTGATGCAAGTGTAAACAACACATCTCTATGCATATTCTACTGATTTGCTTGTTCTTTTAATGTTTCTTCTTCTTTTTCTGATATGGTTGTCTTTTGTGAAAATTTGCTTGTTTATGTTGGAAATTTACTTATATTTTTTGTTTTCTATTAGGTGTATGCATTTACTACGGGTTTTGGATTGGCTTACTCACAACCTTCTGATCCAATTTATGCCAAAATCCCATCTTACCCTCACTCTCATTCTGCTATATGAACACTCGTTCACTCCCTCAATGGAACAGAGAGAAATTCCATTCCAAACCCTACTGACACTCCACCAATCCTCCCTCAAAACTCTGCTAAAAAACAATAAAAGCACCACAAAAAATCACACTAGATTCTGCTTTTAACCTCCTCCCATCTACCTCTCCAAACTCCTCAAAATCCCTCTCTACAGACACACAAATTCACTCTCATCCTTGCAAACAATCCTCAAATCCACCTCTTCTCTTACACAAAACCTTTGCTACAAATCAAATTCATACCTCACTACGAACCTCAGCTCACCCTTCATCTCAGTCGACTCCCAAACCACACCTTGCTCAGCCACCTTTCACGGCCACCATAACCAACATGCTGACAACCTCTGCAACAAACAACCACAAAACACTCTCATCACGCTCATCACTCGCCAACTCACGACATCAACAAACGGACAACACAACAACGTGGAGAAACGGAAAACGAGAAGAAAACCTCACACATACAAGCCTCGCAGAAGAATCAGAAGAAAGACTTACCAGAGATTCAAAGTTTCACCGGCACCACTTGTCACCATGTCTGAGAAGATGAAGTTTCAAGATCCCACGCACGCTTCCCAGGACCTTACAATGATCCTTCTCTTCTCATCACCATTAGATCTGGTCATCATTTGTTAACTAGGAGATCCCACGCTCTTGATCAGAAGCCCATGGTGCATCTTTCTCAGCTTACCGTGCCAGATCACGTGGACTTACAATGGGCCTGGACGCTTCTGTTAACTACACCCACTAATTTTCTGTTTTTCTGGCCCTTTTGTTTTATAATTTCTCTGTTTGATATTTATTTTTATATATCATAAAAATGTAAAATGTTGTTTAAATAGTTAATTATTTTAAATATTTTTATTTAACATTATTAATTAATTTTATTAAATAAATAAATTTAATTTAATTAATTGTTTATTTTATTTAATTTGGTTGTATTGTGTGAATTAATTTTGGATTTTGTTATTGTTTGGTTTCATCCCATTCGTAAACTATGCACCTCTTCCCATTTGATGTAATAGTTAGTAATTATATACATTTCTTTCCATTTGATGTAATAGTTAGTAATTATTTTATTGTTTTATTTACTTAATCATTCATTATCACTTACACAAACAAAAACAATTCAAACTAATACTCGATTGCGAGTCATTTCCATATCGTAAGTCGATAAAGCTTTTAAGCATCACAAACGATCACACATGCACACTTGTACACTTGATCCTGGGCATTCTTACAGATAGCCTACTCGATCAATTGTTCCAATTGATCGTTTAGAAGGCGGGTTCACTAGACCATGCATCACTTATAAGTTAGGATTCATACTTATGTTGTTTATGCTTGTGTGAGTCACCTTGTATGGGCTTATGTGTTTATTGCTTACCATTATTCATCATTCAAAAGGTGTACCTCCATCCTCATGGACTCGTAATAATTTATTTATTTTCTTTATTTTCATATTTGTATGCCTTATTCATAATTGTTCACTTCATTTAATAAAATCAATCAACCCCTGCATCTCAGTCCATATATCGAATCATAACCAATTTGATAAGTCGAGTTTGCTTTGTAATCACAACCAACCACCCCAAACATCATGGTTCATATACCAAGCCCTAACCAAGTTGGTAAGTAGAGTTTGTTTTACAATCGCAATCGACCCCTCGATTTCATCTTAAAACACTTTCATAATAAATTCAATGCCTGATCCAACATCAAATCATTCTTAAATGAAAAATCATTTTTCGTAATCAACTATAGGATTAAATGGAAAAGGTGGGAACCTACCTTCTCCCTTCCTAGATTAACCTTAGACATGTTCCCTTGCATGTCTTTATTTAATTACAATCCGACCAAAATACTTTTAAATAAAATAAGTTTGAACATTTTGTCTTACTCTTTCATAAAGAGTACTAAATGGATAAGTTGGGGGTCTACTTATTTTTTCCTAAGTGTGCGGGTGCTAAATATCTACTTTGACCATTCAAAGACTTGTGTTCTATAAAAACCAACTCAACTCATTCAAACTTTTTTCTATTTGGAATTTCTTTTGAAAATATCTCAATAAAAGAATGTGTTTTAGCCATTTCAATACGAAATGAATACAAAGACTTAGCTCCCCGAACGAGCAAAAATAAGTCAAAGTTCTAACATTTGAAATGTCTAAATGCATCATTCTTCTAAAAGCAAACAATAAACTCTTGGTCTTTTTTAGAAGAACTACTGAGTTCTGACTTCCTTATTGCACTTAAGGGATACATAGGCAAGAGGTTTTGAAACCGAGGCGAACATAACAAACTAAAAACAAAAACCCAACTTCCTTCTTTTGTTCTCGATCATTAAGTAGAAGATTGTAAACTATCACAATACCACTCAAACACATACGAACTAAATGGTTCCAATCGAGTACGATGGATGTGAGGGGTGCTAATACCTTCCCTTTGCATAACCGACTCTCATACTATTATCTTGGTTGTGATGACCATTTCTTTAGCGGGTTTTATTCGATACTTTCCTGTTCCTTTTGGAACAAATAAAAGTTCAATGGCGGCTACATTGCTTAAATATTTTTCTAGGCGCTTCAGCTGGCGACTTCACTGGGAAGAATCCCCTAAGAGAGTCCACCCCAGTTTAGTTCTTTGTGTGTGTATGTTTTTTATTTTGCTTTCTTCTTATTTTCTCTTATGTTTATGGTTATATGTCCTGTTTTTATCCTGATGCGGTAATGTTGGAATTTTCAAGGGTGATATGTTACTATGAGAGATACTCATTACACAGGTCTGAGAAAACATTTGAATTAGAAGGGTATTGTGTAGCGGTCAGGGTTTCCATACTCATTGTCTTGTTAGTCTATGCAAAGACCCCGCCTAGAGTAGGTCTTGTGGGGGTGTTATTGGCGTATATCCCTATATATTGCTAGTAGCATTTTCCAATATGGACAGGCGACTCTAGGAACCTTTAGAAACCCTTAACCAGTTATTGGACCTCTTTGAACCGATGTTTGTGTAGTGCTTACAAGATACCAGTCTTTTTAAGTCGCACAGAGAACCTAAACTATAGTCGGTTCCATAAATTTTAATAGTGGCAGGCATACCTATGATGTGTCGTTATTATCGTCAAATGTGACCCATGAATCTAGGAACCATGTTATCCAAAATCCGTAGATCTATCCTGTGAGGGGAATTATTAAGTAGATGTCGAAACCATTCTTGTCAGTCCTTTAAACTTCTACATGTGTGGAATTTACCCGTGAATTGTGAATATAATTAATATGAAATTGCACTGCATCACATTGTATTCTTACACGCATTATCATGCATTTCATCTTCATTAGAAAAACTCATTTCATATATTATGTCTAGAAAGATCAAACTGATTACCTGACACTGGCTTAGAATTTGAAGGATGTCTCAGAGAGCTAGAAGAGCTTCGTCAAGGTCAAGATCAGTTGAGGGCCGAAGTCAACCAATTGAAGAGTCAGATGAGTCTAGTTTTGGACATATTGCAATCCTTGTTAAAGAAAGAGAGAAATACTACGCCAATTGCTGCAACATACTTGGTTACCTCTCTTCAAGTGTTTGGTGGCACCATGGGCCAATGACAACCACTGGTGGCAAGTCTTACAGCTCAGAAACGTCTTCTTGGAATTGATACTCGGCCTTTGCCTCAAAAGATTTCTCGTCAACAGAATCAACAGTGGAATTCATCTTACCCTAATTATACCCTGCATGATATTCAACATATCTTAATGTTGTATACTCAATTTTTGCCTTACCTAATTCAGAGAGGTATTGTAGTACCGAGGGAGCTGAAGCAAGCACCAGGTGTAGAGTCGAAACCTTGGTACAATATGAATGCTAAATTTGTTTTCCAAGCCAATTCTCCTGGGCATATGAGTGAGAACTATTTTTCTTTCAAATTCAGAGTTCAGGAACTAATTGATGACAAGATCCTAACTTTCAAGCATAATGGCATAAATATAGACATCATGGTCGCAAAGTCAGAGAATGGAAGCATCAGAGGATTCCTAAGGCTCGTTGGAACCTTTGCCGACAAGGAAGATATTGAAACTCCAAAGGCTAGTGATGACAATGGCAAGGTTCGGGTGATAATTTTAGGAAAATTGGTAACCTTTAAATCCTTAGAATACAAGCTTGATTGAACTTCTTCAAAGGTTGGAGACAGAGTTTCTTTGAACTGAGTTTGTGATCTGGGCAAAACACATAACAACCAAAACTCTTGATCTTAATTATCAATCTTGACACCGATAATTTAAAGATGAAGAATCAACTTGTTAAACATATCCAACTGCTTAGCCAGGACTTTATCTTCACTCTTCTTGAATGAATACAGAGCATGCTTCAGGTAGAGGCAATTGACCAACGATTTGGTCATGTACAAACTTTCAAGTTCCACCCATAAACTTGACGTTGTCGTCTCCTTTCGAGACCTGTCAGAGAACCTTATCACTAAGGCTCAATATGATGGAGTTATGGGCTTTCTCTATCATAATCATTTTTTCTTTGTCTATTAACACAACGTCCATGGTCGTGACTCCCTTCAGCACTTCTAAACAACGCTGCTGAACCAGTAGGGCTTTCATCTTCAAGCTCCATAAATCGAAATCGTTCACTCCGGTGAACTTTTCAATCTTATACTTCATTGAAGAAATCTTCACCATGCTCATCACACCAATTTGTTATGAAAAATGATACCAGGAATAGAGTATAAGCGAATTCTTGAATACCAGGAAACCTTGAAGGTGCAAACAGAGACAATCAAATTGATTATAAATTATTATTTTTTACTTTCTCTTTGAAACAAGATTACAAGTGTTACAGAATAAAAAATAACCTCTCTCACCCTAATTAAGATTTGTGTTGTGCAATGATGAGAGACTAGTATGCTATTTATAAGAAAACTAACACACTAAATTAATGGGATTTTACAAACATGCCCATTACACAAGCTAACTTAGGGAATAAGCTAAATGAAACAATTGGGATTTTATAAACAATCACAATTCGATATTGCTAACAATCCTAGCATTTCGCCTACTGTGTATTTGAGCATACTTCGACTACAACACTGCAGGGCTTTGACTATAACATGTGAATAGACTTCAGTCGCATGCTAAGATCCTGTCAAGTTATTGAGAAAAGAAGCTACCCTTAAACCATAATAGAGTTTGATCTAATATCTTACACCTTTCATTATAGTTAATAATAGCAATCGTTGTGAAATGTATCTATATTTAATTATGGTCATTTATAACAACTGTGGTGAAAATTATAACTTATATTTAAACGAAAATCCGCTCATTTAAGAAAGAATGCAGTTGTCTCTCTCAAAAAGAAACTTTAATTCTCTCTCACGTCTCATCCTAACTCCATGAAAGAAAACCATACTACTTCTTCACAACATTTCAAAATGTCTTCTTCATCTCTTATGGATCAAGAAAAGATTCATTTTTTTTCACTTCCTCGTCACATTTCAGGTACATGATACGTTTTCACATTTTATATTGTTGTTGATTTTTTTTGTTCATATATGTTGTATGTTGTTATTGATTTTGATTTTGTTTATATATATTGTATGTTGTTGATGACTTTGTTTTTGTTTTTATATGTTGTATGTTGTTGTTAATGTATATTGTTAATGATAAAAGTTTCATGTTGTTGGTAATAAAAGTTGTATGTTATATGTAGTTTGTTGATGATTTATTAGTTGATATATGTTGTATGTTGTTTAAGGTAAGTTGTTCTTGAAAAAAGTTGTATGTTGTAAGTTATTTATGGTATGTTGTAAGTTGTATGTTGTTGTTGATAAAAGTTGTATATTGTATGTGTTTACTGTGGAAATGGTAAACAACCGCTGATCCTCCCAAAGTCCTAAAACTGAGGGTAACTTGAAAGATCGACCAGTTGATCTCAAGACGCGTACTAAGAGTTTTTTGTTATCACACATATTTCGTTGAAATATCAGTCAAGGGAAACGACTTTCTTTTGACTAGAGAAATGGGCGCAATAGTTTTCCACACTATGGTTTAATCGACTTCTTGGTAACTCGTGACCGATAGAAGATATTCGTACAAAAATGAGACTCACTAAACTAACTGACAGGTGACCCGTGACCCACAGATAGTGTCAAGTTGTTCATGAAAAATAAAAGATAACGTATAGATCTTGCTCGACAGCAAAGAGAAAACATATAAAACACTCAGGAGATATAACTGAAAAAATAAAAGATTTGCATTGAAATAAAGATGGTGATTCACGTACATCAAGCACTCTTCACTCTTGATTTCCTGACGCTTGGAATGAGAGAGTTTGCCAAGTGATTTGAGAGTACAAGTGAACCTCCTAAACTACATAAAATCTGCCTATTTATAGTGTTTACAAAGTAACTACCTAGATAAAATCTACGGCTAATATTAACATCTTGAGGTAACTGCTTCACTAGATGCTGCCACCTCTTTGGCGCTCAAACACGTCGTTGATTGCCAGTAACCGCTCATAATTTTGAAGTTTCACTTATTTGGCGCTTGAACACGTCGTGGGTTGTTGGTAACTGCCCACGTTTCCTCTAAGCTTCTTGAACATAAACCGCCTCTGCCTTGCTTCGACGCTTTCTTTCTGGCAAAGAATAATCACGCTTTCTCTAAGTCCAAGATACCCTTCTTTGTCGACTAATACCATCTTCGACCAAGTCCTTCTCTTTTACCCTTTTGGTCGAATAAACCAATTCGATCCTCCTGACATATTCTATTATTTCTTCCTAGTCGACGTGATTCAATTTTAGATAGTTTCAATATGGCTCCTTCCTAGCATTAACTCCGACTTAATAAAAACCAATTTTTCACACATTAGCTCCTGTTTCCCAAAAAACCCTTATTTTGGAGGGTGCCTCTTAACTTATGAGAGTATTTTCATTTATCACATGCACTTGAATTCCTCAAGATTTTCCAAGGTAACAAAATGCCCCCCAGAGATGCCATTTTCGAATTTCGACTAATATGAGATCATGGCATCTCGGAAGCGTTGGCTTCACCATTCGACCAAATTGTTTCCATTTCTCAAAAAGTGAACATTATTGTTCTATCTTTTCCGTGACGTCATGCAATCATGGTAGCGTCCCACGCCTTTCAGTTTCAAGACGTGCGACATTAATTGCTTGTCATCATTGCGCTTTTATTGGGAAACGTGGCCCACTAACTTGCGTTGGTCTTGTGGCACGCGTCCTACTAACTGACGTAATTTGAACTTTGGGAAATCACAAACGATTTTCCCATTATTTCATCTTTCCTCAGGGTTTATAAATACCCGTATTCCCCATTTTTATATTTTCCTTCACTTCTTCAATCCCTTGCCTTTTAGAAAACAAAAAACCCAGAAACTACACACCATCGATGTTCTTCATCTTCATCTTCCTTCAACCTTCAACAATGGCGAATGTAAAAAATCAAACCTCTTCTCCAGTCTTCGCTCTTCAACTGCGCCTTGTCAACGGCAAATCCGGTGTACCAGAACCTCCATTTTCTGAGGAGAAGGCCAATATCTGGAAATCTCAGGTACTTATCTCTTTCTCTCTTGAAGAGAAACCCTTAGCCTTTTTAGGAATGCTTCCAGCTGATGCACCCTCTGAAATCTACGTAGATGATAAGGAGGCGTTTTTTCCCACTAACACCGCTACCAGACCCATCATCTCTTCTTCAAACCCTGTATCACTTAAATATATTGACAGGAACTTTAGGACATCACCACCTCTTTGTTGCCCTAAATTTCGTGCTTGGATGGCATGTTTAGAAACTGTCAAAGGAGACCACTGGAAAAAGATGGGCATTTATACCCTGCTGGAACTTTCTCGCTGTGGTCAACCCTATTCTAGTGGCATGCTCTTAGCTGCCATATATTTATGGGAGGGTCGACCAACCCCTTTCATACTAAATGTGGTATGATCACTTCTACCTTGCTCGATGTCGCCTCCATCACTGGACTGAAACCATCTGGCACAATTTTCAACTATAAAGATGATGAGCCTGTGCCAATAAGGTTTGATATGGGTGAAGCTGGAAAGCCAATGTATAACAATTTCATCGACCATCATTCTCAAACCTCTGGTGCTGTAACTGATGAAGAGCATGTGGCGTTTCTTACCTTGTGGCTATCTTACTTCGTTTTCTGTTCCAGGTCAATGAAAGTGGCCAAACAATTCTCTTATCTGACTACCCAGTTGCATATGGGTGAAAACATTGATCTAGGCCAGCTGATTTTGGCCTCTCTCTATGCAGCTTTGACTGATGCTGCTAACCAAATAAAGCGTTTTGACCCCAATAATCCAAAGAAAAAGAACGTCTTAGTCCATGGTCCCTTCTGGATCTTGCAGCTATGGTTGAATGCCACTTTCTCTGAGGAGATTAAGCCTTTTAGAAATAGAAAGGTGGCATGTCCTCCATCTCAAAACCATATCGTCTGGAAATGCCTTCTCCATCTGACTCCTATCGACAAAGGCTCCCCAAATCCTGAAGTTTTCTGGTTGTTGTTCACCATTATGCTGACAAGAGTCGACTTCAACCCCTCGATGGCCCCTTTTTTATGCTAGACAAGATGGCCCATAATGGTTTACCAGGGCTTTTCCACCCACGAGAGAAGAGGACAAGAAAAATTCTTTAATACTTTGGAGGCGTTACTTGACTCCTTAATTTTTATCTATTATGATTGTCGGTGTAAACTCAGGTTTGGTCGCTTACCAGCCTAACTTGGTGGCTCGACAATTTAGCCTCTATCAACTTGTTCCTAAATCTTTGTTCAATTCACATGGGCTGCTGGTTGATATCACAACTGACCAATCCTTCGAAATGATCAAGGATGATATAGGGGATCTATGGGCGCGGAGGCCCACACTCACTCTCAATCCTTTCCAACCGTCTTTTTACTGCACCAAAGAATTTGAAACTTGGTGGCAAACACATTTTGTTACATTCATTGGTGATTCTAATGCTAAGCTGACTGAACTAATCACAACTTTCTCAAACTTGCAGGCAAAGGAGACCAAATGTAAGATTACTCATGTTAAACAAATTCGAGCTTTCTAGAATTACTTCTGAATTGTGTATCGACCTAATGATCTTCGTCAGACCATCTATGAGGCCGTTGTCAAATTAAAGGAGAAGGTAACCGATATGATCTCGACACTGAAAATTCCTGGTTATGCAAAATATAAATATCTTTACGCTCTTCATTTTGGAAACATCAAATTTCCTCCTTTGCCATCTAGCCCTTTGGCCCACCTATTCCTGATTGGTGGTATTGCTCTATACCGGATATGCAAAATGCCTATAGGACAAAGGCCGACAGAGTGGTACCGACGAAGTATTACCTGCCTAACTATTCGGGGCATCTTCATTATGATCTCCGATATGTTAGAGTATTTTCGACTACACAAATTGGTAACGTTTTCTAGAAAGTTTTACCCCCTGCCTGTTTTACTTTGGTTGCTTATCTGATTGTTTTACACTTGTCTTACAGCTATACCAATAGATCAGGCGGGAGCTGTTTCTATCGACAAACCAAAACCTTCAACGCGTCAGGTTTAAACTTCAACTTTCTGTCAGCTACCATTCTTGATTTTGGCATATCTGACTCAGCTTAATTTTGTAGATCATTCCTGACCATACACCTTCCGATGATGAACTCATTTCTTCTTCACTCAAGAAGGCTTCTTCGGTTGGTATATTTATATACTTCTTGTTTCTGTGTTGTTTACACCCTAAACTTGTATTAATATTTCGCTTGTTTGCCAGAGTAAAAAACGCTCAGTGGATTTGGCTGCTCCCTCTGACAAATCCAAAAGGTCCAAGAAGGACAAAAAACATACTCCTGAGCGGGCTGAGGTATATTCAGTCGATTCAAAATGTCCATTATCGACTAATACCATTGCTTTGATTTATATCTTTCTTTGATACTGTAGCCATCATCTGATGTTCAACCCTCTCAACATTCCCACAAATCCAAAAGTCATAAGAGGCAAAGAGATTCCTCCACCGAAGGGGAGGAGGCGAAGAAGAAGAAGAAGACAAAGGCACCTATACCCTAAGGTGCTGAGTTAAAGATTGGCTTGAAACTTGTTGATGAAACAGAGGAGCCAGCTGACGTCAAAATTCCTCTTATTACAAGGAGGAGACGTAATGCGGTTTTGGTCGACAATCCTGAAGCAGTTAAAGCCAAGAATCTCATGGCTAAAATTAGGACTCATGCTTTAAATCCTGATTTGCCTCATCTGCTCCATTCTGATCTAACTCTTGGGCTAGAACTCTCAGAAGTTCTTGCTCAAATGAAGGAACTCAATATGTCTAAATCAGCCCGGTTGATGATAACAGTGTTTGAGAAACTTTTCATCCCTCTATGCCAAAATGTTGAAAGAATTCGAGCAAATGAGGCATCGGTTGAGTCGAAGGAAGCCTTTGTGAAAGCAAAGTTGGGTGTGGTGGTGTAGGTTACTGAAGAAATCAATGGTTTGTTAGCAATGGTTGAAGAGAAAAAACAGGAACTGATTCCCAAACGAAACATAGCTGCTGAAATCCGTATCCAGATTTCTGTTCTAAACAAGGAATTATAATTGATCACCAAGCAAGAGGAAGAAATCAACAATGTTATTAATCTCATCCAAGTAAAAGCTGAGCAGATAGATGTGGGTGTCGTGGCGGAAAGTGACGAGATTTCTTCTGTTGAAACAAAGCTTGAAAGACTTAAGATTCAGGAAGAAGGTTTTGAGTATCAGGCCGCTAACCTCCATGGTGAACTGCAGTCGTTTCAAGCCAAATTTAAGCATTTTTAACCATTATAATAACAATCTTGTAATTTCTTCATGGCTCTAAGCCAAATTTTAATGAATCCTTTATTTGTTCGTTTTATATGTAATCTCCGTATTTTATGCGTGTTTTGAATTTTGCTGGTCTCAAAAAAAATTTACTAGCTCGTTGGTTCGGCGAATATTTATTCTGTCGAGATTTTGATATCTTGAAGAATGGGCTTATACTTTTTTAAGTACTTGCCATTTACCCTTAAGATCCGTCGATCTAGGGCTAACTCCTCAAGCTCATACACATTATTTGAAAAAACTTGTATCACTTTGAAAGGTCCTTCCCAATTTGGGGACCATTTCCCTAAAACCCTATCATTTTTGCCCATAAGCAATATTACTTTCCATACTAGATCATCGACAACAAATATTTTATCCTTTAACTTTTTGTTATAAGCTCTGGCGACTCTTTCTTTGTCTTATTAACGAATCAAGGGCTAACATCCTTTCCTCATCTATGTCGACAAGCTCATCTGCCATCATATTTCAGTAATCCTCATATGGTATTTCATGATGTCTTTGGATTCTAATCGATTGGACATGTATCTCCACTGGTAGTATTGCATCATGCCCATATGCAAGTCGAAATTGAGTAGTTCATGTTGCTTCCTTAGGGGAAGTTCTACACGCCCATAAGGCTTGATCCAATGTTTTATGCCAATTCCTTGCCTTCTTTCCTACATGCTTCTTAATTAGACTAATTATCACTTTATTGGCAGCTTCGACTTGGCCATTTGCTTGAGCATAGTAGGGGGTAGAAGTTAACAACTTAATTCCAACTTCTTGCGCAAATTATTGCATTTTTCGTCCAATAAACACTGATCCCTGGTCGGTCGTAATTGTTTCCAGAATTCCAAACCGACAGATGATGTGATTTTTTATAAAATTAATAACAACTTCTTGGCCGATGCTAGTTAAGGCTACTGCCTCGACCCATTTTGTAAAGTAATCAATACCAACTAAGATATATCTTTGCTGTTTTGATGATGATGGTTTTATTTCTCCAATCACATATAAATCCCATCCTCTGAATGGCCAGGGCTTTATAACTGCATGCAATTCACTTGTGGGGACATGTTGTATGCCCCCATGCATCTGGCATTATTGGTAACCTTTAGCAAATTCGATACAATCTTTTAGCATTGAAGGCTAATAGACGCCTAAACGCACCAAAAGCCATTTCATTTTGTGTCTTGCTTGATGTACATCACTTGCTCCACTATGCACACTTGACACTTCCATGTATGCCTCACTTTCTCCAAGGCATTTTAACAAAACTCCTCCAGCAGTTTTCTTAAATAATTCGTTCTCTATCAAAACCTAACTGAGAGCATGATACTTGATCTTACGATCTATCGACCCTGTAGGAATATGCAGATAGTCAGCCAAAGGCTTTCGCCAATTATTCTCTTGTCCATTTTCAATGGTTAAAATTTGAAAATTTTCGGCGTCTATACCCTCTAACTTCACGATCGAAAAATCTGAATGGGATAACAGCGTTGCTCGAACTTTCTCTCTTACTTGGGTAAGTTATTCATTTTGATCTCTCCTGTATCCTGAGGCTTCCTATGCTAAGTCATTAGCCTTTTCATTCTCTCTTCGAGGTATGTGTCGAATACTTACTTGCTCGAATTGTTTTAGTAATCTGATGGTAATCACAAAATACATGATTACATTTTCTTTAACACATTTGTACTCCTTTGATACTTGTTTAATCACTAATCAGAGTCTCCCATAATTTCGACGTTCCTTGCCCCCAAATCCAGCAGCAGTTTAAGTCCTGTTATTAAGGACTCGTATTCTGCTTCATTATTTGTGCACATACCGACGATTTTATACTTGAACTCTGCTGGAATTCCACTGGAAGAAATTATAATTCCTCCTATTCCAACTCCATTCTTATGGCTAGAACCATCAAAGTATAGTTTCCATGGCACTAAATCTACATAATTTTGAGGTATGCCAACCATTGAATGGTCGACCAAAAAATCGGCCACTACTTGTCCTTTCATTGCTTTTAAGGGCATGTAAGTCATATAATATTCTGTTAATACTAAATCCCATTTACCAATTCGACTATGTAAAATTGGTTTGGATAAAATGTGCTTAATAATATCGAAATGAGAAGACACATACACATCAACAGGCTTCATATATTGCTTTAGTTTAATACAAGAGAAGTACAAATAAAGGCATAGTTTTTCTATATCACTATACCTAGTCTCAGGATTATTTAGCATTCGACTAAGATAATACACAAGTCTCTCGACACCTTTTTTCTCCTGTTGGACTAACATACTACCTATAGTCGCATCTGAGGCTACAATATATAACCTCATAAACCTATGTCTAATAGAAGGTGCCGATATTGGAGGCTTTACTAAGTAGTCTTTGATTTTGTCGAAAGCCTCTTGATGCTCCTCTTGCCAAAAGAAATATTCATTTTTTAGTCGAAGTAGTGGTGAAAACACTTTGGTTTTTCCACTTAAGTTGGAGATAAACCGCCTTAGGAAATTTATCTTGCCCAACAAAGATTGAAGTTCATTTTTGGTCGACGGTGGTCTGACATCCATGATGGATTTGGTCTTACTTTGATTTACTTCTATGCCTTTTTTATGCACCACAAAGCCAAGAAAGTCACCTTCCCGCGCACAAAAAGAACATTTTAATGGATTCACTTTTAATCCATGTTTTCTCATCCTTTTCAAAGACTTTCGAAGGTGTTACAAATGAGTTGGTTTACTGTTCGACTTTATTACAATATCATCAATGTAAACTTGCATGAAATCTTCAATAAAATCATGAAACATAGAATTCATTACCCTTTGATATGTCACTCCAAAATTTTTTAAACCGAATGGCATGACAACCAATTCATAGTTCCCAGTGCCCCAGAGCAGCGAAATGCCGTCTTTGACACATCTTCATCTGCAATAAAAAATTGGTTATAACCAGAATAACCATCAAGCATACTTAGATATTCAAATCCAGCGGCCAAATCGACCAAAATTTCTGCCACAGGCATGACATACTCGTCTTTTGGGGTAGCAACATTTAGATCTCTAAAATCTATGCACACCCTTAATTTTCCATTTTTCTTAATTACTGGCCCAATGTTTGCCAACCAGTCGACACATCTTGCAGTTCTTATGAATCTGCTTTTGAGGAGTCTTTCTACCTCCTCTTTGATTTTCGACATTATGGATGGAGCGAAACATCTGGGCGTCTGCTTTATTGGTTTCTTTCCAGCTTTTATTGGTAATTTTAGTTCTACTAATTCCCTTCTTAAACCTGGAATTTCATTATAGTCCCAAGCAAAACAATCTTTAAATTCTTTTAATAAAGATATTACCTTAGATTTCAACTTTGGGTCGATATTGGCGCTGATATAAGTTGGTGTTTTATCCCCTTTTTCGCTAATATCTATCTCTTCTAAAGGGTCTTGTAGCTGCATCTTTTCGGGTGCCATTGGATCCTTTTCGAAGCCTAAAGGTTCTTCGTCATATATGCAGTCCAGACGCTGCTTATCGATGTTTTCTTTTACCATCTCTAGTATATCTGGTATCTTTAGCTCCATAGCCAAAGTAGTTCCTTCATTTAGAACTTGTGTTTCATTGGCTTTGACAACCATATCATCTTCAGCTTCTAGTGCCGAATTTATTTTACTTTCGGTGATATACGCTGAAATCCTGTTTAGAGCATCTAGCTCAGACATCATCACTGATGTCCCCCCAGCCTGTCGGTCGGTTAACACAGTATGGATCCTTGAGAGGTTCCACATCCCACATAAACCATGGGTTTCATGTAACTTCAATGACACAAATGCTTCATCAAGGTTGGCATAAACTTCTTCAGCAGGTTGGCATGGGGAAATATTAGCCAATTTCCTATCGAACTGTTTCTTTCCGACATTGTTCACATCTGCCATAAAGTACCCTTGATCAGCTTCAATATTGTCGACTATATCGTCTTCCCTCCAGATCACCAAACGTTGATGCATAGAGGATGGCACAGCCCCCACTCCGTGAAGCCATTCTCTCCCTACTAGGAGATTGTAACTTGTCTTGCCTTGAATCACCATGAAAATAGTCGGCCTGGTAACTGAGCTGATAGTGATGTTTACTTGGATTACACCCATGGTGTTCCTAGTTCTTCCTTCATAGTCTGATAAGACTATGTTATGTGATCTAACATCGGTGCCATATTTACCGATTTTTCGTAACATGTGGTGTCGCATAATGTTTACCGTAGCACCACAATCTCCCAACACTTTGTTGATAGCAACCCCTTCAACTCTAGCCCTTATTAATAGGGGATTTAAATGGCTTCTCATCTCCATATCCGATTTCTCGAAGAAAGCATCCCGGTTCTCAATGGAACCATTATTCATGACAAAATAGCATGTTGGCTTGTGTAAAGCCATCTCCTCAGCATCCCTGTTTGCGGAATCCCCTACTTTTGTCAAGCAGTCGTATCCTGCTGGCAGAATTGATACCACGTTGACTAAAATATTCAAACTCTCTTTAGAGTTAGAATCAAAATCGTCAGTGGCTTCTTCAGAACCTTTGGCAGCTGGTCGATTCACGAATTCTTTGATTCGCTCTTTCACAGAGGAATCGACTTTCACCTGGAACTGCCTCTGATTTCCACCTTTGTTTGCAGCAAACTGGCCAGCAACCGCTTTCCTCTCAGCTTGCTTTCGACGCTAGAAGCGTCTCCATTGGTTTCTAGTCATGGGATTCTTCCCCATGTAGTTTTCAGAGGTGTGGCTTTTCTTCTCTGACTTGAATTTATATCGGCAGTCAATTGCCGACTTCCCCTTGTTTTGTACCCCCTCAATTGGTGGCCTTTTCTCCCTTGGGGTTTAATCCATCTCCCGTTAGGAGCTTTCGCTGAGGGAATATAACTCCTAAGATTAACATGCAATTTTCCCATAGCTCTCCTTAGGTCCCTAATTGTAGGGAACCTTTGATTGTGTGGCTTGGTCCTGTTCTTCTCTAATTGTAGCTTATGGAAATTTTTAGCAGCTATCTTGTCGGTCAAAGCGCCACATCTAGGACAAGCAATCTTGTGAACCTTTATTCTTACAACGGTAAAGGAAGTCCAACAAATCTTCTTCAGGCCTTGGGTACACATCTGCTAGGCCGACATCAGGACTTTCTCCAGTGCCCTCTTCGAGCATATTGTCTTCAGGGAATACAATGATTTCTACCATATTGATGCTCACTGGGTCGAGAAACAAAGTCTCTTATTGCCTGAGAGGATCCGTATCAATCTTCATCTTTCTGGAAGCAAACTTCAGCCTGCCCACTTGCAGCGACTTTTGCATGAGATCCCTGAAAAGATAACATTGAGAGGTTGTATGACCAAGATAATTATGAAATTTACAAAACCCTCTTTTTTGTCGTTGTTCTAATGGTGGTAATTTAGCACCTGGGGATACTAAAATTTGACCATCTTTAACCAGTAAATAAAAAATTTCTTCACACTTAGTGACATCAAACGTATAAGATTTTGCTGGGAATTTTGGGTTATTTTCGACCGTATTCTTTCCCTTAGCAGGAAATAATGATTTACATTCATAGGCTGGCCCTGGCTTCATTTCAGCCAAGTCGACCTCTGCCTCTGTTGGTGATGTATAGTCGGCCTCACAAATGATATATGTGTCATCATAATCTATGAAGGCTACTTTTTCTTTTCTAGTCTTAGCCTTAGTATGTCTTACTTTTTCTAGTCGTAGAAGCTCTAGATGTCGAACTCTATCAGCTAGTTGTGACATACTTTTCACGAAGGTTAAATCTATCTTCTTCCTAATGGAATAATCTAAACCTCCAACAGCCATTTGAACAAGCTCGTGTTCTGGCACTTGAGTAAAGCATCTTGCTTTTGATGTTTGATAATTCAACCAAACTAATTTTCGAATGACGCTCATAAAATTGTTCGTGGAAAAGTTTTTCTAACTTCGTCCATGAGTCAATCGAATTTGGGGGTAACATGGTAAACCACGTGAAAGCCTACTTAGAAAGGGAAGAAGGAAAGTTATTTACCCTTAAGTTTTCATTATTCGACATATCCCCAGATTCAGTTAGATATCTGGAAATATGTTCCACCGTCGACTCTCCAGATTCTCCCCCAAATTTTGTATACTTAGGGATTTTCCAACCTCTAGGGTTTTCAGTATGTAAAATATATTCAGACAAAGGGGAGGAGTATGTTGGCCTTTGAAGTGCGGTATTCATGCCATTTCTGGTCATAATTATTTCGACAATGGTGGTTAAATTATTTTCAATGGCTAAGTTTTCTTGTCGCATTTGCTCGATAATTTGGTCAGGCTCTTGATGTCGATCTACTAATACCCTGGGTGGATCGACCATCAAATTCCTTGGAGGCACTACCATTTGTCCCAGATGGACAATTTCATCCCGTATTGCCCCCATGTCTATTTGACCAGGGACATCTAGTCGAACAGGTGGTGCCTGTCGAATAGGCGCTGAGGGAGCACCTAAAAAGTTACACAAATGTGTTAATTGGGAAATCACCTGTCGATTTGTTTCAGCGGACTGCCTATTAGTCTCAGCCGACTCTTGCACTATGGGATTAAATACATTAGCTATCTGGTTAGTGAACATATTAACCAACTCATGTTTACTATAATCCATTTGTTGCCTTAATACTGCTACTGAAGTATTAGTTAGAGGCGGTACTAAGGGTTGAGGAGGCGCTACCCTATTTTGGTTGCCTCTATTATTTCCTCCTGGCGCAGATCCTTGTAAAGAAGAGTTTAAATTTTGAACATTATCTGACACCACTACTGTATTCGATGTCGAGTGATATCCTGGCATCATGGAATACGGAATTCCATAAGCAGGATCTACATTACCAAAATGAGGCACGTTAGGTATGGTAGTCGTAGTCATCACTGGTCTTGGGCTTCCCGGTGGAGCCTGAGACATTTGTACGAAAACCGCAACAGTCAACCCTACTGGAGGAACAAATGCTACTTGTGAAACTACTGGATCGGTAGTGGTTAAAGTTCGTGATGGTATTTCGTCTATGTTTGGATTATCAGGACTTGTCATTCTTGATATTTTCTTCCTAGATAGTGGTTTATTATACTCTTTGGTTAACTTCCCATTTCTAAGTTGCATTCACTTATAAATACTCAAGACCAATTCTTAGCACTGGGTCCCACTAGGTGTGTCAATTTGTTTACTGTGGAAAATGGTAAACAACCGCTGGTCCTCCCAGAGTCCTAAAACTGAGAGTAACTTGCGAGATCGACCAATTGATCTCAAGACGCATGCTAAGAGTTTTTTGTTATCACACCTATTCCGTCGAAATATCAGTCAAGGGAAACAACTTTCTTTTGACTAGAGAAACAGGTGCAATGGTTTTCCACACTATGGTTTAATCGACTTCCTGGTAACTCGTGACCGACAAAAGATATTCGTACAAAAACGAGACTCACTAAACTAACTGACAGGTGACTCGTGACCCACAGATAGTGTCGAATTGTTCATGCAAAATAGAAGATAACGTATAGATCTTGCTCGACAACAAAGTGAAAACATATAAAAACACTCAAGAGATATAACTGAAAAATAAAATATTTGCATTGAAATAAAGATGGTGATTCACGTACATTAAGCACTCTTCACTAATGATTTCCTGACGCTTGGAATGAGAGAGTTTGCCAAGTGATTTGAGAGTATAAGTGAACACCCCTAAACTACACAAAATCTGCCTATTTATAGTGTTTACAAAGTAACTACCTAGATAAAATCTACGGATAACATCTTGAGGTAACTGCTTCACTGGATATTTCCACCTCTTTGGCGCTCAAACACGTCGTGGATTTCCAGTAACCGCTCATAATTTTGAAATTCCACTTATTTGGCGCCTGAACACGTCGTGGATTGTTGGTAACTGCCCACGTTTCCTCTAAGCTTCTTGAACATAAACCGCCTCTGCCTTGCTTCGATGCTTTCTTTCTGGAAAAGAATAATCACGCTTTCTCTAAGTCTAAGATACCCTTCTTTGTCGACTAATACCATCTTCGACCAAGTCCCTCTCTTTTACCCTTTTGGTCGACTAAACCAATTCGATCCTCCTGACATATTCTATTATTTCTTCCTAGTCGACGTGATCCAATTTTCGAAAGTTTCAATATGGCTCCTTCCTAGCATTAACTCTGACTTAATAAAAAACAACTTTTCACACATTGACTCCTGTTTCCCAAAAAACCCTTATTTTAGAGGGTGCCTCTTAACTTATGAGAGTATTTTCATTTATATCATGCACTTGAATTACTCAAGATTTTCCAAGGTAATAATATTGTTGTACCCCAAAATTTGCCTTCTCATTTATCAAGGTTATTCTCACAAGATCTCTTTGACTCAAGACTGGATTATGGTTTGACCAGCTTAAGACCTCTCATCATGCACTGATCACCCAAAATTAAGGTTTGAGTTTTCCCAAAGATTTTTGGACTATCAATGCTTCATATGACTTTCAAACATCATTATGGACCCCTAAGATTACTCATGACAAGTTTCAAGCCTTGAACCACATTTTTGATCAGTCAATTGATTAGTTGACCTAAAAATCAACTATATTGAGGAAAAAGTCAACCATGGCCAATTTACAGTCAAAATTCATAATTTTTTATCCTCACCAACATTTTGGACTCATATGTATCATTTGATCAAGTTTGGACCATAATTCCTCAAGAAATTTGATCAAATCATCAAAAGGGTAAAATGGTCAAAATTAGGGTTTTGATTGAGAAAGGGGAATTTATGATTTTTGACCTAGCAAATGACTAATTGGTTTGAAGCATGATTCCAAGAGCTCAATTGAATCATCTTTACCTAATGACATGGTTCAAAATATTGCATTTTCATTGGATTGACAGATGAAATTTGCAGTCAATTGATCAAAAGTCAACTGTATACTGAAAAGTCAAACTTTGACTTTTTGGTCAAATTCAAGTGCCAAGGATCACAATTCCTCAAAACATGTAAAAATATGAAACTTGTTCATCAAGGAATCAAAGATTGAAGATTTGGTTTTGAAATTTGAATTTTCTTAACTTAGAAATTTTTCTAAGTACAGAAAATTTCTTATTTTTTCTCAACTTTAAGCCAATTTTCCACCATGATACAAGATGATTCAAAGAAAGTTCCAAACATGAAAGTTGTAGACCTCCATGAAATCTACAACTTTTCTTCACACATTTTTCCCTAAAGATGCTTGTATCTCAAGATATAATTTTATGAATACATGCTCATGAACTAAAATAACTTAGTGAAATTTTGCCCTAATTTAGGCAGGTTTTTGACCTAACTTCATGGCAATTTTTCACCTAGTTCCAAAAGGAATATTGAAATGAATTTCAAAGATGAGTTATATATAACATTTCAAGCTTTCCAAAATATCCCAGAACTCCTTGAGATCATTTTTGAGTAGGGAGAATCGAAGAGAGGAAGTTGGAAATTTCTCACTTTGAATTCAAGCCATTTCATGAAGAACAAAACTCCAATCTGAACCTATGATGCCTAATCCTTGCTTTACAAGTCTCAAACTTGTTTCTCACTTCATAATTTAATGCTTACACATATGATAAAGCCTTAATGCAAGCACAAGCGTCTTTGTCCAAGGTTTAATTCCATAAATGGCACAAAGTTGCCATTGCCATTTTGGAAAAGCATAACTTTTGCAACTTTTCACTTCTTGAGCATTGAACCTGTTTTCTCTGCACACACAAATCCTATAAACTAAAAGCAAGCTATCTAGGACTTGTACCAACTCCAGGAAGGCCTGTACAAGCATGTAGAGACTTGTCTCCTCACTTTGCTTCAAAAGCAAGTAAGAGTGCAAAAAGGATAGAACTCAAAAATCTGTTGTAGAGCTGACTTGAAACCTTCTCTATACTTATACACAAACACATTACAACTTAGAACACGATTTCCCAAGGCCAGAAACACTCCAAAACTCCTTCTCACTAAAAAACCTGTCAAAACTTGCAGTTTATGGCCAAATCTTTAGATGTGTTTGGAGATTCAGCTTTGGTCATCAGTCAGATCAAAGGGGAATGTGACATTAAGCATTCAAACCTTATCCCTTACAAAGAACATGTTTTTACATTGCTACCACATTTTGAGAAGATTACCTTCGAGCATTTCCCGCGAGAAGAAAATTAGCTAGCAGACACTCTAGCCACAATGTCATCTATGTTTAAACTTAATGGGGATAACGAAGCTCCCCAGATCACCATCGAACGAATGGACGAACCGGCGCACTATCACGAGATTAATACTGAAGAGGTAATGGACCAGCCTTGGTTTCATGAAGTAAAGAGGTATCTCGAGGCTCAAGAATATCCAGAAGGAGCTTCAATCAATGATAAGAATTTTTTAAGGAGATTCTCTGCTAAATTCTTCCTTAGTAATGGCATTCTGTACAAACGTAATCATGACTTAATTTTGCTTCGGTGTGTGGATAAGGTTGAAGCTGAAAAGATCATGGCTGAATTACATGAAGGTACTTTTGGCACCCACTCCAGTAGGCATACATTGGAGAAGAAAATCCTACGGGAAGGCTATTATTGGTCTACCATGGAAGCATATTGCTATCAACACACACAAACCTGTCATAAGTGTCAAATTCATGCTGACAAGGTGCACGTACCTCTGGTTCCCCTGAATGTCTTGACGGCTCCTTGGCCCTTTGCTATGTGGGGAATTGATATGATTGGAGAAATCAAGCCAACAACCTCCAATGGACACCGCTTCATCCTAGTGGCCATTGACTATTTTACCAAATGGGTTGAAGTAGCCTCATTCGCTTCCGTTACTAAGAATGTTGTTGCCCGCTTCATCAAGCAAAATCTCATTTGCCGGTACAGTATCTCGGAAAGGATCATCACTGAAAATGGTACAAATCTCAATAACACTATGATCACAGCCTTGTGCGAGCAATTCAAGATTCAACATCACAATTCTTCTCCCTATCGGCTAAAGATGAATGGTGTTGTCGAAGCTGTAAATAAAAACATTAAGAAGATCATACAGAAAATGACAGTCACATATAAATACTGGCATGAGATGCTACCATTCTCTCTCCACGGTTATCACACCATGGCTCGCACGTCAACTGGGGAAACACCCTATTCTTTGGTATATGGCATGGAATTTGTTTTTCCTATTGAGGTCCAAATCCCCTCTCTAAGGATTATGAAGGATGCAGGTTTGAATGAAGACGATTGGATCCAGACTCGACTTGATCAACTAATCTTAGTTGATGAAAAAAGACTTACTGCTGTTTGCCATGGTCAGATGTATCAAAAGCGGATGATCAAGGCTTTCAACAAGAAAGTCAGGCGCCAAGTATATCAAGTTGGAGATCTAGTGATCAAACATATCATTTTGCCACAAAGTGATCCCAGGGGCAAATGGACTCCTACCTATGAAGGACCATTTATAATCAAGAATATATTCTCCGGTAGGGAAATGATCTTGACCACCATGGATGGCGACGACTTCCCACACCCTGCGAACGCGGACATAGTCAAAAGATACTACGCATGAGAGACCCGCTAGGTTGACACACCTAGGCAAAACAAGGGGCATCCCGGCGAACCAAAAGGTTCGGGAAAAAATTAGGGATAAAATGAAAAAATTTGTACACCCGGCAAGTTGAAAACCCGAAAGGGCGACTTGGGCAAAAAAGGGTTTCCCGGTGGACTGAAAACCTGAAAGGGCGATCCAGGAAAAAGTTAGGGAATTAAAGCGTATGACTATGTCCTGTCGGATCATTTGACGGACAACCTTTGACTTCTAACTGACAAACTCGGAGTTTCAGATCAATTCAATCATCTTCGGACAAGGCAAATAGACAAGATATTCGGAGATATGAAGGCTATAGCAGAATGGGAACCTCATGGGATTATTACACATAGTCATCTTTCTTTGTATCAAAGCTTTCTTGTTTTACGACAGCATTCTCTTACTAGAATGTTTATCTCCTTTGTACAAATATTTATTCAAAATCAATACAAAGATATCCCTTGGAAAGTGCACAAAAAAAACTATCTATCTTTTTCTTTACGCTTGTGTTTTATTTGCAAAAACGTCCAATGATTCATTGATGAACATATGCATTTGAACATAATTACTGTTTACAAATAAACAAAATGAGAAAGACAATTACTGATAGGTTGAAAGAACAGGAAAACGTCTCTAGGCTATTCCATAAGTGATCCCCTACATTACGTCATTTAAATCCCCAGCGGAACAAAATTTCAAATTATTAATCCCCAGTAGGAATCGTCAAATTCCTCAGGATTCCCCAAGCAGATCTTACAATCAGTACATGGCATTTCCCTCACAACAGAATTTACTTCCCTTAACAAGAGTTCGTCAGTACTTCAAATTCAAGACATGAAAATTCAACATATCCTCAGCAACATTCAAGGATTTATTTTCCTCAATCAAACAACAATACAACATATCATCTTACATGCACGTACATTGCATCCATATATCATAAACATTGATAAAGCAAATACATTGCATCATACATTTCATGCAACATAACTTTGTGTTTCAGCTAACATTTTACCCTTTTCAGGATAAGATTAACAGCTACCATTAACAATATGCAATCAGATACAGTACAAATATGCTCCAGACATGGATGCCATTCTGATACTCATTCAGATACAGTACAGATACGCTCTAGACACGGATGTCATTCTGATACTCATTCATATACAACTTTCGGATACAATACATATATGCTCCAGACACGGATTCCATTCTGATACTCATTCAGATACAACTTTCAGATACAGTACGGATACGCTCCAGACACGGATGCCATTCTGATACTCATTCAGATACAACTTTCAGATACAATACGGATATGCTCCAGACACGTATGCCATTCTGATACTCATTCAGATACAACTTTCAGATACAGTACGGATACGCTCCAGACACGAATGCCATTCCGATATTCGTTTAGATACAACCTTTAAGATATAGTTCGGATACGCTCCAAACATGGACGCCATTATGATACTTAGTCTTTCAGCTTACAACTTACAATTCAACAAACATTCTTGGATGGCATCTACAAGCCCATCCCGACAAGTTTCTATCGCCTCTCCAAATGGCATATGTAAGCCCATTCCTTCTATCATCACATCATCGAGTGCAAATTTATGGGCACTCTAGTGTCCAATCATCTTCCACCTTTGAGTCACGAATGACAAAGCTCGCCAATCTAACTCTCCAGGCTTAATAATATTGAACATGGGCAGCTGTTGTACCCTAAAATTTTCCCTCTCATTTATCAAGGTTATTCTCACAAGATCTCTTTGACTCAAGACTGGATTAGGGTTTGACCAGCTCAAGACCTCTCATCATGCACTGATCACCCAAAATTAGGGTTTGAGTTTGCCCAAAGATTTTTGGACTATAAATGCTTCATATGACTTTCAAACATCATTATGGACCCCTAAGATTACTCATGACAAGTTTCAAGCCTTGAACCACATTTTTGATCAGTCAATTGGATAATTGACCTAAAAATCAACTATATTGAGGAAAAAGTCAACCATGGCCAATTTACAATCAAAATTCATAATTTTTTATCCTCACCAACATTTTGGACTCATATGTATCATTTGATCAAGTTTGGACCATAATTCCTCAAGAAATTTGATCAAATCATCAAAAGGGTAAAATGGTCAAAATTAGGGTTTTGATTGAGAAAGGGGAATTTATGATTTTTGACCTAGCAAATGACTAATTGGTTTGAAGCATGATTCCAAGAGCTCAATTGAATCATCTTTACCTAATGACATGGTTCAAAATATTGCATTTTCATTGGATTGACAGATGAAATTTGCAGTCAATTGATCAAAAGTCAACTGTATACTGAAAAGTCAAACTTTGACTTTTTGGTCAAATTCAAGTGCCAAGGATCACAATTCATCAAAACATGTCAAAATATGAAACTTGTTCATCAAGGAATCAAATATTAAAGATTTGGTTTTGAAATTTGAATTTTCTTAACTTAGAAATTTTTTTAAGTATAGAAAATTTCTTATTTTTTCTCAACTTTAAGACAATTTTCCACCATGATAAAAGATGATTCAAAGAAAGTTCCCAACATGAAAGTTGTAGGCCTCCATGAAATCTACAACTTTGCCTCACACATTTTTCCCAAAAGATGCTTGGATCTCAAGATATTAGTTTATGAATACATGCTCATGAACTAAAATAACTTAGTGAAAATTTGCCCTAATTTAGGCAGGTTTTTGACCTAACTTCATGGAAATTTTTCACCTAGTTCCAAAAGGAATATTGAAATTCATTTCAAATATGAGTTATAGAGCACATTGCAAGCTCTCCAAAATGTCCAAGAACTCCTTGAGATCATTTTTGAGTAGGGAGAATCGAAGAGAGGAAGTTGGAAATTTCTCACTTTGAATTCAAGCCATTTCATGTAGAACAAAACTCCAATCTGAACCTATGATGCCTAATCCTTGCTTTACAGGTATCAAACTTGTTTATCACTTCATAATTTAATCTTTCACAGATGATAAAGCCTTAATTCAAGCACAAGCGTCTTTGTCCAAGCTTTAATTCCATAAATGGCACAAAGTTGCCATTGCCATTTTGGAAAAGCATAACTTTTGAAACTTTTCACTTCTTGAGCATTGGGCCTGTTTTCTCTGCACACACAAATCCTATAAACCATAAGAAAGCTGTCTAGGACTTGTACCAACTCCAGATAGGCCTGTACAAGCATGTAGAGACTTGTCTCCTCACTTTGCTTCAAAAGCAAGTAAGAGTTCAGAAAGGCTAGAACTCAAAAATCTGTTGTAGAGCTGACTTGAAACCTTCTCTATACTTATACACAAACACATTACAACTTAGAACATGATTGCCCAAGGCCTGAAACACTCCAAAACTCCTTATCACCAAAAAACCTGTCAAAACTTGCAGTTTATGGCCAAGCATAGCAATCCACAAATTGACTCGTGCGTTTTACGTTTTAATCACTCAAACACTTTACCCACCTCATATCTAAGTGTTCCAGACCATCATCCTTGTACTGTAACTCCTCGTTCTCAATCTGCCATTTTTGTTTTTCAAGCTTGCAGGTTGACTTGGATAGAGAGATTCAGGCACTTTCAAAGAAAGGCAAGGATTGGAACACACTCAGGGAGGTTCAGGCAAGCTAAAGGAATCTTCAGGCCTTCATAAATCTCACTCAATCTCCATTCACGATCTCAGCTGAAAGAGGTAAGAACTACAACTTTTATCTCTTCATATAGGCATCCATTGGCCATGATTTGTGAAAGGAAAATATAGATATCATTGTGCTAATACCAACCATGTGCATAGATTTCATTTATATTCATTATGTATAGAGAATTTTAGAGTTCAAATTTTTGTAAAAATTAGGTTTGAAATTAGGGCCTTTAAAATTTGTTTTGATCTTTGATTGTTAGTTTCCATAAGTTACATGTCTGAAATCGTGGGAAAGAGTATTATGATGTTCATGTTGGATGTTTCCATTTTCATGGAGAAATAAGAAAGATATAGAGGTTCTGACCAGCTTGAGGAAGAAGATGAAGTACAGGGCAAGGAGGCTTTATATGTTATATTTTTCTTGTTTCATTTAAACTAACGGATGTACAGCCACCCCAGTGGCAAGGCAACGCGCTAAGAATGCCAAGGTCATGGGTTCGAGCCTTGGTGCCTGCCTTTTTGCTTTTTTCACACTTTTGTTCATTGTTTTTTATTTCTGGCCGCGCCGGGCCTCTCTTTCTTGGGCCTTTTTGTTTTTTCTAACATACTACCCCATGTTTGCTTGCAGCACCCCTGGCCCATATATTTTTATTATTCATTTTATTTTCATTTCTATTTTATTAAATATATTTTCCTTAATATTAAAAATCATAAAAAATATAAAAATAATAAATTTATATTTTGGTCCATTTTATTTTATTTTTTCTCATATAAAATATTTTATTTTAGTTACATATCATATATATACCCTTTTTTAATAAACTTGTAAATAAAAAAATAGAACTAGGTAAATTATTTATTCTTTTTCTCACACTTGTAAATATTTATTTTGACATATAAAAAGACTAAATATTTTTATAAAATATTATTTATTATTTTAAGACAAAAAAATACACAAAAATAATACTTAAAGAGCTTTATTTTCTTTTTACATTAGAAATTAGGGTTAACCATTTTTCAAGAATTAATTTATTTTTCTTAAAATATTAGGATTAGGTCAAAATTCTTTTGCATATGAAAAAATAAAATAATTTCTTTTCCTTGCATATACATAACATTGCATATTTAATTTATATTGTGCATTGTTTATTCAAATATTTGTACAAATTCGATTTGGTTGTAATAGTTTAATTAGGTTTACATTATTGCAAATCCCTATTCATAATTTGTATTCCCCCCTCCCATAAAATGTTGTAATAGCGTAGTAATCTTTAAATTATGCAATTTATTGCTTTTACATAACATGCTAGTAATTAGGGTTTGTATGACAAGATCAAAAAAAATTAAATAGAAAGCCCTAATCCAAGACAAAATCAAGCATGAAAATAACACACTTGCACACAAGCATCCTTAGGGTTTCTCCACTTGGTTGCCTTATACAAAAAATAGACATATTACGCATGCGAAGTATCTTGGCAAAACAAACAACTATAAGATAATAGTCCCTCGATGACGCTATTCTAAGTTGCCTTACAAAATGATCTTGGTCCCTCAAAATGCTAAGATAATTTTCAATATTGCTAATCATGGTTATACGATGACCCATGCCCGTCCCGTTTACATCCAAAGATAAGGTTGCTTAACAAATCAATGGTAAAACAACAATGTCAAAGGAATAGAAAATGAACAAGAAAGACATATGAGTAGGTAGATTACTTCTAGTTACTTGCTATATTTTCAAAGCAACTATCCTTGCTACTTCTTCAAAACAAAACACACACTTTCCAAAATATTTTACAAACATTGAAAACATTTTCAAAAAAGACAAACATCTTTGTATACATTCTTACGAACGAGAATCATTACAAAGATTACCTAAATAATGGTGTCTTTTAAAAAATACTTTCAAAAACCATACAAAGCATAATTTCAAAACAAAAAAAGCAAGTGATCTAGCAAGTAACTAAGAGCCCATGAAAAACCATGGATGAAAAGGGTACTAATAGCTTCCCTTTTTATAATCTACCCCCCGAACTCAAGAAACAATCTCAAAGGTCTTTCCTGTGCTTTTTCACCTTTCCTTTTGGATAAAAGAAAAGTCGGTGGCGACTCTTACTAACCGCAACATTTGCGATAAAACGCAAAATCCTCAAGTCAGTTCTCCCACCGTATCACAAGTGTGTTGTATGTTGTTTATGATATGTTGTTACTTATTTTGTTATTGGTAATAAAAGTTGTTTAAGGTTTGTTGTTGAAGTATGTTGTTTAACGTTTGTTGTTGATGTATGTTGTTTTTAAGGTTTGCTTAATGATATACCTTCTAAATTGCAGCTTTATTACGTTCAGCCAACATGTCATAATATATGTGTTTATTATATCGTACGTGGTTTGAGTGTTTTTCCAACCTTTTATCGAATATATAACATTTCTTTTTGAATTAGAAAATTATAATACGAGATATTAAGTTATATTTGAAAATAAATTACACTTATTAATGTTATACAAGATTTCTTCAGTCCATTATCCATATTTTCCTCTTTAACGCTTAGAACTTAATGGTTCTAATTCTTCAACCGCATGTTCTTTTACCTCTAATTTTGTTTGCAAAGTAAATAATATTTTATAAAATGAACTAGGTTAAGGAATGGGTGGTTGAAGAACTATGAAAATTGAAGAACTAGGAGCACTAAAACAAGATCAAACCGTTGAAGAACTAGGAGCATTGAAATGCAGATTATGGACTGCAGAAAGTTTGTACAACATTGATTAGTGTAACTTGTTCTTCTAATATAACTCCATATCTCATATTATATTTTCTAAATCAAATTGAAAGATTATATGTTTAGTGAACAGTTGGCGAATAAAACATATCACCGTGGTTGTAATCAAAGATCACGATGATATATTGTGCGCTAAGTCTTTCACCACGATTGGTTTCTAAAACTGTGGTGAAATGTGTTAAAATTTATTAAAAAAATATAGGCACTAAGAATCAAACCCCAAACCACAACTTTTTACAAGGGTTATTTAAAACAATTGTAGTAATATAGTACGTGTTACAACCTTTTTACCATGATTAGTCATCCATTATTATAAAAAGGGTTAAATATATTTTGGTCCATATAAATTAACAAATCTTGTTTCTGGTTCCTATAAAAAACATGGCATGTTTTAGTTTTTACAAAATTATTATGCACGTAGTTTTAATCTCTACTGTTAAACCGATGTGTATTTTTTAATGATTATTTTTCAGACATGTTTAAAACATTATAAAAAGTTCATCAATAAAAATTAAAATTTGATTTCTAAGTCAATATTTTTATTACTTTTATCAATATTTTTTGAAATTGAAAAAGTTTATATTTAATTCTTCTGATTTTAAAAAATTCTAATATTTAGTAAACCTATGAAAAAATTATTCCAAAATTTAAAAGTTTAAGAGTAATTAAATAGTTTTTAAAATTTTAGAAAATAAAAAAATTAAAATTGTATGAATAAAAAAATTTTAAAAACCAAAATTTATTATTTTTTAATAGAGACTAAAAATAAAATTTAAAATATTTATAAAAATAAAAAAAATATATAATTCTTATAAAAATAGCTCCTACAACCATAAATTACCTTACCACGCACCACCATTCCTAATAGAATTTTTCTACTAACCATATTCATATATGTATCCATAGTAATCTTTACCATTTATGTTTTCTTAACTTAATGATAAACTATAAAATATTTATACTATATTTTGTGTTTTGACATAATAAAACTGTAATTACTTAAAAAAGTAAGATCCCATGAAGGCCATGGCTATCCCATTGTTATTTTTAAAAATAAAATTTGTATCATGAGCCATTGCCATTTGATATGAATGAATATTTAAAACCAATGCTTTTTCTATACATACTGCAAAAACATTTATTCATTTATTATATTTACACAAGTAGTAATTTCAAAGTAGTAGTAAATATTGAGATGTACTATCATTATCTAGCGATCAATTTTTAAATCAAGAGTCGTCACTATTAGTTTTTGTCTTAAGGAAGAGAACTTAACAGAAAATTCTAATTCGCGGACAGAGATTCTAGGTTTCAGACTCAATTAGACGAAAAGAAAGTGTTAGACACCTTTCATCCACCTTTTTCACAAGGATATTAAGCTCTAGGTTTAGGTTCGGGATAAACAGGGTCTTAAGTTTTAATTAGAAAGACTCGCCACGATTTTAGATTGCGTGCCTACGTATCCACTTATGAGGAATCAGAGTCCCAATTCGTAGTTCGTATGGATTTGTGTCTTTTAGAGGTTTGCAAACATATTTTGAATAACTCCGCACTCGGCCTAGAGTAGTGATTGCGGAGATTTTGACTGAGAACACAGTAAGCAAAAATTAGCTTGAAACCCATTTGCAAAAAAGACTGTTGATTAGCTTAGTTTATTGCAAAAAATAGTTTGAGATTTGTTTGTGTTTTTTAATAATATTAATTGCGAAAATCATGATCAATGCATGATTAAAAAGGATTTAATGCGACATATGAGAAAATAATATATGTACATGAGTTTTTTTGAGAAAATAATTTATTTATGATAATATAAATAATATTTACAATTGATGAATAAAATAAAAATTAATATTAATAATAATATGATATAAAATTAATGTTACCAATAATAATAATTATTAAATAAAGAAATAAATAATATAAAGAGAAAATAGAAGAAAATATAAGAATTATATAAAAAAAATAGAAAGTAAATCAATTAACCAGAGGGGTTCAATTTTAGTTATAAAGTAAAATCGAGGGGGTGCTAAAAGTAGACTGGGCAAGGCCCATATATAAATTCTAAGGGGTGTATCTGGCTTTGTGTTTTAATAATTATTGAAAAGGAGGGTGCATACAGCAGATGTGCTAGGCCCAAACACAGTAAGAGGGGTCCAGATGGATTATGTGTGGCACGGAGTACGGAGTTACAGTGGAGACTTGGCCTATCGGCCGTCCAACGAAGGTCAGACGGATGAGATCGAAGGCGTATGATAATTATGATACACGCGAGCATATGTAATTATTACTGAACATAAAGTTTGTTTTTACAAATTATTTTCATTATCTCTACACATTATCCCCTTCGTTCTCTCTCTCAACACATCAAACTTTTGATCCCTCCCAACCCTAGTTTTCAACCACCGCGGCGGCGCAACAACAAACCTTCCCCTTATCGCACAATCAAATCCAATAACCCCAAATTAATGTTAGGATAGAAACAAAGCTAAGTTGATTTACCCTTTTTGTGTCTTGGTATTCTGGATCTTGAGTTTTCTGCTTGAAGATAATCTTCTTTTATCTCTTTTCACAGGTCCCGGCGATGCTCGAAGAGAGCGGCGGTGGAAGATGGCTTGGCGGTGGTGATGTTCAAGGGTGATTAGGATTTCTGATCTGGAAACTCTAATCGCCTCTCTCTTTGGATCTTCAGTGCATGGGTTTGTTCCAAAATCTGTCTCCCAATTTCTTCCCTTCTTCCTCTGACCTTTCTCGCGATTTTTGCTCTTCTCTTATATAGTTAGGGTTTAGGTTTTTGTTGTCATTACAGTTAGCTTAGATTTAAGAGATTAACAATTAGGGAAATTGATTCAGAATTCATTGTAATATGCTGATATTTAATTTGTTCTTGATTTGTTCTGTAATCAAATTAATATTGCAAGATTTGATTTTCTGTGCAATTTCTGAGATTCGCTTCTATACAAGATTAGATTTGTTTTTTAATTCAGTAATTTTGGATTTGGACTTGTAACCCGATTTTCTAGTTTTGATTGAGTTCAAAGATTCTGCGCAATTTCCTTGAGATTTGTTGTTGTAAATTACCAGACTTTGCTGAATATTTGATTAAGTTATGATTTGTTTCCGGATCTGATGAGATTTGATTCACTATTAGATCTATACAATACCTGTTAATATGTGCAAATTTGTTTTAACCAGCACAGTAATTGTTCATATAGGACTTGGGCCTTAGCTGTATCTGTATGTATTTTTTACGACTAACCACTACTGTAACAAAAAAACGCTACATTGGCAATTAACAAACATTCTTCCTTTTTTTAATTCCCTTGGGCCCAGTATTTAATTATCATTATTTTGTCCAACAAATATTATAGCAGCAATACTATTTTTCTTTTAATCATTCGGCCCAATTCCCTTTCAACCTGGTTTTTTTTCAAATAAGTTTTTCTTAAAGAAATGATCTTTAAAACTAAATATTTAGTAAATAAGAAAAGTTGTTTCAACAATATTTTTATTTTGACAAACAGTAAATGACAGACGTTGGTTAAGCTTTATATTTTTATTTTCTTTTTACATTAGAAATTAGGGTAAACCATTTTTCAAGAATTAATTTCTTTTTCTTAAAATATTAGGATTAGGTCAAAATTCTTTTGCATATGAAAAAATAAAACAATTTCTTTTCCTTGCATATACATAACATTGCATATTTAATTTATATTGTGCATTGTTTATTCAAATATTTGTACAAATTTGATTTGGTTGTAATAGTTTAATTAGGTTTACATTATTGAAAATCCCCATTCACAATTTGTATTCCCCCCTCCCATAAATGTTGTAATAGCGTAGTAATCTTTAAATTACGCAATTTATCGCTTTTACATAACATGCTAGTAATTAGGGTTTGTATGACAAGATCAAAACAAATTAAATAGAAAACCCTAATCCAAGACAAAATCAAGTATGAAAATAACACACTTGCACACGAGCATCCTTAGGGTTTCTCCACTTGGTTGCCTTATACAAAAATGGTCATATTACGCATGTGAAGTATCTTGGCAAAACAAACAACTATAAGAACATAGTCCCTCGATGACGCTATTCTAAGTTGCCTTACAAAATGATCTTGGTCCCTCAAAATGCTAAGATACTTTGCAATATTGCTAATCATGGTTATACGATGACCCATGCCCGTCCCGTTTACATCCAAAGATAGGGTTGCTTACCAAATCAATGGTAAAACAACAATGTCAAAGGAATAGAAAATGAACAAGAAAGACATTTGAGTAGGTAGATTACTTCTAGTTACTTGCTCTATTTTCAAAGCAACTATCCTTGCTACTTCTTCAAAACAAAACACACACATTTCCAAAACATTTTACAAACATTGAAAACATTTTCAAAAAATACAAACTACTTTGTATACATTCTTACGAACGAGAATTATTACAAAGATTGCCTAAACAATGGCCTCTTTTACAAAATACTTTCAAAAATCACACAAAGCACAATTTGAAAACAAAAAAAAAGGAAGTGATCTAGCAAGTAACTAAGAGCCGATGGAAAACCATGGATGAAAAGGGTGCTAATACCTTCCCTTTTCATAATCTACCCCCCGAACTCAAGAAACAATCTCAAAGGTCTTTCATGTGCTTTTTCACCTTTCCTTTTGGATAAAAGAAAAGTCGATGGCGACTCTTGCTAACCGCAAAATTTGCGATAAAACACAAAATCCTCAATTCAGTTCTCCCACCGTATCACAGAACTGGCGACTCTGCTGGGGAAATTATGAAAGTGGGGTTACCTTAGGGCTAGATCATATTTATTTGCTTACATTGTTTGACTTATATGCTTTACATTATGGTTCTTTGTTTGGGTTTGAAATCCTCTACCCGGATTTGGGACACCTTATAGGTAAATAGCAATACGTTGTGGAAACTGTGCGGGGTATACCGACATGGTCTAAGCAATAGCTATGTTAGTGTGACATATTTGTAGGTATTGGTAGCCTTTGAGTCAATCAAAGAGAATACGGGGCCGCTGAGTGATGTCATGAAGCACTAATGAACTTCTAGAACCCTTTACTTGACCAACTTGGCCTTTAGGATGTAGTGAGATGACCGGCTTTGGTGCAGTCCGAAGTTGGTAGATACTCGATACTACACTCATTGAGGTTTGGTTTCTTGGGATATTTCGGTCGCCATTAAAGAGGCTTAAGCTGAAACAATGACCAAGGAAACAATCTGGTGATATTGAGCTCCTTAGAACTCGGTTACTATTATTAGGACAGGTTTAAGCCAACTAAACTTCAAGAGGGTACTTACCTATAAAACCCCATGCAAGCCTAAACTAAGAACTTGTTTGCTTTGCTTGTATATGCATACTTGTACATAACATCATGGACATCATGAACATCACATACATCTACTAACCATTTCAAGGATTTTGGAGATTCATCTTTGTTCTTGTTTTGTAGGATATGGATTCACTTCGCAGGAAAACTATCCAAGTCAACCTTGTAAGAATTCCTTCACAACTTAAGGAGCTAGCTTCAAGGATCCCTGAGAACTCTCCATTCACCGAGAGGCATGGTCGTCTACTCAACTTGGTCACCTCCAACACAGATGGAGACATGATGAAGGTGCTCTTTCAATTCTTTGATCCTTTGTACCATTGCTTCACATTTCCCGACTATCAGCTTGTGCCTACTTTGGAAGAATTCTCTCAACTCTTGAGGATTCCCATTCTCAATCAAATACCTTTCAACGGTACGGAAAGAGACCCAAAGCCAGAAGAGATTGCTCAAGCTCTGCACTTGCACTCATCTGATGTCACAACTCATTGGGAAACTAGAAGTTGTGTCAAAGGCTTCTTAGCAAAGTTCCTGTTTGAAAAATCCCAAAGTTGTTGGAATTCCTTAGACTTGCAAGCCTTTGAGGAAATTGTGGCTCTTCTTATCTATGGGATGGTCTTGTTCCCCAATCCTGACCAACTCATAGATATGAGTGCCGTCAAAATCTTCATGTCACACAATCCGGTGCCTACATTGCTAGGGGATATCCTACACTCTTTTCACACTCGCACAATGAGGAAAAGAGGTGTCCTTATGTGTTGCACTCCTCTCCTGGTAAGATGGTTTATTTCTCATCTTCCCCAATCAGTCTTAAAGAATGAGCAAGGTTCAAGGTGGTCACAAAGGTTAATGACGCTCAAACATTCAGATATTCATTGGTGCTCCCAATCCAAAGAGAATGTTATCATTGTTGACCATTATGGGGAATTCCATAATGTCCCTCTACTTGGCATTAGGGGAGGCATCACCTACAACCCGTGCTTAGCTTTAAGACAGTTTGGTTACACTCGAAGGGATAGCCCGCACGAGATGCTGATTCAAGGTTTGGTATTCGACTACGACAACGACGGTTAAGGTCTTCGCCAGAGATTCATCCAAGCTTGGAGGATGCTAAACAAGGTGGATAGCAAGACTCTGGGGCACAAGAATTCCATCCCTCTTGAGCCTTACCTCAAATGGGTACGAACCCGTGCTCAAAGTCTTATGATGCCTTATCCTTCCATTCTTCCGGTAATTATTGAGCCTGTTAAGGAGGGAGAAGTTCCATACACTATCCTACATCCTGACATGCCCACATCTCTTGAAGGCCTACAAAGAGATTTGATACAGCTCAAAGGAGAGCGAGATACTTTTGAAGCCCAATTCTACGCAAGCGAGAAGAAGGTTTTGGAACTCACTAGGATACTTCATGAGGAGTAGACTCTAAATGCCTACATTGCACCAAAGAGGATGCACACTACTTTTTTATAGTTTTGTATTATTTTGCCCAAGGGGAATTGATGTACTCAAACTTTATCTTATTAATATAACGTGTGTTTCTTTTTGTCTAAAACGAACTTGAATCTTTAAAATCCTTGAAAACATTGCATATGCACATATCATTCATCATAACATAAATAGGTCTTTTGCAATGAGTTTCCTCATCTCTCTACTGTTTATTTCAGTAAGATGGATCTCGAACAGACAGTCAAAGATCTCCAAGCTCAGAACACGCAATTTCAACAGTTACTCATGACCCTAGCCAAGGGGCAAGAGGAATTGAAGACTCTGCTGGCTGAGGAAAGAAAAAAGAAAACAAAGAAGGTCACTGGGGTTTTAAATATGGGGAGAAGGTTTCAAGGGCAGACTAGAAGAACCTTGAATTTTGCAAAAACGTCTGGTGAAGGAGAGGGGAAAGGAAAGGAAACAACGGTTCTGTCAGAATCTGAAGAGGAGGAAGAAGAGGAAGACTACTCTGAGGAACAATATCCTCCAGCTGATGATAAGTACATACATCTTAAAGAGCGTTTGAGTGCTATGGAAATACAAAAGGTGCCAGGTCTAGACTTTGAAGAATTGGGACTGGTGTCGGGGATTGTGATTCCTCTGAAATTCAAAGTGCCTTTGTTTGCAAAATATGATGGAGTGTCATGTCCTACGATGCACCTCCGATCATATGTGAGAAATATCCAACCACACTCCGCTGATAAAGACTTGTGGGTACATTTTTTCCAAGATAGTCTATCTGGAACACAACTCGATTGGTTTTACCAACTGGAAAGGGCCAACATCCACAACTGGGAAGATCTTGCTGCAGCTTTCTATAAGCAATATCAATATAATGCTGATTTGGCGCCTACCCTTACTCAACTTCAGAGTATGGCCATGGCTTCCAATGAAGGTTTCAAGGATTACGCGCAGAAATGGAGAGATCTAGCTGGGAGAGTGCAACCCCCTCTGGCTGAAAGGGAATTGGTGGACATGTTCTTAGGCACTCTATCTGGCCCTTTCTTCAACCATTTAATTGGAAGCTCATCTGCCGGATTTACTGAGTTAATACTGACCGGAGAAAGGGTGGAAGATGGCATAAAAAGTGGAAAGATTCATAAGGATTCATCTGCCTCTACAGTTGTAAGAAAACCTTTCATTGGGAACAAAGAAGTAGCTACTGTATATCCACAAAGGAACCAAGGGAGAGCTGAACGCCGACCAATGGTAGGGGCTGTTATGATCCCAAAGCCTGCATCTGATCAACCAAGAAGTAATCAAGCGAGGGTGGAAAGGCCAATCCGACAATTCACCAGAATCAATATGACTCTGTCCCAGGTATTACCGCATCTTCTGAAATCCAATTTGGCAACTTTAAAAGAAGCTCCAAAGAACCCCAACACAGCGTCCCCTCATTATCATCCAAATGCCCTTTGCGCATATCATTCTGAAAGCCCGGGTCATGACACTAACAACTGTTGGGCTTTGAAAAATAAAATTCATGACCTTATAGAGGCAAAAGAGATTGAGTTTGATGCGCCAGAGAAACCAAACGTCATTTCTGCTTCTATGCCCAGACATGGTCACAACACCAATGCTATTGAAGAAGATTTATTTGTTACCACAGTTGATGAACTCATGACTCCACTCCCAATCATTAAGATAAACTTGTTGAAAGCCGGTGTATTCATGGGTTGTAATGAAGACTGCCACCTCTGCTTATCCTCACCAACTGTTTGCCCTTTGTTGAAAACAAGCATTCAACGCTTGATAGACAACAAAGAGATTCTTACTGAAAGTACTCCTGTTTCACTTGTTCTTGATGAAGACGTTTTAATCATCACCATCTCCGCCAATTCTTCTAGGGTCCCCAAAAGACCCGTTAGAATTACATCGGTTCCAAAGACTACTCCTCTTATAATCACAATGCCTGGGCCAGTCCCGTATGAATCAAACAAAACTGTGTCGTGGAATTACGGTGGGGACATCTACTACCATGGCATTAAACAAAATGGGCTGGCCGCCGAAGAAATAAACTCCGAAGAAGAAGACTCCGACATTAGCAATATTGCCGGAACTAGTAAGATTACCTGAAGCGGTAGAATCTTCTCTCCATAAATTTCCCCCTCAAAGGCAGTTTTTGGACCCGTGGCTGCTCCAAAGGTTACTTCCGTACCACTAATCATCTCTGCAAGTGTTCCTATTGACAAAGACGATACAACCGCTGCTGTCATCCCTACCAACACTCCTGCTGCTGAAACTCGAGGAAAAAATATTCAAGCAGAGCCTGTCCGGACGAAGGCTCAATCACTGACTATCCCCGAGACCTCCAAGAAGGAAATGGAGGAGATCTTTAAAATAATAAAGAGGAGCGACTACAACGTAGTTGAACAGTTGGGGCAAACTCCCTCCAAAATAACCATGCTAGCATTGTTACTGTATTCTGAGGCACATGCGAAAGCCCTGGTGAAGTTCCTAAAGACAGACCATGTGCCTCAAGAGACATCTGATGACCAATTTCAAGATTGCGTGGCCAACTTGACAGCAGATAACGACCTAGGTTTCTCGGATGCTGATCTGACACCAAGGGGAAGAAAGCACAACAAGGCATTGCATGTCTCTGTGGAATGTAGAGGCAAAACTCTGGCCCATGTCTTGGTGGACATTGGCTCATCTTTGAATGTTTTACCGAAGAAAGCTCTCAACAGACTAGACTGCGAAGGACTGACGTTGAAACCCAGTAACATAGTCGTAAGGGAATTTGATGGCTCAAAGAGGATGGTACACGGGGAGGTAGATATCCCTATAAAGGTTGGGACTCAAACTTTCAACTCAACCTTCTATGTAATGGACATCTGCCCCTCTTACTCATATCTGTTAGGACGGCCATGGATCCATAATGTCGGCGTTGTCACGTCTACACTGCACCAGATGCTGAAATATCCTGTCCAGGGAAAGATTATCACTGTTCACGGAGAGGAAGAATATATGATTAGCCACCTAAATTCCTTCAGGTATGTGGAATTGGACGGCGAGTTCATTGGAACTCCTTTTCAACATTTCGAAGAAGTCCCCCAAGAGGTAGAAGTAACCAAGATTGTGTCCCAGATTCCCAAGATTACAAGACCTCCACTCTGAATGTCATCTCTGAAGGACGCCAAAGCAGTAATAGAGGAAGGTGGATGCACCATCTGGGGGCAACTTCCGGATATTCCGTATAAATCTGACAAGTTTGGTTTAGGGTTCACTTCAAGTGCTCAGAAGGCTGTACGCCATGCCCGTGCTAGAGGGCCACCCTTGAAGATTAGCAAGCGAGAGGTCAACACGGTAGAAGATGGTGAAGAGGATTGCAACTTTGAGGATTGGACATTTCCAACTGTCAACGGAGGACTTCGCAATTAGGAGGCCAGAGACTTTGTCCCAATAACTTTCATCCCTCAGTAACTTATCTTTACATTTCTGTTGGACTTGTAATATTCACAAACAATTCGCATATTTAAAACCTTGTGTCTTGCCCGAGGCACAATGGTCCATTTGTAAGGGTTATTATTTCATCTTCATATGACATTCAAAGAATCATGGACGTTTTTCACATACAAACTTTTGTGCTCATTGTTTTTCTTTTACATTTTATTTTTTAAAGGTGGCTATACCCTTACACACCCACACTCACAAATACAGGTACCCCTCCATTCTGGATCCCATGGGTAACGATACTGCTATGACCTTTTGCGACTCTGAGGATCTAATCTACCAAGCCGAAAACGAAGGTGAGGAAGATTGTGAAGTACTAGGGGAACTGGACAGACTACTACAACAAGAGGAAAGAGCCATTCAGCCTCACGAGGAACCTGTGGATACAATCAATCTGGGTACCGAGGAGGATAAAAAAGAGGTCAAGATGGGTGCCAATCTGGAGCCCAGTGTCAAGGAGCATCTGATTCAGCTGTTGCGTGATTATGTTGAGATCTTTGCTTGGTCATATGAAGACATGCCAGGACTTGATACAAACATCGTGGTACATCGTCTACCTACAAGAGAGGACTGTCCACCAGTAAAACAAAAAGTCCGCCGCATGAGACCTGATATGTCAGAAAAGATTAAAGCGGAGGTCATGAAGCAATTCAATGCTGGATTCTTGGATGTCACTTCCTATCCTCAATGGGTTTCCAACATTGTCTCCGTACCTAAAAATGATGGCAAAGTACGAATGTGTGTGGATTATAGAGATTTGAATAGGGCAAGCCCTAAAGATGATTTTCCACTCCCCCACATTGATATCCTGGTTGACAATACGGATCAACACAAAGTATTTTCCTTCATGGACGGATTCTCATGTTACAACCAAATGAAAATGGCACCCGAGGAGATGGAGAAAACTACATTTGTCACATAGTGGGGCATATTCTTCTACAAAGTGATTCCGTTCGGACTAAAGAATGCTGAGGCAACCTATCAGCGCGCCATGGTAGCTCTATTTCACGACATGATACATCATGAAATAGAGGTTTACGTAGATGATATGATAGCCATATCACAAACAGAGGATGAGCACCTTGATCACTTGTAAAAGTTGTTTGAGAGACTGAAGAAGTACAAGCTGAGGTTGAATCCAAACAAGTGCACATTCGAAGTACGGTCCGGTAAACTCCTAGGCTTTGTCGCCAGTAACAAGGGTATTGAAGTCGATCCTGCCAAAGTCAAAGCAATACAAGAAATGCCCGCTCCTCATACTGAGAAGGAAGTCAGAGGATTCTTGGGACGCTTGAACTATATTGCCAGATTCATTTCTCACCTAACAGTTACTTGTGAACCAATCTTCAAACTATTGAAGAAAGATCAAGTAGTCAAATGGAATGATGAATGCCAAACTGCTTTCGACAAAATCAAAGAGTCCTTACAGGAGCCTCCTTTGCTGATGCCACCAGTCGAGGGAAGACCACTGATCATGTATCTAACTGTTTTAGAAAACTCAATGGGGTGTGTATTGGGGCAACATGACAAGTCTGGCCGAAAAGAGCATGCTATTTACTACCTGAGCAAAAAGTTTACCGACTGTGAAACCAGATATTCACTGCTCGAGAAAACTTGCTGCACTCTGGCATGGGCTGCTTGCTGGCTAAGACAGTATATGCTGACTCATACTACCTTGTTGATATCTAAGATGGATCCGATAAAGTACATCTTCGAAAAGCCTGCTCTGTCTGGGAGAATAGCGAGATGGAAAATGATCCTAACAGAATATGACATACAGTATACTACCTTGAAAGCTATAAAGGGCAGTGTGCTAGCTGATCATCTTACTCATCAAGCAGTAGAAGACTATCAGTCCATGAAGTTTGAATTCCCGGATGAAGACATCATGACATTAGACAACTGTGAAGAAATCAGGCCATATGACGGACCTGAACAAGGATCCCGGTGGACCCTGTTCTTTGATGGGGCATCCAATGCACTTGGTAATGGTATCAGCGCTGTACTCATATCTCCGGAAGGGTGTCATACTCCCTTTACTGCCAGACTTTGCTTCAACTGTACAAACAACATGGCGGAGTATGAAGCATGTATCTTTGGTCTCAGAGCTTCCATAGACTTGGGAGTTAAATCTTTAGATGTGTTTGGAGATTCAGCTTTGGTCATCAGTTAGATCAAAGGGGAATGGGACACTAAGCACCCAAACCTTATCCCTTACAAAGAACATGTTTTGACATTGCTACCACATTTTGAGAAGATTACCTTCGAGCATTTCCCGCGAGAAGAAAATCAGCTAGCAGACGCTCAAGCCACAATGTCATTTATGTTTAAACTTAATTTGGATAACGAAGCTCCCCAGATCACCATCGAACGAATGGACGAGCCGGCGCACTGTCACGAGATTAATACTGAAGAGGTAATGGACCAGCCTTGGTTTCATGAAGTCAAGAGGTATCTCGAGGCTCAAGAATATCCAGAAGGAGCTTCAATCAATGATAATAAGTTCTTAAGGAGATTCTCTGCTAAATTCTTCCTTAGTAATGGCATTTTGTACAAACGTAATCATGACTCAATTTTGCTTCGGTGTATGGATAAGGTTGAAGCTGAAAAAATCATGGCTGAATTACATGAAGGTACTTTTGGCACCCACTCCAGTGGGTATACGATGGAGAAGAAAATCCTACGGGCAGGCTATTATTAGTCTACCATGGAAGCATATTGCTATCAACACACTCGGACCTGTCATAAGTGTCAAATTTATGCTGACAAGGTGCACGCACCTCCGGTTCCTCTGAATGTCTTGACGACTCCTTGGCCCTTTGCTATGTGGGGAATTGATATGATTGGAGAAATCAAGCCAAAAACCTCCAATGGACACCGCTTCATCCTAGTGGCTATTGATTATTTTACCAAATGGGTTGAAGTAGCCTCCTCCGCTTCCGTTACTAAGAATGTTGTTGCCCGCTTCATCAAGCAAAATCTCATTTGACGGTACGGTATCCCGGAAAGGATCATCACAGACAATGGTACAAATCTCAATAACACTATGATCACCGCCTTGTGCGAGCAATTCAAGATTCAGCATCACAATTCTTCTCCCTATCGGCCAAATATGAATGGTGTTGTCGAAGCTGCAAATAAAAACATTAAGAAGATCATACAGAAAATGACAGTCACATACAAAGACTGGCATGAGATGCTACCATTCGCTCTCCAAGGTTATCGCACCACGGCTCGTACATCAACTGGGGCAACACCCTATTCTTTGGTATATGGCATGGAAGTTGTTTTGCCTATTGAGGTCCAAATCCCCTCTCTAAGGATTATGAAGGATGCAGGTTTGAATGAAGACGATTGGATCCAGACTCGACTTGATCAACTGAACTTAATTGATGAAAAAAGACTTACTGCTGTTTGCCATGGTCAGATGTATCAAAAGCGAATGATCAAGGCTTTCAACAAGAAAGTCATGCGCTAAGTATATCAAGTTGGAGATCTAGTGATCAAACATATCATTTTTCCACAAAGTGATCCCAGGGGCAAATGGACTCCTACCTATGAAGGACCATTTGTAATCAAGAATATATTCTCTGGTGGGGCAATGATATTGACCACCATGGATGGCGACGACCTGCCACACCCTGCGAACGCGGACATAGTCAAAAGATACTACGCATAAGAGACCCGCTAGGTTGACACACCTAGGAAAAATAAGGGGAATCCTGGCAAACCAAATGGTTCGGGAAAAAATTAGGGATAAAATGAAAAAATCTGTACACCCGGCAAGTTGAAAACTCGAAAGGGAGACTTGGGCAAAAAAGGGTTTCCCGGTGGACTGAAAACCCGAAAGGGCAGTCCAGGCAAAAGTTAGGGAATTAAAGCGTATGACTATGTCCCGTCGGATCATTTGACGGACAACCTTTGACTTCTAACTGACAAACTCAGAGTTTCTGATCAATTCAATCATCTTCGGACAAGGCAAATAAACAAGATATTCAGAGATATGAAGGCTATAGCAGAATGGGAACGCCATGGGATTATTACACATAGTCATCTTTCTTTATATCAAAGTTTTCTTGTTTTACGACAACATTCTCTTACTAGAATGTTTGTCTCCTTTGTACAAATATTTATTCAAAATCAATACAAAGATATCCCTTGGAAAGTGCAAAAAAAAAACTATTTGTCTTTTTCTTTACGCTTGTGTTTTATTTTCAAAAACGTCCAATGATTCATTGATGAACATATGCATTTGAACATAATTACTGTTTACAAATAAACAAAATGAGAAAGACAATTATTGATAGGTTGAAAGAACAGGAAAACATCTCTAGGCTATTCCATAAGTGATCCCCTGCAGTACGTCATTTAAATCCCCAGCGGAACAAAATTTCAAATTATTAATCCCCAGTAGAAATCGTCAAATTTCTCAGAATTCCCCAAGCAGATCTTACAAGCAGTACATGGCGTTGCCCTCACAATATAATTTACTTCCCTTAACAAGAGTTCGTCAGTACTTCAACTTCAAGACATGAAAATTCAACATATCCTCAGCCGCATTCAAGGATTTATTTTCCTCAATCAAACAACAATATATTAGATCAGCTTACATGCACGTACGTTGCATCCATATATCATAAACATTGATAAAGCAAATACATTGCATCATACATTTCATGCAACATAACTTTGTATTTCAGCTAACATTTTACCCTTTTCGGGATAATATTAACAACTACCATTAACAATATGCAATCAGATACAGTACATATATGCTCCAGACATGGATGCCATTCTGATACTTATTCAGATACAACTTTCAGATACAGTACAAATACGCTCCTGACACGAATGCCATTCTGATACTCATTCAGATACAAATTTCAGATACAATATGGATACACTCCAGACACGGATGCCATTCTGATACTCATTCAGATACAACTTTCAGACATAGTACGGATACGCTCCAGACACGGATGCCATTCTGATACTCATTCAGATACAACTTTCAGATACAGTACGAATACGCTCCAGACACGGATGCCATTCTGATACTCATTCAGATACAACTTTAAGATACAGTACGAATATGCTCCAGACACGGATGCCATTCCAATATTCGTTTAGATACAACCTTTTAGATATAGTTCAGATACGCTCCAGACATGGACGCCATTCTGATACTCAGTCTTTCAGCTTACAACTTACAATTCAACAAACATTCTTGGATGACATCTACAAGCCCATCTCTGACAAGATTCTATCGCCTCTCCAAATGGCATCTGTAAGCCCATTCCTTCTATCATCACATCATCGAGTGCAAATTTATGGGCACTCTAGTGTCCAATCATCTTCCACCTTCGAGTCACGAATGGCAAAGCTTGCCAATCTAACTCTTCAGGCTTAAGAAGATTGAACATGGGCAGCTGTTGTAACCCAAAATTTTCCCTCTCACTTATTAAGGTTATTCTTACAAGATCTGATTGACTCAAGACTGGATTAGGGTTTGACCAGCTCAAGACCTCTCATCATGCACTGATCACCCAAAATTAGGGTTTGAGTTTGCCCAAAGATTTTTGGACTATCAATGCTTCATATGACTTTCAAACATCATTATGGACCCCTAAGATTACTCATGACAAGTTTCAAGTCTTGAACCACATTTTTGACCAGTCAATTGGATAGTTGACCTAAAAATCAACTGTATTGGGGAAAAAGTCAACCATGGCCAATTTACAGTCAAACTTCACAATTTTTTATCCTCACCAATATTTTGGACTCATATGTATCATTTGATCAAGTTTGGACCACAATTCCTCAAGAAATTTGATCAAATCATCAAAAGGGTAAAATGGTCAAAATTAGGGTTTTGACTGAGAAAGGGGAATTTATGATTTTTGACCTAGCAAATGACTAATTGGTTTGAAGCATGATTCCAAGAGCTCAATTGAATCATCTTGACCTAATGACATGGTTCAAAATATTGCATTTTCATTGGATTGACAAATGAAATTTGCAGTCAACTGATCAAAAGTCAACTATATACTGAAAAGTCAAACTTTGACTTTTTGGTCAAATTCAAGTGCCAAGGATCACAATTTATCAAAACATGTCAAAATATGAAACTTGTTCATCAAGGAATCAAAGATTGAAGATTTGGTTTTGAAATTTGAATTTTCTTAACTTAGAAATTTTTCTAAGTATAGAAAATTTCTTATTTTTTCTCAACTTTAAGACAATTTTCCACCATGATAAAAGATGATTCAAAGAAAGTTCCCAACATGAAAGTTGTAGACCTACATGAAATCTACAACTTTTCTTCACACATTTTTCCCGAAAGATGCTTGGATCTCAAGATATTAGTTTATGAATACATGCTCATGAACTAAAATAACTTAGTGACATTTTGCCCTAATTTAGGCAGGTTTTTGACCTAACTTCATGGAAATTTTTCACCTAGTTCCAAAATGAATATTGAAATTCATTTCAAAGATGAGTTATAGAGCATATTGCAAGCTTTCCAAAATGTCCAAGAAATCCTTGAGATCATTTTTGAGTAGGGAGAATCGAAGAGAGGAAGTTGGCAATTTCTCACTTTGAATTCAAGCCATTTCATGAAGAACAAAACTCCAATCTGAACCTATGATGCCTAATCCTTGCTTTACAGGTATCAAACTTGTTTATCACTTAATAATTTAATCTTGCACAGATGATAAAGCCTTAATTCAAGCACAAGCGTCTTTGTCCAAGCTTTAATTCCATAAATGGCACAAAGTTGCCATTGCCATTTTGGAAAAGCATAACTTTTGCAACTTTTCACTTCTTGAGCATTGGACCTGTTTTCTCTGCACACACAAATCCTATAAACCATAAGAAAGCTGTCTAGGACTTGTACCAATTCCAGAAAGGCCTGTACAAGTATGTAGAGACTTGTCTCCTCACTTTGCTTCAAAAGCAAGTAAGAGTTCAGAAAGGCTAGAAATAAAAAATCTGTTGTAGAGCTGACTTGAAACCTTCTCTATACTTATACACAAACACATTACAACTTAGAACACGATTGCCCAAGGCCAGAAACACTCCAAAACTCCTTATCACCAAAAAACCTGTCAAAACTTGCAGTTTATGGCCAAGCATAGCAAGCTATAAATTGACTTGTGCGTTTTAAGTTTTAATCACTCAAACACTTTACCCACCTCATATATAAGTGTTCCAGACCATCATCCTTGTACTGTAACTCCTCCTTCTCAATCTGCCATTTTTGTTTTTCAAGCTTGCAGGTTGACTTGGATAGAGAGATTCAGGCACTTTCAAAGCAAGGCAAGGATTGGAACACACTCAGGGAGGTTCAGGCAAGCTAAAGGAATCTTCAGGCCTTCAAAAATCTCACTCAATCTCCATTCACGATCTCAGCTGAAAGAGGTAAGAACTACAACTTTTATCTCTTCATACAGGCATCCATTGGCCACGATTTGTGAAAGGAAAATGTAGATATCATTGTGCTAAAACCAACCATGTGCATAGATTTCATTTATATTCATTATGTATAGAGAATTTTAGAGTTCAAATTTTTGTAAAAATTAGGTTTGAAATTAGGGCCTTTAAAATTTGTTTTGATCTTTGATTGTTAGTTTCCATAAGTTACATGTCTGAAATCGTGGGAAAGAGTATTATCATGTTCATGTTGGATGTTTCCATTTTCATGGAGAAATGAGAAAGATACAGAGGTTCTGGCCAGCTTGAGGAAGAAGATGAAGTACAGGGCAAGGAGGCTTTATATGTTATGTTTTTCTTGTTTAATTTAAACTAACGGATGTACAACCACCCCAGTGGCAAGGCAACGTGCTGAGAATGCCAAGGTCATGGGTTCGAGCCTTGGTGCCTACCTTTTTGCTTTTTTCACACTTTTGTTCATTTTTTTTTATTTTTGGCCGCGCTGGGCCTCTCTTTCTTGGGCCTTTTTGTTTTTTCTAACATACTACCCCCTGTTTGCTTGCAGCACCCCTGGCCCATATATTTTTATTATTCATTTTATTTTCATTTCTATTTTATTAAATATATTTTCCTTAATATTAAAAATCATAAAAAATATAAAAATAATAAATTTATATTTTGGTCCATTTTATTTTATTTTTTCTCATATAAAATATTTTATTTTAGTTACATATCATATATATACCCTTTTTTAATAAACTTGTAAATAAAAAAATAAAATTAGGTTAATTATTTATTCTTTTTCTCACACTTGTAAATATTTATTTTGACATATAAAAAGACTAAATATTTTTATAAAATATTATTTATTATTTTAAGACAAAAAAATACACAAAAATAATACTTAAAGAGCTTTATTTTCTTTTTTACATTAGAAATTAGGGTTAACCATTTTTCAAGAATTAATTTCTTTTTCTTAAAATATTAGGATTAGGTCAAAATTCATTTGCATATGAAAAAATAAGACAAATTCTTTTCCTTGCATATACATAACATTGCATATTTAATTTATATTGTGCATTGTTTATTCAAATATTTGTATAAATTCGATTTGCTTGTAATAGTTTAATTAGGTTTACATTATTGCAAATCTCCATTCACAATTTGTATTTACCCCTCCCATAAAATGTTGTAATAGCGTAGTAATCTTTAAATTACGCAATTTATCGTTTTTACATAATATGCTAGTAATTAGGGTTTGTATGACAAGATCAAAAACAAATTAAATAGAAAGCCCTAATCCAAGACAAAATCAAGCATGGAAATAACACACTTGCACACGAGCATCCTTAGGGTTTCTCCACTTGGTTGCCTTATACAAAAAATGGCCATATTACGCATGCGAAGTATCTTGGCAAAACAAACAACTATAAGATCATAGTCCCTCGATGACACTATTCTAAGTTGCCTTACAAAATGATCTTGGTACCTCAAAATGCTAAGATACTTTGCAATATTGCTAATCATGGTTATACGATGACCCATGCCCGTCCCGTTTACATCCAAAGATAGGGTTGCTTACCAAATAAATGGTAAAACAACAATGTCAAAGGCATAAAAAATGAACAAGAAAGATATTTGAGTAGGTAGATTACTTCTAGTTACTTGCTCTATTTTCAAAGCAACTATCCTTGCTACTTCTTCAAAACAAAACACACACTTTCCAAAATATTTTACAAACATTGAAAACATTTTCAAAAAAGACAAACATCTTTGTATACATTCTTACGAACGAGAATCATTACAAAGATTACCTAAATAATAGCCTCTTTTACATAATACTTTCAAAAACCACAGAAAGCACAATTTCAAAACAAAAAAAAGCAAGTGATCTAGCAAGTAACTAAGAGCCCATGGAAAACCATGGATGAAAAGGGTGCTAATACCTTCCCTTTTCATAATCTACCCCCCGAACTCAAGAAACAATCTCAAAGGTCTTTCCTGTGCTTTTTCACATTTCCTTTTGGATAAAAGAAAAGTCGGTGACGACTCTTGCTAACCGTAACATTTGCGATAAAACGCAAAATCCTCAAGTTAGTTCTCCCACCGTATCACAAGTATGTTGTATGTTGTTTATGATATGTTGTTGATTATTTTGTTATTGGTAATAAAAGTTATTTGTTGTATGTTGTTTAAGGTTTGTTGTTGAAGTATGTTATTTAAGGTTTGTTGTTGATGTATGTTGTTTTTAAGATTTGCTTAATGATATACCTTCTAAATTGCAGCTTTATTACGTTCAGCCAACATGTCATAATATATGTGTTTATTATATCGTACGTGGTTTGAGTATTTTTCCAACCTCTTATCAAATATATAACATTTCTATTTGAATTAGAAAATTATAATATGAGATATTAAGTTATATTAGAAAACAAATTACACTTATTAATGTCATACAAGATTTCTTCAGTCCATTATCCATATTTTCCTCTTTAACGCTTAGAACTTGATGGTTCTAATTCTTCAACCGCATGTTCTTTTACCTCTAATTTTGTTTGCAAAGTAAATAATATTTTATAAAATGAACTAGGTTAAGGAATGAGTGGTTGAAGAACTATGAACATTGAAGAACTAGGAGCACTGAAACAAGATCAAACCGTTGAAGAACTAGGAGCATTGAAATGCAGATTATGGACTGCAGAAAGTTTGTACAACATTGATTAGTGTAACTTGTTCTTCTAATATAACTCCGTATCTCATATTATATTTTCTAAATTAAATTGAAAGATTATATGTTTAGTGAACAGTTGGCGAATAAAACATATCACCGTGGTTGTAATCAAAGATCACGATGATATATTATGCGCTAAGTCTTTCACCACGGCTGGTTTCTAAAACTGTGGTGAAATGTGTTAAAATTTATTAAAAAAATATAGGCACTAAGAATCAAACCCCACACCACAAATTTTTACAAGGGTTATTTAAAACAACTGTAGTAATATATTACGTGTTACAACCTTTTTACCATGATTAGTCATCCATTATTATAAAAAGGGTTAAATATGTTTTGGTCCCTATAAATTAACAAATCTTGTTTCTGGTTCCTATAAAAAACATGACATGTTTTAGTTTTTACAAAATTATTATGCACGTAGTTTTAGTCTCTACTGTTAAACCGATGTGTATTTTTTAATGATTATTTTTCAAACATGTTTAGAACATTATAAAAAGTTCATCAATAAAAATCAAAATTTGATTTCTAAGTCAATATTTTTATCAATATTTTTTGAAATTTAAAAAATTTATATTTAATTCTTCTAATTTTAAAAAATTCTAATATTTAGTAAATGTATGAAAAAAACTATTCAAAAATAAAAGTTTAAGAGTAATTAAATAGTTTTTAAAATTTTTTAGAAAATAAAAAAAAATTAAAATTGTATGAATAAAAAAATTTTAAAAACCAAAGTTTATTATTTTTTTAATAGAGACTAAAAATAAAATTTAAAATATTTATAAAAATAAAAAATATATTTAATTCTTATAAAAATAGCTCCTACAACCATAAATTACCTTACCACGGACCACCATTCCTAATAGAATTTTTCTACTAACCATATTCATATATGTATCCATAGTAATCTTTACCATTTATGTTTTCTTAACTTAATGATAAACTATAAAATATTTATACTATATTTTGTGTTTTAACATAATAAAACTGTAATTACTTAAAAAAAGTAAGATCCCATGAAGGCCATGGCTATCCCATTGTTATTTTTAAAACTAAAATTTGTATCATGAGCCATTGCCATTTGATATGAATGAATATTTAAAACCAATGCTTTTTCTATACATACTGCAAAAAACGTTTATTCATTTATTATATTTACACAAGTAGTAATTTCAAAGTAGTAGTAAATATTGAGATGTACTGCGATCGATTTTTAAATCAAGAGTCGTCACTATTAGTTTTTGTCCTAAGGAAGGGAACTTAACAGAAAATTTTAATCCGCAGACAGAGATTATAGGTTTCAAACTCAATTAGACGAAAAGAAGGTGTTAGTCACCTTTCACCCACCTTGTTCACAAGGATATTAAGCTCTAGGTTTAGGTTCGGGATAAACAGGGTCTTAAGTTTTAATTAGAAAGACTCGCCACGATTTTAGTTCGCGTGCCTACATATCCACTTATGAGGAATCAGAGTCCCAATTCGTAGTTCGTATGGATTGGTGTCTTTTAGAGGTTTGCAAACATATTTTGAATAACTCCGCACTCGGTCTGGAGTAGTGATTGCGGAGATTTTGACTGAGAACACAGTAAGCAAAAATTAGCTTGAAACCCATTTGCAAAAAAGACTGTTGATTAGCTTAGTTTATTACGAAAAATAGTTTGAGATTTGTTTGTGTTTTTTAATAATATTAATTGCGAAAATCATGATCAATGCATGATTAAAAAGGATTTAATGCGATATATGAGAAAATAATATATGTACATGAGTTTTTTTTGAGAAAATAATTTATTTATGATAATATAAATAATATTTACAATTGATGAATAAAATAAAAATTAATATTAATAATAATATGATATAAAATTAATGTTATCAATAATAATAATTATTAAATAAAGAAATAAATAATATAAAGAGAAAATAGAAGAAAATATAAGAATTATAAAAAAAAAGAAAAGTAAATCAATTAACCAGGGGAGTGCAATTTTAGTTATAGAGTAAAACCGAGGGGGTGCTAAAAGTAGACTGGGCTAGGCCCAGATATAAATTCTAAGGGGGTGTATCTGGCTTTGTGTTTTAGTAATTATTAACAAGGAGGGTGCAGACAGCAGATGGGCTAGGCCCAAACACAGTAAGAGGGGTCCAGATGGATTGTGTGTGGCGCGGAGTACAGAGTTACGATGGAGACTTGACCTATCGGCCGTCCAGCGAAGGTCAGGCGGATGAGATCGAAGGCGTATGATAATTATGATACACGCGAGCGTATGCAATTATTACTGAACATAAAGTTTGTTTTTACAAATTATTTTCATTATCTCTACCCATTATCCCCTTCGTTCTCTCTCTCAACACATCAAACTTTTGATCCCTCCCAACCCTAGTTTTCAACCACCGCGGCGGCGCAACAACAAACCCTCCCCTTATCGCACAATCAAATCCAATAACCCCAAATTAATGTTAGGACAGAAACAAAGCTAAGCTGATTTACCCTTTTTACGTCTTGGTATTCTGGATCTTGAGTTTTCTGCTTGAAGATAATCTTCTTTTATCTCTTTTCACAGGTCCCGACGATGCTCGAAGAGAGCGACGGTGGAAGATGGCTTGGCGGTGGTGATGTTCAACGGTGATTAGGGTTTCCGATCTGGAAACTCTAATCGCCTCTCTCTTTGGATCTTTAGTGCAGGGGTTTGTTCCAAAATTTGTCTCCCAATTTCTTCCCTTCTTCCTCCGACCTTTCTCGCGATTTTTGCTTTCTCTTATATAGTTAGGGTTTAGGTTTTTGTTGTCATTACAGTTAGCTTAGATTTAGGAGATTAGCAATTAGGGAAATTGATTCAGAATTTATTGTTGTATGCTGATATTTAATTTGTTCTTGATTTGTTCTGTAATCAAATTAATATTGCAAGATTTGATTTTCTGTGCAATTTCTGAGATTCGCTTCTGTACAAGATTAAATTTGTTTTTTAATTTAGTAATTTTGGATTTGGACTTGTAAACCAATTTTCTGGTTTTGCTTGAATTCAAAGATTCTGCGCAATTTCCTTGAGATTTGTTGTTGTAAATTACCAGATTTTGTTGAAGATTTGATTAAGTTATGATTTGTTTCCGGATCTGATGAGATTTGATTCACTGTTAGATCTATACAGTACCTGTTAATATGTGCAAATTTGTTTTAACCAGCACAGTAATTGTTAATATAGGACTTGGGCCTTAGCTGTATCTGTATGTATTTTTTACGACTAACCACTACTGTAACAAAAAAGCGCTACATTGGCAATTAACAAACATTCTCCCTTTTTTTAATTCCCTTGGGCCCAGTATTTAATTATCATTATTTTGTCCAACAAACATTATAGCAGCAATACTATTTTTCTTTTAATCATTCGGCCCAATTCCCTTTCAACCAAGTTTTTTTCCAAATAAGTTTTTCTTAAAGAAATGATCTTTAAAACTAAATATTTAGTAAATAAGAAAAGTTATTTCAACAATATTTTTATTTTGACAAACAGTAAATGACAGACGTTGGTTAAGCCTAATAAATTGGCGTTTTAACAAATCAATCTATCCAAATTTTCTTTAAAATAAGACTCTTAATAAAACGTTTAATAACCAAGTATATTTTTGTTTTTATAAAGGATTTTTTTTAAGTAAATTCGCTATAACAAAAATGTTTTTTATTATTATTAATTTTCTCTAAACAACAAATAGGCTAAAAAAAGAACTTTGATGGGCCTTAAATGAAATCCACACCCTCCTTTCTTTACTAACAGCAGTAATTTCTGGATGACTTTAATTTAACTTCAAACAACTTAAACTTAAGTTGACTTTGCGAATTAAGGACTCAATAGTTTAATAACTTAGTAATTATAAATTTTGAAATGAATTTCCATTTTTGAATCTCATGGGCCATAGGCCAACATGCTTTACGGATAAGTTTATGGGTCTTTTTGATTCAAAAAGCCCCACCTTCCTGAATTAAAATGCCCTCCCGGTTGGATTAAATTTTAAGATGGGCCATTAGATATTGCTGTACCATCTTTAATTAAATATTCTAAAAAATGAAATCATCGAGGTTGGACAAATTTGGGTTATGACAGCTCCCTCCATTCAATTATCCTCCAATTGAATAGCGTGAGAAAATGCGAGTCTTGCGCATTCTAATTGGGAGTTTATTGAATACTTGGAATACCCCAAAATTTGTCCAACAAACATAAGGTTACACTGATGTAGAATACCCTTATAAGTCTCAAGGAAGTAGGCACAACTGATGATATATCGCTTACCTGGGTTTGATAATGAGGTAGATAGCATGATTCTGTATGTCTTGGCTTATTTACCCATTTGGAGGGTGAGTATAACAATGATTGATGATGCATGACAGCTTGAGGCCATGGGTTACGTTTGTGAATCACTGCATGATGTCTGAGGCGATGTTTCGAGCATGAATACCTTGCGGCTCAGAGACTATGTGTTTGAGTTTGAAGAATGCATTGTGCTTAGAAGCAATGTGTTGGAGTTTGGATAGTACATTGCGGCTTAGAGGCAATCTGTTGAGTTTGGATAGTACATTACGGCTTAGAGGCAATGTGTTGAGCTTGGATAGTACATTGCGACTTAGAGGAAATGCGCTGAGTTTTGAGGATACATTACAACTTAGAGGTAATGTGTTGAGTTCTGTTTTCTTTTGAGCATCGCAGCATGAAGTCCGAGGCGATGATCGTTGTTTATGGAATGAAGGAAGGTATTGGTTCTTGAAGCCTAGTGCATGAGTTTGGTTCGTGAATCGTTGTGTGAAGTCTGATGCGATAGGATGGATTTTGTTTTCGAACCTCGCTGCATTAAGTATGAGGTGATGGTTTATGTTTGCAAATCACTGCGTGAAGTCTAATGTGATAAGCTTCATGTGTTTCGAACACCGCTGCATGAAGTCCGAGGCGATGGTCCGGAACCTGGCATAACGAAATACATTGCTGCATAAAGTCTGAGGCGATGGTCCGGAACCTGGCATAACGAAATACATTGCTGCATGAAGTCTGAGGCAATGGATTAGGTTCTCAAATCACTGCGTGAAGTCTGATGTGATGGTATGAGTTTAGGTAATGCATTGCGGCTTAGATGCAATGTGCTGGTTTGGATAATATATTGCAGCTTAGAGGCAATATGTTGATCTGGAAATATATATTGAGGATTAGAGGCAATGCGTTTTAATTGGATGATATATCGCGGCTTAGAAGCAATATACTTAGTTTTGACAATGCATTGCAGCTTAGAGGCAATGCAATGGATTTTGAGAATGCATTGCGGCTTAGAGGCAACGTACAGAGTGTTGAGAGTTCATTGCGGCTTAGAGGAAATGTGTTGAGTTTGAGGATACATTGCAGCTTAGAGGCAATGTGTTTGAGTGAGATGATATATTGCGGCTTAGAAGCAATATACTGATCTGGAGAGATACATTGCAGCTTAGAGGCAATATAATGGGTTTTGAAGATATGCTGCGGCTTAGAGGAACATACTGAGTTTGTAAGGAGCTCATCACTGCAGGAAGACTTAGGTGATGGGCCGAATGTGTCACGACATGAAGACTGAGGTGACGGGTTGAATCATAGGAGGTTTAGCGGTAGAAATATTCAAGACTAAGCCATTGGATTGACTAGACTTATATAAATTAAAATAAAAATGGCCACCGCGCTTTATTGTTTCCAAAGGAATGGGAAAAGAGCGAATAATCCAAAAATAGGGGGAAAGATTCAAGGTAATGGGGTTGGTTATGCAAAGGGAAGGTATTAGCATCCTAAACATCTACGGTACTCCGCAGGAACCCCTTTGAAAAATCTGTATATTTTGGCTATGAAATATGTTGTATAACATAGATGGTGGAGGTGAGAAAAGAAATTTATTTATTATTTTTGCACCCGCCGCGGTTGCGAACCTTTAGTGCCTACGTACCACCTTTTCGTGCAATAGGGGATCCGGGTACACGTAGTTCCTCTTTTAAAAATTTTAAAACACAAATGTGTTGGTCAATTTTATGAGATAAAATATCATCGTCATTGTCCATGTGGAAAACATACCTACTACCCACAATCATGAGAAAGGAGAATTTGCATCATCTCAAAGTGGAGGATATAGCTTGGATTTTAAAATCAACAATGCTTCACTCAACACCCAAGTGGAAAATATCTCTCTTTACTACATATTGTAGAAGTATAATTATTTGTATCACTACAAGGATTGACAAGAGTTCAATATTTTGAGAAAAGTTTAAAGATAAAAGCCAAAGTGGAAAAATGGTTTGAAATGAGATTGATTGACTTTTAGTCTTCTCACAAAAATGTCAAAGTATTGTTAAGTTTATTGGAGTTTATTTATGAAAATGTTTGAAAATGCATGGACCTAAGTCAAAGTTTATTATAAAAGTAATTCAAGTTTAAAACAAGAAGAATTTTCAAAAGGGGGGAGAAGATTTTTGAAGTTAAAGAAGATGGGAGGAGAAGAAGAGGCTATCCTAAAGCATAAGGTAAAAGCTAGGGATAAGAACCATATAACCAACAAGAAGCCAATATTTGACATTATTAGCCAAAATAGAATTCCCATTCTTTTGATTGAAACCAAACAAGCAAATGTACTAGACCTCTTGAGAGAACTAAACTTCAAGTGTATTAAGTCTTCACAAAAATTGGACAGAGTAACGGTTGTATACGGGTGAATTCCAGATTACAAACAAAAGGTGTAATCACAATAGCCTGCACACAAAACAAACAAACAACCCAATGTCTTGAGGTAAACCTCAAGAGCTCCATACAAAATAATCAGATAAGATCACAAGGTCTCCAATCATATGCCAAGGTTTCTAATCCTAAGTCCAAAAAGTCCAATGCTCCATAATGCCATGGGTAGTAACCAAATAGTCTAAGTATCATTAAAGATTTTTAGAGTTTATGTTGATTATTAGGTGTCTTTAAAAGAAAAGAAAAGTTCAAGTGAGCAAAATAAAAAATGACAAGAATATAAAGGGACTCAAGTGAGCAAAGATGAAAAATAGCATGAAATGTAAATGCTAAAAGTAAATGGTGCATAAAGTAAAGAACATAAAATAAAAACACAAAATAAAATCAATTATTAGTGATTAGTGGTTAGTTGGATGATCATCTTGAAACTTACATTTGGAACTCATTAGAGGATTGGTAGAACCAAAGCCTCCACACAACAAGTTGCATTTTCTTTTTGTCAAGTATATCATCCATTTGGAATCCTAATGAGTATCATTTAATGATCAACGATGTTTAATTGATCCGCGTTGACCAAAGGTATTGTAGATCCATTAGAGGATTGGTAGAACCAAAGCCTCCACACAATGAATCTCATGGTTATTAGATCAAAGAGATCAAGTTAACATACTTGGGCTTGCAAACATAAGCTTTGGCCACGAATTATCATTTATTCGAATCGGGACAAAATTTAGCGCTATGTTAAGCAATCGTAAGTGGACTTATATAGAAGTCACACCTATTTTGAGGCCTGACAATAGCAATCTATGCACCATTTGTTTTGAGACATGATATAGAGATCATGCTCCAACAACATTTAGTGCAATAAGAAGGGGATGAGATGAAGAGGGATGGGAGAGAATATAAAAACCACTTTTGAATTAAATTTAATCAAACTATTATTAAAATCAATCATCTATTTTTGTGGAGTTATACTCAATACCATGGATCCAATGATGTTAATAAAGTTCATGATAAAAAATTTAACGCAAGATCAGCCAGAAAATAGTCACAAAATAATATTGCATTTAATATATACAAAAAGGTGTAAAAATAATGTTTAAAAATATAAATAAAAGAGAAAAATATCAACTATGTCCAAATTAATCAAGAAATAAAAGTAAGATCATAGAAAAATCAGAAATGAACTAAAATAATTTTATAAATTTTTTGGAAATTTTTTAAAGTCAGAAACTATTTTTAAAATTAAAACAAAGGGGTAAAATAAACCAAAAATGATAAAAAAATAGCAAAGTCAGAAACAACAATAAAATAACGTCACCAATATTTGTCACTATATCAATGGATCATTCCGTAATTTTTTCAGAATTTAAAAATGCATAAAAGTATTTTTAAACATTTAAAACAATTCAAATAAAGTGTAAATTTATAAAAAATACCAAAACACAAAATTAAATTGTGAAAAAATAAAAATCAGAAAGAGAATAATCAAAAATATTTTTCATAATTTTTTCAGATTTTTTGGACTAAACATGAATTTTCTATGATTTTTTGAAGTTTAAAACAATTAAATATAAAAAATCAGAAAAGAAAAGAAAAATCAAAAATATGTGGACCATTGGATGAGAGTCAAATTGCGTTAGTAATCAAATCCAAGGGATCTGGCGCGCTGTGCATATCATGGTCATTAGTGAATAAAGCACTGAATCAATTATTAAATCAGAATTAAAAAATAACAAGTGGCGTGCCATCATTGGTTGGAAGATGACACATTGGTCATCTTCAACCTCCAGCCAACATGAATTGTAGGTCTCTCAAACTGTAAAATTAGAAGCTCGGACCTATGCCATCCGCTTCGTCTCTTCAAGATGAAGACAACCACACCCTCGCGCTAAATTTATATAAACTGTAGCTCAAGCAATTTGGAAAGAAAGTTTTGAAAAGGGATTTGAAATTTCATGGTCAAAACGCGTTTCCAGTAAGAAGTAAGTGTTACAACTAGAACCAGGGCAATGAGAGCATCACAATGATATCAACGTTTTGAAGAATTGATGAAGGAATCTACCTATTGAAGTTGAGTTGCAGAGCTCTGAAACTGGACCTCTATGGAGCAATATAGGGCATGATTCTTGAATGTAATTATATGGTTAGCTTCAGGGAAGATCAAGGAAGGTGAATTGATGAAAAAATTGGATTGAAAAAGGCTTGAGAATGGATTTCGAAGTTGCTGAATTCTGAGTTAGGGAACAAGTTTGGCAGGGTGATTCTGGCTATCTAAGCTTAAGGAAATGAATGAGGGATGAGCCTCTATTTATAGGGAATCAAATGGAATGTCCAAGTGTGTGAAATGAAGAAGTTTGGAGGGAAATCGTGTGAAGTTGCAAACAAGAAAAGTGTGACTTCCAATTTGATCAAAACTCATCCAAAATGCACGTTTTGTTGTGCTAATCAATTCTGGAACTTCATTAAACATGTTTAGAGGCATAAACGCATGGAAAACTTGTGATTAGAAGCGAAAACAAAGACTTCAAATTCTTACTTATGGGAAAACTTCAGTTCCAAGTTACCAAGTTCAATCCAATGGCATTCTCAGCTCAAGGGGTCTTAAGGCATGATTCTTGATGCTTTAGAAAGCTGAGGTTACAAGCTTAGTAATGGAAAAAGAATGGAATCAAATGGATGCTTGAGCTGAAAGTTGTGTTGAGTCAAAGTTGGAGAAAAATGGTTGACTTTCCATACTTAGAAATATTTCAAATTCTTCTTCAAAAGTGACCTATAATGTCTTGCATCCAAACATAGCCTTCTACTTGGAATTTTCTCTTGACCAAAAAAGATGGCATGAATTAGATATCTTTAGTGACATTTTGGAACTTGAACCATTCAAAATCTCAAAAAATTGAGAGAGTTATGAATTGTTGAAGTGGGCAAAAAATCATGAAATGACCTATAATCTTTTGTATCCTTAAGGCAATTTCCATCCATTTTCTCACTTTGCACATGAAAGAAGGCATAAAGTCACATCTTCAAGATTATTGTGGAAAAAGAATGGGCTAAATATGATAAAAATTGACCAAGTTATGATCATTTGAAGTCACACATGGAAAATTGGGGATTTATCTGGAGGACTTGTAATCTTTCTACTTCATCAAGTTTCTTCCACATTAAAACTACTTGGAAAATTTGAATTGATTTGTTGATAACCATTTGAAGAGAAGGATGTCTTTGGAATCACTCAAAAATACTAAAAGATGAGCAAGATATGCTAAATTTGAAGTTCAAAACCCTAACTCCTAGAACAAGAAAATGCTTTAAGGAACTTTGACAATTTTGAACAAACTTCTTGTACCAAAACAAATGCTTTGTAAATACAAGTTGTTGAGGATGATAATGATAAATCATAGCAACCACAACCATTTCCATATCTTGATAATTGAGAGAAATATGCACTTGTGACCAATGGGAACAAGACCTTGTCCAACCATGACTATTTTTCAATCAACCCCTTATAATTTTTGGATCAAATCTTGATAACTTGGAAATGTAGTTGTTGTACCCCAAAATTTGCCCTCTCATTTTATCAAGATTCTCCTCACAAGACTTCTTGGACTCAAGACCAGACTAGGGTTTGCTCAGCTCAAGACATCCTCTTGCACTGATGACCTGGAATTAGGGTTTGAGTTTGCACAGGAATTTTTGTACTTCCAATGCCTCATGTTACTTTCATGCTTCATGTTGGACCTCTAAGATTTCTCATACCAAGTTTCAAGCCTTGAATCAAATTTTTGCCCAGTCAATTGAACAGTTGACCTAAAAATCAACTGTATTGGGGAAAAAGTCAACTATGGCCAATTTACAGTCAAACCTCATAATTTTTGGTCCATGACAACATTATAAACTCATATGAACCATTTGATCAAGTTTGGACCACAACTCCTCAAGAAATTTGATCAGATATTCAAAAGGGCAAAATCGACAAAATTAGGGTTTTGACTGTAGAAGGGCAATTTCTGATTTTTAACCTAGCCAATGGCAAATTGGGTTCAAGAATGGTTTCAAGGAATCAATGGAATCATCTTGACCTAATCACAAGGTTCAAAAGATCTCAAATGCATTGAATTCACAGATGAATTTTCCAGTCAACTAATCAAAAATCAACTGTACACTGAAAAGTCAAACTTTGACTTTTTGGTCAAAATCAAGTGCCAAGGGTCATATTTCATCAAGATGTGTCAAAACATGAAACTTGTTCACCAAGAAACCTAATTTTGAAAATTAGGGTTTAGGTTTGAAATTTTTCATAACTTAGAAATTTTCTAAGTTATGAAAATTACTTATTTTTTCCCAACTTTTCCCAAATTTTTCACCATGATGCAATTGGATTCAAACAAAACTTCCAACATGAAAGTTGTAGTCCTCCAAAAGATCGACAACTTTTATTCACAAAGTTTTCCTAAAAGATGCTTGTATCTCAAGTTATGATTTTGTGAATAAGGGTCCAAAAACTTTTTAACTTAGTGAAATTTTGCCCTAGTTTACGCAAATTTTTGACCTAACTTCATGGCAAATTTTCACCTAGTTCCAAGAGGAATCTCAAAATTCATTTCAAATATGGATTGTAGAGCATGTTACAAGCTTTCCAAAATATCCAATAAATCTCCAAGATCATTTATGGTCATGGAGAATCGAAGGAATGAAAATGGAAAATCATCACTTTTGTCCAAGGCATTTTTCACATTGGTTCAAGTTGCAAATCAGTTTGGAGCATGCTTGTACTTGGTTTACAGGATATAATCCTTTCTACACTCATAAATTAAATGCAAATACATTGGACAATGGCATTGTTTTGATCTTTGAAGCTTTGTACAAAGAATTATTCCAAAAATTGCATAAAGGTTACATTGCTACTTTGATAAATTATACTTTTAGCAACTTTGTTTATCTTGAGCCATGGACCAAAACTTTTGCTGCAAACAAAGTCCAAAAATATCATGCAACTGGTACCAACTCTCAGCAGGCCTTGAGCTAGCCTGTACAGGCTTTGAGCTTTGTCAACTCAACTTTTGCTTCAAAAACAAGAAAGCTTGCAAAAGTGAACATATCTCAATTATCTGATAAAACCAAGCTTGGATATCATTTCAAACAACCTCAGCATATTGCAACAAGCCTAATACACGATTTTCTAAGCTCTCAAACACCCTTAAACACAGAAAACCCCATTTCTGCCCAAAACAGGGCAACTTCTGCAAACACCAAGCCACTTCCATATTCCCTCGTGCGTTTTGCTTGGAACCACTTCAGATACATTCCATACATCACACCTAAACTATCCAAGCCATTGTTCAACAACTGTAACCTCATTTTCAAGCTTCACCATTTTTAATTTCTGAGTTTGCAGGTTGATTTCTACAAGGAGATTCAAGCCATTTCAAAGCAAGCTGAGCATTGGGAAAGGTTGAGGGAACTTCAAGCAAGCTCACAAGTACATCATGCCTCACTCAAAGTTGCTACATTTCCATAGCCAAACTCAACTGAATAAGGTATTTTCTAAGTTTCTATCTCTCTATTTAGGCATCATTAGGCTTAGGGTTGTGAAGCAAAAATGTAGTCTTTAACGTGCTTGAGCTGTACATATGCATAGCTTGTATTTATATTAACTGAGCTAGGAGTATTTGAAGTTTGAAGTTCATGGAAATTTTAGGTCAGAAATTAGGGGCACTAAAATTCTCTCTGGTCTTTGAGAGTTAGGTCAAGTTTTTTATATCATTAGAATCGTGACTTAAAATGCTATAAGTTTCATGTTGTGAGTTTTTGATTTCATGCAAGCAATAGAGAGAACATGATTTGAAGTACAAAGGTGCGCGCGTGTTCGTTTGAAGGACAGGGACGAAGTGTGTATGGGCCTGGCGCGCATGGGCCTGTTTCTTTCTGCACCCCCTTGGCCCATTTCTTTTATTTTTCATATTTTCTTGCATATTTCACATTTCTGAATTTTATTTATTTTTTTTCTAAACATTAAAAATCACAAAAATATTTTCTTTATTTTTTTGCATTTTTTCATATTTTTTTTAATTTTATTTTTTGCATAATAAATAAATTATTAGGTTAATATACTTTATTTTCTTAAATAAAATTTGTAAATAATATAAAAATATCACATATTTTTATTTTTATTATTTGTATACTTAAAATAATATTTTCATACATATTTCAAATTTCAATATTTTTGTATATATTTTTATTTATTTTCTTGTGCATAAATGAAATAAATAATAATAGAATATATATTTTCTTTTAAACCAAAAATTAGGGTTTTCACCCTTTCAAAAATAATCATTTTTTATTTTCTTATTTTTTAGGACATAAATAAATTTATTTTCTCATACATAAAATTAATACAAAAAACATTTGTACATATTTACATTTATTCCATATTTAAATACTTGTTTATTTATTTTATTGTTGTATAAATTCAATTGGGTTGTAATAGTAAATTAGGGCTTTATTTTGAGCAAATACCCCCTATTCAAACTTGTATCCCCCTCCCCATAATATTGTGTAATAGTCTAGATTTACTTTACGCATTTTATCGCTTTCATATGCCATGATAGTAAATTATGATTTTGTATGCAAAGACCAAAAATCAAACAAATAGCATGACTAAACACAAGACAAAAATACATGAAAAATGACAATACAATGCACACAAGCACCCCTAGGGTTTCATCCACTTTGTTGCCTTAAAATGGCCATGGTATGCATGCTAGGTATCTTGGAAAAATCAAACAAAACAAAAAGATCATAGTCCCTCGATGTCGCTATCTTGGTTACCTAAACAAAAATGATCTAGTCCCTAAAACTTGCTAAGATACTTGGCACCATTGCTATCATGATCATACGATGACCCACGCCCGTCCCGTTTAACATCCAAATATAGGGTTGTTTACCAAATACAATGGTAAAACAACAATATCAAAGGAATAAGAATGTATAGGAAATACTTTTGAGTAGGGTAGATAACTCCTAGTTACTTGATCTCTTTCAAACAAATCCTTGCTATTTTCAAACTATCACATGCACATTTCAAAACAATTTCCAAACAACTTTCAAACATTGAAACATTTTTCAAAAGACAAACACCTTTGTATACATTCAAACAAGAATCATTACAAAGGTCGCCTAAACAAAGGCCTCCTTTCAAAATACTTTCAAAACCATACACAAAAGCACCATTTCAAACAATTGAAAAAAGAAAAGCAAGTGATCTAAAACAAGTAACTAAGAGCCCATGGAAAACCATGGATGAAAAGGGTGCTAGCACCTTTCCTTTTCATAATCTACCCCCCGAACCCAAAAACAATCTCAAAGGTCTTTCCTGTGCTTTTTTACCTTTCCTTTTGGATAAAATAAAATTCGGTGGCGACTCTTGCTAAACCGAAACATTTGCAAACACAAACGCAAAACCTCAAGTCAGTTCTCCCACCGCATCACAGAACTGGAGACTCTGCTGGGGAAAATAAAAGTGGGGTTACCTTAGGGTTTTAGATCACCTTTACATGCTTATCTTGCTTGACTTGCATGCTTTACACTTTGGTTTTATTGTTTGGGTTTGAATCCTCTACCCGGATTTGGGAAACATTCATAGGTAAAGAGCAATACATTGTGGAAACTGTGCGGGGTATACCGACATGGTCTAAGCAATATCTATATTAGTGTGACATATTTGTGTGTACCGGTAGCCTTTGAGTCAATGAAAGAGAATACGGGGCCACTAAGTGATGTCATGAAGCACTAATGGACTTTTAGAACCTTTACTTGACCATCTTGGCCTTTTAGGATGTAGTGAGATGACCGACTTTGGTGCAGTCCGAAGTTGGTAGATACTCGATACTACACTCATTGAGGAATGTTTTCTTGGAATATTTTGGTCGCCAGTAAAGTGGCTAAACTGAAACAATGAACACAGAAAACAATCCAGTGATATTGAGCTCCTTAGAACCCGGTTACTATTTCTAGGACAGGTTAAGCCAACTAAACTTCAAGAGGGTACTTACCTATGAAACCCCATGCAAGCCTGAAACTAGGAACTTGTGTGATTTGTTTGTACATATATACTTGTGCATAACATCATGGACATCATGAAGCATCATATGCATCCACTAACCACTTCAAGGATTTGGATTTTCATCTTTGTTCCTGTTTTGTAGGTAATGGATTCACTTCCCAGGAAAACTCTCCAGATCAACCTTGTAAGAATTCCTCCTCAACTCAAGGAGCTAGCTTCAAGGATTCCTGAGAATTCTCCATTCACCGAGAGGCATGGTCGTCTTCTCAACTTAGTCAACACCAACACATAGGAAGACATGGTGAAAGTTCTCTTCCAGTTCTTTGACCCCCTACACCACTGCTTCACATTTCCTGATTACTAGCTGGTGCCTACTTTAGAGGAATTTTCTCAGCTCTTGAGGATTCCTATTCTCCATCAACTACCTTTCAACGGTACGGAAAGAGATCCAAAGCCTGAAGATGTTGCTCAAGCCCTGCACTTGCAACCATCAAATGTCACAAGTCATTGGGAAACCAAAAGTGGTGTCAAGGGTTTCTTGTCAAAGTTCCTATTTGAGAAAGCTCAAAAATGCTGGAATTCTCTAGACCTGCAAGCTTTTGAGGAGATTGTAGCTCTTCTCATCTATGGGTTGGTCTTGTTCCCAAACCCTGACCAGCTTATAGATGTGAATGCTGTCAAAATCTTCATGGCTCACAACCCGGTGCCTACTTTACTTGGGGATATCTTGCACTCTTTTCACACTCGAACAATGAGGAAAAGAGGTGTTCTCATGTGCTGTACTCCTCTAATGGCAAGATGGTTTATTTCTCATCTTCCCCAATCAGTTTTGAAGAATGAGCAAGGTTTGAGGTGGTCACAACGATTGATGACACTTACACATTCAGATATTCATTGGTGTTCTTGATCAAAAGAGAATGTCATCATCATTGACCGTTGTTGGGAATTCCCTAATGTCCCACTAATTGGCATTAGGGGAGGCATCACCTACAACCCTTGCTTGGCTCTGAGACAGTTTGGGTATGCCCGAAGGGATGTCCCACATGACATGCTCATTCCAGACTTGGTTTTTGACTTCGATAACGACGATCAAGGACTTCGACAAAGGTTCATCCGAGCTTGGAGGAGGCCCAACAAGGTAGATAGTAATACCTTGGGACACAAGAATTACATCCCTCTTGAGCCTTACCTCAAGTGGGTACGAACCTACGCCCAAAGTCTTATGATGCCTTACCCTTACATTTTACCTGTGATTATAGAGCCTGTCATGGAAGGAGAGGTTCCATACACCCTCCTACATCCTGACATGCCAACATCACTTGAAGATTTACAAAGGAGTTGGATACAACTCAAGGGAGATCGCGACACTTTCGAAGCCCAATTCTACGCAAGTGAGAAGAAGGTTTTGGAACTTACTCGTCAACTTCACGAAGAGCAGACTCTCAACACCTACATTGCACCAAAGAGGATGCGCAACGTCTTTTTACCTTAGAATTTTGTATTATTTTGCCCATGGGGCATTGATGTACTAACAAATTCTATCTTATTAATATGACGTGTGTTCCTTTTTTGTTTAAAACAAATTTAAATTTCTGAATCCTTGAATGCATTTCATGAATACATATCATTCATCATATGCATAAACAGGTCTCCACACCAGGTTTCCTTATCTCTCTGCTGTTTATTTCAGCAAGATGGATATTGAGCAGACGGTCAAAGACTTACAAGCGCGGAATTCATAGTTTTAACAGCTACTTCTGACCTTGGCCAAGGGGAAGGAGGAGCTCAAGACCTTGCTAGAGAAGGAAAAAGAGAAAAATAAAAAGAAGAGAGTTGGTGTGGCTACCTTGGGCAGAAGATTTGAAGGTCAAGCCAGAAGGGTCCTGGATTTCCCCTCAACATCTGATGAAGGGGTAGGAAAAGGAAAGGGAGCTGCAGTGCCATCTGAGTCTGAGGAAGAAGAAGAAGAAGAGGATGAAGACTATTCTGAACAGCAGTACCCTCCCGCAGATGACAAATACAAGAACTTGGAAGAACGTCTAGCAACTATGGAGGTACAGAGAGTGCCTGGGCTGGATTTTGAGGAACTAGGGATGGTTTCTAGAATTGTGATCCCTCCTAAATTCAAAGTACCTCTGTTTACTAAGTACGGTGGTTTGTCTTGTCCCAAGATGCACCTACGATCTTATGTCAGGAAGATCCAACCACATTCTTCTGACAAAGACCTGTGGGTCCATTTCTTCCAGGACAGTTTATCGGGGACGCAGCTGGATTGGTTTTACCAGTTGGAGAGGTCTGATGTGCATAATTGGGAAGATTTGGCGGCCGCCTTCTACAAACAGTACCAATATAATGCGGACTTAGCACCAACCCGTACTCAACTACAGAGTATGGGCATGGTCTCAAATGAAGGTTTCAAAGAGTATGCCCAGAAATGGAGGGACTTGGCAGGACGAGTACAACCACCTTTATCTGAAAGAGAGCTTGTGGACATGTTCTTGGGGACTCTGTCAGGTCCTTTCTTTAATCACTTGATTGGAAGTTCGTCTGCGAGGTTCATTGAGTTAATTCGAACTGGTGAGAGAGCTGAAGCCAACATAAAAAGCGGGAAAATTCAAAAGGATGCATCTGCTTCCGCTGCTATCAAAAAGACTTTTCCAGCAAAGAAGGAAGTATCAGCTGTCTACTCTCAAAGAGCTCAAAGAAGAGTTGAGCGCCGACCAGCGGTGGGGGCCGTAATGATTCAGAAGTTTGTAGTTGATCAGCCCAGAAACCATCAACCCAGAACCAACCAAGCAAGGGTGGAAAGGCCTGTACGACAATTCACTCAAATAAACATGACTCCTGCTCAGGTCCTCCCCCATCTTTTGAAGTTAAACCTTGCCAGTCTGAAAGAGGCCCCGAAGAATCCGAATACAACTTCTCCTTACTACCATTCGAACGCCAAGTGTGCTTATCATTCAGGGAGTATAGGGAACGACACCAACAATTGTTGGGCCCTCAAGAATAAGATTCAGGATTTAATAGATGCTAAAGAAGTTGAATTCGACGCCCCTGAAAGGCCGAATGTAATCTCTGCTCTAATGCCAAAGCATGGCCACAATGTCCATGCTATTAAAGAGGATCTTTTTGTTGCTACTGTTGATGATTTAATGACTCCGCTAACGATAATCAAGTTGAATTTGCTGAAGGCTGGGATTTTCCCAGGTTGTGAAGAAGATTGTTGCCTTTGTTCATCCTTACCAACCGACTGTCCATTGTTGAAGTTAGGCATCCAGCGCCTAATGGATAACCAATAAATTCTTTTCGAAAAGACTCCTGTTACACTGACTCCTGTCAATGATGTTTCAATAATAACCATATCCTCCAATCTTTCCAAGGTCTCCAAAAGACCTGTTAAGATTACATCTGCTCCGAAGATTGCACCTTTGAAGATAACCATGCCCGGGCCCGCCCCGTACAAGTCCGACAAATGAATACCGTGGAACTATGATGGAGAGATCTTTTACCACACTATTAAACAAATTGAATCAATTGAAGAGAGTTTTGATAAAGAGACTACTGACATTGGAAACATTGCTGGAACGAGCAAAATCACCCGCGGTGGAAGAATTTTCTCTCCAGAGATTGCCCCTCCAAAGGCAATCTTTGGACCCTCAGTTGCTCCTAAGGTTACTCCCGCACCGGTCAACATATCTGCAAGAACCCCAATTATTGAAGAAGTTGTAACTCCTGAAGTGGTCCCCTCTGTTGCTGCTGATGATAAAGGGAAAGGGATCCAAGAAAATCCCGTCAGGACGAGGGCTCAGCCATTGGTCATCCCTGAAACCTCTCAAAAAGAAATGGAAGAGAATTTAAAGATAATGAAGAAAAGCGATTATGATGTTGTGGAACAACTGGGGCAAACCCCCTCAAAAATATCTATGTTGGACCTGCTGCTTTGTTCAGAGGCTCATGCTAAAGCTTTGATAAAATTCTTGAAGACGGCCCATGTGCCACAAGAAACCTCCACGGATAAGTTCCAGGAATGTGTAGCTAGCTTAATAGCTGACAATGGTCTAGGGTTCTCCGATGCCAATTTAACATAAAAAGGGAGAAAACATAATGACGCTTTGCATGTCTCGATGGAATGCATAGGGACTACCCTAGCACACGTATTGGTAGACACTGGTTCTTCGCTGGATGTCTTGCCGAAGAAGGCCTTGGATAGGCTGGATTGTGAAGGTTTAACCCTGATACCCAGCAACATAACTGTCAGAGCCTTTGATGGTTCCAAAAGGATGGTCTACGGGGAGGTGGACATCCCGATTAAAGTGGGAATTGAAACCTTCAACTCCATATTCTACGTGATGGACATCCGTCCTTCCTATTCTTGCTTGTTGGGAAGACCCTGGATTCACCATGCTGGAGCTGTCACTTCTACTATGCATCAAATGCTCAAATACCCTGTCCAGGGGAAAATTATAACTGTTCATGGCGAAAAGGAATACATGATAAGCCATCTAAATTATTTCCGCTATGTTGAATTGGATGGCGAATTCATCGAAACCCCTTTTCAGCATTTTGAAGAGGTAGCTCAGGAGATTGCGGCAACCAAGACAGTGGCTTCTGTACCCATGATTACCAGACCTCCGCCTCGGATGTCGTCTCTCAAAGATGCTAGGGCTGTGATTGAAGAAGGAGGAAGCACAATCTAGGGGCAACTTCCCGACTTTCCTTTTAAAACAGATAAATGCAGCTTGGTGTGATCGGTGGATCTGGAACTGACTGTTTAACGCTGGTTCGCGAAATGTCGCGAAAGCAAGAGTCGCCACCGTCTTTTATTTTCTCCAAATGGAAAGGACAAAAGCACAGAAAAATTCCTTAAAGAGATTGCTCTCGGTTCGGGAGGTAGGTTATAGAAAGGGAAGGTGTTAGCACCCTTTCTATCCATGGTTATCCATGGGCTCTTAGATACTTGTTCATTTGTGTTTTCAAAATTGTTGGTTTGCTTTTCAATGTGGGTTTCAAAAAGATTCTTTGAAAAGTTTCAGTTCAACTCGTACGTCAGAGTGTTTGAAAAGTTTGTTTTGAAAGTTTTTGAAAGTGTGTCGGTGTGAAAAGTATTTTGATTTGTTTGAAATTAGAGCAAGTATCCTTGAGAACCTACCTACCCTAAGGAATTCGTCTGTGTAAATGTCCTTTAAAGTAGTGCCATCCCACCATTGAGAGGTAGGTAGCACCACCGTTGGAGGTGTTCGGGTCAATTCGAGGTTCGGGACATGGTGATCACCGGAGTAATGGGAAGACACCTTAGAAGCTACCCTCATGCCAGGTTCCCGGATCATGAGGACTTACTAAGACATCCTCTACTCGACGATCACCTTTCGAAAGGCAAGGCAACAGTGAGGCGTACCCTAGGGGTGGTGTGTGCGAATTGTGTGTCATGTTTCAATTATTTGTCTTGTCATGTTTGTTGTGTTCTACGCTTGATTTTGATTAGGGCCATTCATTCTTGCATGCATTTAACAGTTATAAAGTTTGCGGAAAAAAATAAATCTAAACTATTACAAATGGCGCGGGTCCACATCGCCAAAATAAACTGAACCCGATTTGACTGAAAGTAAAAAAGCAATAAAATGAAAGTGCGAGAAATAAAGTAAAAATTGTTACAAGGCTTTGGGGCATATACATAATTATTTAAACGATATAAAATAAATGTGCGAAATAAAGGAATTAAAAACAAAACTAGGGCGTTGGACCCTTTTGCAAAAGTATTTAAAGTTAATGAATTAATTAATTAGAATTAATGAAGAATTAAAAATTAAAGAAAAAGGAATGTTTTTTGTATTTTTGTATTTTTTAAGATTTAAAAGAAAAAGAAAAAGAAAGAATTAATTATAATTGACTAACCCTAATTCTATTGTTTTTTAAGTTTATTGTAAAAATGTTATATTAATCTAAATTAAACCCTAATTTATTTATGTGCAAGTTTGATTATAAAAAATAAATAAATAAATAATATTGTGATAAAAAAAGGAAATTAAAAAAAAGTATAAAAATTATTAATTAACCTAATTCTATATTTTTGGATTTTATTAAAAAGGAATTAAAGTTAAAAAACCTAATTAAACTAAATAATTTACATATTAATTATTTACAAGGAAATAAATAAAATAAATATTTTTCATGCTTTTTATCCTTTTTCTGATTTTTTGTGATATTTTTATGTTTTGTAAAGAAAACAATTAATTAATTAAAACAATGAAAATAAATAAAAATAAATAAATTATGAAAAGCAAAGCAAACCAGGGGGGGGGGGGGGGGGGGGGTGACCCCAAAATTGGGGGTAAGGCCTAGCATTCTGGCCCATTAACATTGAAGTCCACTTGACTTTTCAGATTTGGTGTGCCAGCGTTGACCTGGACCTAGCATGTTCCTTGTATCCAAGCCGTTGATTTGAATTGGTGGGACGCGTGGATGGTCTGACTTTGAGGCGTGTGATGCATCCTCCATGTTGGCACTGCACAAGATTTAATATTGAAAAATAATATGAAACTTACACAGACCTGGGACTCGAACCCAGGTCTTGGACAATGCAAAGGAATCCACTTGCCAGCTGAACTACCACGCGTTAATTAACATATTACAATAAATAAATAACAAAAGAAAAGAAATAGAAGCGTTAGTGGCTAAGCGCGAAAATTTAAAATTGGCCAATCATTGCTAGACAGCACATCATCTCCTTCGTTGTTCATTCTTTTTTTCTGAAACAAGAGTCTATGGAAACGGTTTTCACGCGTGGCTTAAAGTAGCTTTTAGAAAAATAGCGACTAGCGCTATAGGACCAATAAATTGGGCGCGAGTGGTGCTTTTCCTTCGTCTAGGCTTGCTGAAGATGACTATCATGGTTTGGAAGGCTAATTTTACAGTATTGAGAAAGCCCTAAAATCACAACCTGAAAACCCTAAAATGTGAACATGGTGAAATCGCGTATGATCAACAAAAATGCAATTAAACACAATGGATAGCTTAGAAACTTTGTAAGGAATAAGAATTCATCAATAAAAATGCAAAAGGACGTATGAATTGTGATATGCGATTTTGAAAGTTATGTGACACAGTTTCAGTTCTCCCTACCAATTCCTGGAGTTTTGAAAGATGTTTGGAGTTGGGATCTGTTCAGAAATGGTCCAGGAAGCTATTAGAAAAAGAATTAAGGCTTAAAACTCTCTCTAACCTTCATTTCAGATTCTTGTTATATGGCTAAATTTTCAAGTTTTCACTAGGCTTTTCAGCGCAGCATATGGTGTGTTATGGTTAGGGTTTGACTTGGTGCTTATGATGGAAGAGAATTGGCTTGCTAGCTGACCTAGATTCATGCTCATGGGAGAACTAGTCCTAGGGTTTTTTCATTAACAAATTTTTCCTTCTTTTAAGCCAAGACCAAGACCTAGTGTGCAATTTAACCCTAGCCTGAGTTTTTGAGTTGGCCCATGATATATGGAAGTTGTCCAAATTCACATGACACTATTCCATTGGTTTTTGAATTTTATTTGAATTTTCAAAGATTTAAAATGAATTAAATTATCAAAAATTAAATAAAATAGAAAAATCAATATTTGGTCTTGAAATTAATCATGGGACACGTGTGTGGCATGACAAGGATGAACCAAGTGGAAAAAGTGGGCCCTTTTGTCAAAAATTGGAGTTTCAAGGATAGTTGACTTTTGCCATTTCACAAAAATTTCCCAACTTCTACAAGGCATAACTTGCTCAATTTTTAAGCTTTTCACATGTTCTTGGACATTTTGGAAAGGTCTTTGAGTCCTTTAACCAATGCCTTTGGTCCCATGTCATTTTGATTTTCCAATCTCAAGTTATGGCCTTTGACTTAAAGTCCCTTTTTGTTGACTTTTGAAAATGACCTATAATGTTGAAATTGATAACTTTTTGTGAGAGCATTTCTTGGACTTGAAGTATGAAGATGAGTTGTAGGAAATGTCTTTCTCTTCAAAATGAGCTTTGGATGGAATTTTTATGATAATCCATGTGAAAGTTATGCCCTGGTCAATTTCAGTTGACTTTTTCAACTGTCCAAATATAGCAACTTTTGCATCTTTGATGATTTCTGAGCCAAATTTTGAGAATCATGATCAAGCATTGATCAAATGATGTTTGTGGCTTCAAAATGATATGTTGACCAAAAATTTGAACTTTTGACTGCCAAATGACCATTTTGCCCCTACAGTTGACTGTAGTGCAATTTAGGGTTTTGACTGTGCAATTTTGAGCTGAATGCCTTGAAACCTGATATGAGGATGCTTGACCATGTTTGTAAGCATATGAGACTTGATTGGGCCTTTGAAAACTTCCTTCCTTTGATCAGAACCCAAACCCTAGTTTTGACTGTAGGGGAGACTGTTGCACTGCACAACCCTTGGGGAATTTTGTAGCTTGGCTTGGCAATTTCTTGAGGAATATGGGAGGGCAAATTTTGGGGTATAACAGTTGCCCCTGTTCAATCTTCTTAGACCTGAGGATGCAGATTGGTGACGTGCCTTTCGTAATCCGAGGGTAGAAGATGATTGGACACTAGAATGCCCAGAAATTTGCACTCACATAGTGGCAGTGATGGTGGAATGGGCTTATAGATGCCATTTGGAGATTGCTGGATAGGATGATGGGCTTATAGATGCCATCTGGATGTTGATCGCGTAAGAGATTCCTTGGCGAGAACCTGTATACCTGCAAAACAGAAAATGAGTACCTGACACGTTACAGGAGCTGATTTTTAGATGCCTGGTATAGATGTGTCCTGACTGGTTACAGGAGCTGAGTCTGGAGCTTCAAACGGCGATGAAAGAATCAGGGATGATTACTACCTTAGCATGAATGGTAAGAGAACCTTGGGCGACTTTAACTTCAACAACGCTTGTTGAGAAAAACATCTTGGGTGACTTTAACTTCAACAACGCTTGTTGAGAAAAATCTTGGGCGTCTTTAGCTTCAACAACGCTCGTTGAGAAAAGATCTGGGGTGTCTTCTACTGGGATAAGAATCAGGGAGATCTTAGGGTCGATCTGACTGAACCAGAGAGGCCTTTGACTGGGTAAGAATCAGGAAAATCTTAAGGTTGACTTAACTGAACCGGTCTAGGTCTTGAAATGTCTTCAACTGGATAAGCATCAGGGAGATCTTAGGGTCGATCTGGCTGAACCAGAGAAGGCCTTTGACTGGATAAGCATCAGGAAAATCTTGGGACGATTTAACTGAACCGGTCTAGGTCTTGAAATGTCTTCAACTGGATAAGCATCAGGGAGATCTTAGGGTCGATCTGACTGAACCAGAGAAGGCCTTTGACTGGATAAGCATCGGGAAAATCTTGGGACGATTTAACCGAACCGGTCTAGGTCTTGAAATGTATTCAACTGGATAAGCATCAGGGAGATCTTAGGGTCGATCTGACTGAACCAGAGAAGGCCTTTGACTGGATAAGCATCGGGAAAATCTTGGGACGATTTAACCGAACCGGTCTAGGTCTTGAAATGTCTTCAACTGGATAAGCATCAGGGAGATCTTAGGGTCGATCTGACTGAACCAGAGAAGGCCTTTGACTGGATAAGCATCAGGAAAATCTTGGGATGATTTAACTGAACCGGTCTAGGTCTTGAAATGTCTTCAACTGGATAAGCATCAGGGAGATCTTAGGGTCGATCTGACTGAACTAGAGAAGGCCTTTGACTGGATAAGCATCGGGAAAATCTTGGGACGATTTAACCGAACCGGTCTAGGTCTTGAAATGTAGCTTGAGAACTTAACTGGATCTTTCCTGAAAGGTAAAAGTCAGTCATATGCAATGCATGATATGGATCAAGCAATGATGTTCTCAACATAAATGAGATTTGTATGATGCAGTGTGTTATGCATGCTATAATGATGTATGTGATGTTTTATGTATGTTTTCGTCTAGGAAAGTAAATCCTTGACGGGTGCCGGGAAGTCGTATCCTGGGCTGGTGTCGAAGAATAGATTTTGCTTCCGCTGGGGATGATAGTTGTAAGTATACCGGTAGGAGAAGATAACTCCGTTGGGAAATGAACTTGGCAAATGACGGATTCTGCGGGGAGAAAAGATACTCTAGTGACCATGCTGAGAAGCAATACTCTGTGGGAAGAGGGATGCCTTGCTGCGTTGTTGATAACTTGCTGAGGATACCGTTGTTATGTTGGAAGTATTGATGGACTTCACTGGGGATAGGAAAGAACTACGTTGACGACGACCTTTCCTTGGCTTTTGGCTGAGGATAACCCAGTTATATCCTGTTAAGGAAATAACTCTTTAAACCAAGCCGAACGACGCGTTCGTGCTCTGCGAGAGAATAAGCTTCCAGAATATACTGGGGATAAGCTTACTGCTTGGGAAGATGAATTCCACCTTTCCTGGGGAACTTGGATGGGACTCTCTTGGGGAAGTTTTGATATGCTGGGGAAGTGATTCCTTTGAATGTTGATGTATGCTTGTTAAGAATATATGCTGCTGGGGAATATTGGGATCTACTCGAGGATACCCAATTTCCTTGAGACTTGTTAACTTTGTTTGGGGAAGAATGCACTGACTTGCTGTCTCACTCTCTGGGGAATTTAAGATGCCTGGTTAGGTTCTTTAGCTGAACCTACCTTGGTACCTTAGAGGATAGAACAATTAGACTGCTCAGACAACTCTTTATTGCCCCTGTTTCTAGTGTCACCTGCAATTAATTCTTTGTTTCGTATGCAAATATTTATGAGCTAGCAAATTATTGTCAATGCATATATCACAAATTGAACCTTGGACGTTCTTCACAAAACAAAACAAAAAAGAAAAATAGTTGGCACGTTTAACTGAAAAGTATATTTGTATTGATTTTGAATAGCCTGTGAATAGGCGTTTTGTGTACAAGAGGCTGACATCCTAGTAAGAGAAACGTCGCCGAGCAAAAGAGTTTATACAAGTTTTGTACAAAAGAAAATAAAACAGCTGTGTGAAAGATGAATGATCCACTGGGTTTCAACTCTGCTATTGCCTTTATACTCTGCGCGTCTCATCACTTGATGACCTTGATTGAAGGTGAAGCTGACTGATCGATGCCGTCTGAACTTGATGTAGATACCGGATTCTGGATGCAAAGTGATCCAATGAGACATAGTATTACGCTTTTATCCCTAATTTTTGCCTGGACTGCCCTTTCGGGTTTTTAGTCCACCGGGATACCCATTTTTGCCCAAGCCGCCTTTTCAGGTTTTCGACTTGCCGGGTGTACAGATTTTTCATTTTCATCCCTTCATTTTGCCCGAACCCTTTTGGTTCGACGGGAAGCCCTAATTTTTGCCTAGGCATGCCAGCCTAGCGGGTCATTTTTTCATGCGTAGTATTTTTTAACTATGTCTGCATTGGCGGGATGAGGAAGGTCGTCACCATCCATGTTGGTTAATATCATTGCTCCTCCTGAGAACACATGCTTAACCACAAATGGCCCTTCGTACGTAGGGGTCCATTTGCCCCTTGGATCACTCTGAGGAAGGATGATTCGCTTGATCACCAGATCCCCGACTTGATATTCCTGTGGTCTGACCTTTTTGTTAAATGCCCTGATCATTCGTTTCTGATACGTCTGACCATGACAGATAGCAGCAAGTCTCTTTTCGTCAATAAGGTTGAGCTGATCAAGTCGTGTCTGGATCCAATCATCTTCATTCAGCTTTGCATCCTTCATTATCCGGAGAGAAGGAATTTGTACTTCGATTGGCAAGACTGCCTCCATGCCATAAACCAGAGAGAAAGGAGTTGCCCCGGTTGACGTCCTAGCTGAGGTACGATACCCATGCAGAGCGAACGGTAACATCTCGTGCCAATCTTTATACGTTACTGTCATCTTCTGCACGATCTTCTTGATGTTTTTATTAGCTGCTTCTACAGTCCCATTCATCTTCGGTCTGTAAGGAGAGGAATTGTGGTGCTGTATCTTGAACTGTTCGCAGAGCTCAGCGATCATCTTATTGTTCAGATTGGTACCGTTATCTGTAATAATCCGCTCAGGGACACCGTACCGACAGATCAGATTGTGCCGAATGAACCGTGCCACAACGGTCTTGGTTACCGTAGCATAGGATGCTGCCTCAACCCACTTCGTAAAATAATCAATTGCCACTAGGATGAAGCGATGTCCATTAGATGCCGTAGGTTTAATCTCACCGATCATGTCTATGCCCCACATTGCAAATGGCCAAGGCGCAGTCAGAACATTCAGGGGAACCGGAGGAACATGCACCTTGTCTGCGTAGATCTGGCATTTATGGCATGTCTTAGAATGTTGGTAGCAATCAGCTTCCATGGTGGACCAGTAATACCCTGCCCGTAGGATTTTCTTTGCCATGGTATGTCCACTGGAGTGTGTACCAAAGGTCCCTTCATGTAGCTCTTCCATGATTCTTTCTGCTTCAGTTTTATCTACACAACACAGTAGGGTTGAATCCTGGTTTCGCTTGTACAAAATGCCGTTGCTAAGAAAGAACTTGGCTGCAAACCTCCTCAGGAATTTCTTATCATTGACAGAAGCACCTTCAGGGTATTCCTGAGCTTCCAGATATCTCTTCACTTCGTGGTACCAAGGCTTCTCAGTCACCAATTCGGTTTCGAGATCACAACAGTATGCCGGTTCGTCCAGTTTCCAGATGATGATCCGGGGAGCTTCATTATCCCATTTAACCTTGAACATTGAAGACATTGTAGCTAACGCGTCCGCCAGCTGATTCTCTTCTCTTGGAAAGTGCTCAAATGTTATCTCTGTGAAGTGGGGGATCAGGGCCAACACGCATTCTCTGTAAGGAATCAAGTTTGGATGTTTCGTATCCCACTCTCCTTTGATCTGATTGATCACGAGAGCGGAATCTCCGAAGACACTCAGAAATTTGATCCTCAGGCCGATCGCAGCTTGAAGACCCATAATACACGCTTCATACTCCGCCATGTTGTTGGTACAGTTGAAACACAGCCGGGCGGTGAGTGGAGTATGAGTACCTTGTGGAGATACGATTATGGCGCCGATACCATTTCCCAAAGCATTGGAGGCTCCGTCAAAGTGCATAGACCATCGGGATCCTGGTTCAGGTCCTTCATCCGGCCCAGGTATTTCACAGTCAGTTACTATCATAATGCTTTCATCTGGAAACTCGAAGTTCATTGATTGGTAGTCATCCACAGCTTGATGTGCTAAGTGGTCTGCCAATACACTTCCCTTGATGGCTTTTTGGGTCGTATACTGAATGTCGTATTCCGTCAAGATCATCTGCCATCTTGCAATTCTCCCGGACAGAGCAGGCTTTTCGAATATGTACTTTATAGGATCCATTTTTGAGATCAACAAGGTAGTGTGAGTCAGCATATACTGTCTCATCCGGCGAGCAGCCCATACCAAAGCGCAGCAAGTTTTCTCAAGCAGTGAGTATCGGGTCTCACAGTCGGTAAACTTTTTGCTAAGGTAATAAATGGCATGCTCTTTTCGGCCAGACTCGTCATGCTGCCCCAGCACACACCCCATTGCATTATCAAGCACTGTCAGGTAAAGTATCAAAGGTCTCCCTTCAACTGGTGGCATAAGGATGGGTGGTTCTTGGAGATATTCTTTGATTCTGTCAAAAGCAGCCTGACATTCATCATTCCAACGTACTACCTGGTCTTTCTTCAGCAGCTTGAAGATTGGTTCACAGGTAGCAGTTAAGTGTGAGATGAACCGAGCAATGTAATTCAGACGTCCTAGAAAGCCTCTGACTTCCTTCTCTGTCTTAGGAACTGGCATCTCTTGAATGGCTTTGACCTTAGCAGGGTCCACTTGAATTCCCTTGTCACTCACCACGAAGCCTAGCAACTTTCCAGATCTTACCCCGAAGGTGCACTTGTTCGGGTTCAACCTCAGCTTGTACAGTTTCAAACGGTCAAACAGTTTCTGCAGATGATCAAGGTGTTCTTCCTCAGTCTGGGACCTAGCGATCATGTCGTCAACATACACTTCTATCTCATGATGGATCATGTCATGAAATAAAGCAACCATGGCACGTTGGTAGGTTGCCCCAGCATTCTTTAGTCCAAAAGGCATGACTTTGTAGCAGAAGGTGCCCCACTGAGTAACAAATGTAGTCTTTTCCATGTCTTCCGGAGCCATCTTGATCTGATTGTAGCCTGAAAAACCATCCATGAAAGAGAACACTTTATGCTGAGCTGTATTATCAACAAGGACATCAATGTGGGGTAGAGGGAAGTCATCCTTGGGGCTGGCCCTGTTCAGATCCCTGTAATCGACACACATCCTGACCTTGCCGTCCTTCTTAGGTACCGGCACCACATTAGCAACCCACTGAGGGTAAGAAGTCACTGCAAGAAACCCGGCATCAAACTGCTTCATAACCTCGGCTTTAATCTTCTCAGACATCTCTGGACGCATACGGCGGACCTTTTGCTTAACCGGAGGGCAATCCTCTTTAGTTGGTAAGTGATGGACCACAATGTCGGTATCTAATCCGGGCATATCTTCGTAGGACCAGGCAAAGATTTCTTTATAGTCATGCAGCATCTGAGTCAACCGTTGCTTCACGCTGAGTTCTAGGTTGGCACCAATCTTCACCTCTTTCTTGTCTTCCTCAGTACCCAAGTTTATTATTTCCACCGGCTCTTCATGGGGTTGAATTGCCCTCTCCTCCTGTTGTAACAGTCTTGCAAGTTCACCAGGCACTTCGCAATCATCTTCACCTTCGTCTGCGGCTAAGTTGATCGGATTTTCGAAGTCATAACTGGCAGTAGCAGAGTCGTTACCAGTGAGATCCAGAGTGGATTGAAACCTGTATGAGTGAGTGTGTGTGTGTAAATACAGCTGTTTTGCAATATGTAAAGAAAGGAAAGAAAAGGAGCGCAAAATTTGAAATGTGAAAAACGTCCAATGCTTTTATTCATGATATATGACAGTGACAAACAAAAGCCCTCACAAATAAAACCATGGTGCCCCGGGTAAGACACCGGGCCATATAGTTTCAAATTATTGTTTATTACAAATCAAAAACAAAGAAATTCATTACTGGGGAACAAAAGTTATGGGTGTAAAATCTTTAGCAGTCCAATTGGTCAATCCACCGTCGGTCGTCGGGTAGATCCAGCTATCGAACTCTGACTCTTCCACTTTGACTTCCTCTCCAATAGCATTCACTTCTGAGTGGGTGATGAGCACAGGAGGTCTTCCAATTCTCGCCTTGCGCACCGCTTTCTGAGCTTCTGTGGTGAAACCCAGCCCAAACTTGTTAGTCTTAGGAGTAAGATCAGGGAGCTTGCCCCAGTTCGCACATTCACCTTTTTCGATCACAGCCCGGGCGTCCTTTAAGGAGGCCATCTTCATAGGAGAAACCTCTTCATCTGCTTCTGCTGCTGCCAAGGTTTGTGGTACTTCCTCGAAATGTTGAAAGGGGGTTTCAATGAACTCCCCATCCATTTCTACATATCTGAAGGAGTTGAGGTGGCTGACCATGTACTTCTCTTCCCCTTGCACTGTTACGATCTTCCCCCTGACCGGGTACTTGAGCTTCTGATGCAATGTGGAAGTCACAGCTCCAGCCTTGTGGATCCATGGGCGACCTAGCAAACAAGAATAGGACGGATGGATGTCCATCACATAGAATTTTGAATCAAATACCTGTGACCCAACCCTGATTGGGATGTCCACCTCACCATGTACCGTTCTTTTGGACCCGTCAAAGGCCCGGACAACAATGTGAGTTGGTTTGAGCTCTAGACCCTCACAATCCAGCCTATCCAGAGCCTTCTTGGGCAGCACGTTTAATGAAGAACCTGTGTCAACCAGCACATGAGCAAGAGTAGTGCCCCTGCATTCAATGGAGACATGCAGGGCATCATTATGGTTCTTCCCCTTTGCTGTCAGATCGGCATCAGAGAAACCCAGGCCATTATCAGCAGTTAGGTTGGCCACACAGTCGGTGAACTGGTCAGCAGACGTCTCTTGGGGTACGTGGGCTGTCTTTAAGAAAGCAATCAGAGCCTTTGCATGGGCCTCTGAACACAGCAGCAGTGACAACATGGAGATTTTAGAGGGGGTGTGCCCCAGCTGTTCTACAACGTTGAAATCACTTTTCTTTATTATCTTGAGGATTTCTTCCATTTCCTGCTTGGAAGCCTCAACAATGGTCTTTGGCGCCTCCGTCCTGGCAGGCATATCAGCAGCAATTCCCTTGCCCCGAGTATCAGATGAATCAGTAGCAGGGGTGGATACTTGGTCAGGGGGAGAAACAGGCTCTCTGGCAGGTGTGAAGATCAAAGGCCTATGAATTGCCGGAGGAGCAATGTCTGGCGAGAACAGTCTTCCACTACGAGTGACCTTAGCAGGCCCGGTGATGTTGGAGACACCAGTATCAATGTTGCACTCTTGTTTCACACCCAGAACATAAACATCCGCCCCATAGTGCCATGGGACAGCCTTATCAGATTTGTAGGGCATAGGCCCCGGAACAGTAATGGTGATGGGAGCACTCTTGTGAACTGACAAAATTTGTATAGGCTTCTTTGAAGGAGCCTTGGAATGGTTGTTGAAGATGGTAACGATCGACACTTCTTCAACAGGAGCAGCAGGAACAACAGTCTTTCTGAACAAAATCTCTCTACTATCTATCAGGTTTTGGATGCCTGACTTCAACAGAGAACAACCAGCAGGGGAAGCAACACATAGAGGGCAACTTTCGCTACATCCCGGAAATAAACCGGCTAGCAACAGATTCCTCTTGACCATCAGCAACGGAGTAGCAACATCATCCACCGAAGCTACATACAAATCCTCCTCAACAGCATTCACTCCATGCTGGGGCATGGGAGCAGTTACAACATTCGGCCTCTCGGGCGCCTCAAACTGTATCTCCTTTGCATCAATGAGGTCTTGAACCTTATTCTTTAGGGCCCAACAGTCATCTGTGTTATGCCCCGGGCTATCAGAGTGATAAGCACAGCGAGCATTTGGATTGAACTTGGGGGATGCAGTATTGGGAAACTTTGGAGCCTCCCTGACAGTCACTAAATTGGTGGATAGCAACTGTGGCAGGATCTGTGATAAGGTCATGCTTAACCGGGTATACTCTCTCCGGGGTCTTTCAAACTTTTGAGGATTAGTTGGCCGAGGAGCGGCAGCAGGTTTGGCAATCATTACCGCACTGACAGATTGGCGGTGTTCAGGTCGCTCTGTTCTCCGGGAGCTATATACGGCACTAGCCTCCTTTTTGAAGGGTTTCTTCTCAGTACTGGAGGAGGCAACTTTCTGTATCTTCCCCGATTTTATACCAGCCTCGATCCTTTCACCAGTCAGGATCAGATCAGTAAACCCAGCAGAGGAATTACCAATGAGATGATTGAAAAATGGACCAGATAGGGTCCCCAAGAACATATCTACCAGCTCCCGATCCGTCAATGGTGGCTGCACCCTGCCAGCCAGGTCTCTCCATTTCTGAGCGTACTCCTTAAAACCTTCACCCGACCCTAGCGACATACCCTGGAGCTGGGTACGCGTAGGAGCGAGGTCGGCATTATACTGATACTGCTTGTAAAAAGCAGTGGCCAGATCCTCCCAGTCACGAATGCTGATTCCATCCAGCTGATAGAACCAATCGAGGTGAGTCCCTGAAAGACTCTCCTGGAAGAAGTGGATCCAAAGGTTCTTGTCTGCTGTGTAAGGCTGGATCTTCCTTACATAAGAACGGAGGTGCATCTTGGGACAGGAAGCCCCATCATACTTCACGAAGGCAGGTGTTTTGAACTTGTGGGGGATCACCACCCCAGTAGATAACCCCAAGTCTCCGAAATCCAATCCAGGCACCCGCTGAACTTCCATAGCCTTTAATCTGTCTTCCAGCTGTTTGTACCGGTCTTCAGCAGGAGGGTACTGTTCGTCGTTGAAGTCTGTTTCAGTATCAGAGCCCACAGGAGTAGGGACCTCCCTTTCTTGGTGACTACCTTCCGTCACAGATGGAGGAGTCCTTTCAGCTTCAACCAAAGTGTTCCCGAGTCTGCGCCCAGTGTTAAATAGCACAGTCCTCCTCTTCTTCTTAGTCTTCTTCAAAAGCATGGTCTTCAACTCTTGTTGACCCTGAGCCAAGCCCTTGATCAGCTCCTGAAATTGGGCGTTCTGCGCCTGAAATTGGACGTTCTGCGCCTGAAGAGCCTTGATAGATGCCTCGGTTGATGATTCAGGATTCATGATGCTGAAATAAACAGCGAAGAACAGTAAACAACCTGAAAAGAAGAGTACCTATGATGCACATGATGAATGATATGTGTTTATGCGATGCATTCAAGAGTTCGAAAATTCAAATTTGTTGTAGACCAAAAGGAACACACGTTATTATTAAGAAAATCATTGTTTAATACATCAAAGCCTCATGGGCAAAAGTACAAAAAGATCAAATCAATCCCAAAATATGTTGCGCATCTTCTTTGGAGCTATGTAAGTGTTGAGGTTCCTTTCCTCGTGCAACAGGCGGGTGAGCTCCAAGACCTTCCTTTCACTGGCATGCAAACTAGTCTCAAGAGAATTCCGCTCTTCCTTAAGCTGGATCCAGCTCTTCTGCATCTCTTCCCAGGATGTGGGCATATCAGGGTGCTGAATAACATGAGACACCTCTCCTTCCAAGGCAGGCTCTTTGATTACTGGAAGCATGTGAGGATAAGGCATTACTAATTTCTGAGAGCGGGCTCGTACCCACTTAAGGTAAGGCTCCAAAGGGATGGAGTTCCTGTGCCCCAGTGTCTTGCTGTCTATCCTACTAGGCATCCTCCAGGCTCTGATAAATCTCTGACGAAGTCCGTGAGTATCGTTGTCGAAGTCAAAAACTATGTCAGGTATCAACATGTCATGAGGACCATCCCTCCGAGCATAACCAAATTGTCTCCAAGCCAGGCATGGACTATAAGTAATACCCCCTCTGATTCCAAGTAAAGGAACATTGGGATACTCCCCGCAACGATCAATGATAGTGACATCTTCTCTGGACCTAGGGCACCAATGTATATCTGCATGTGTAAGAGTCATCAACCGTTGTGACCATCTCAAACCCCGCTCGTTCTTCAGGACTGATTGTGGAAGGTGCGAAATAAACCACTTTCCCAGGAGAGGAGTGCAACACATAAGGACACCTCTTTTTCTCATGGTTCGAGTGTAACATGAGTGAAGGAGGTCCCCCAGCAACGTAGGTATAGGATTCCTGGACATAAAGATCTGGACAGCATTGATATCAACGAGCTGGTCTGGGTTAGGGAACAACACCAAACCATAAACAAGAAGGGCCACAACCTCTTCAAAAGCTTGTAAGTCAAGGGAGTTCCAACATTCATAGGCCTTTTCAAACAGAAACCTGGCTAAGAACCCTTTGATACCACTTCTAACTTCCCAATGTCCCTTGAGGTCAGATGACCGTAGGTGCAAGGCTTTAGCAATCTCTTCAAGCTTAGGTTCCTTTTCTGTACCGTTGAAGGGTAGCTGATCAAGAATATGGATCTTCAGGAGTCGGGAGAACTCCTCCAATGTAGGTACCAACTGATAGTCCAAGAAGGTGAAACAGTGATGCAGAGGGTCAAAGAATTGGAACAGGACTTTTATCATATCTTCCTCAATGTTGGTGTTGACCAAGCTGATGAGGCTTCCATGCCTTTCACTGAATGAAGAGTTCTCGGGAATCCTGGATATAAGCTCCTTAAGCTTAGGAGGGATCCTTACAAGACTGATTTGAATTGTCTTTCTACGAACAGTTTCCATGTCCTACAAAACAGGAACAAAGATGAAAATTCGAACCCCTGAAATGGTTAGTTAATGCATATGATGCTGGATGATGTCATGATGCTATGATTAAACACATCACAGATATGTACAAAGACAAACATGTAAGGCACACAAGGCACACAAGACAAGCCCTTAAGGTTTAAGGCCAGCATGGGGTCTGGGTAGTACCCTCTTGAAGTTGGTGGGTTCAACCTGTCCTAATCAAAGTAACCGGGTTCTAAGGTTCCCAATATCACGGGATTGCTTTCATTGTTCATCGTTTCGATTTAGCCACTGAACTGGCGACCGAAATATTCCAGGAAAGCAACCCTCAATTGAGCGTAGTATCGAGTATCAACCAACCTCGGACTGCACCAAAGTCAGTTATCTCACTACCCTAAAGAGGCCAAGATGGTTCAATTAAGGTTCCTAAGGTCTGTTGATGCTTCATGACACCACATGGAGGCCCCGTACTCTCCTTGACTGAACTCAAGGGTTACCGGTACACACCAAAGTGCCACATCAACGTAGCAGACTGTTTCAACCATGTCGGTATACCCCGCACAGTTCCCTCACAGCCTTGTTGCTACTTTCTAAAAGGGTATTCCCCAGATCCGGGTTAGGATCTATAGAACTCCCAAGACAGTACCCACAATTTAAAAGCAAACAATTCAGACAATTGAAAACACAGTTATGAACTACCCTAAGGTACACCCCACTTTAAAAATAGTCCCCAACAGAGTCGCCAGTTCTGTGATCGGTGGATCTGGAACTGACTGTTTAACGCTGGTTCGCGAAATGTCGCGGAAGCAAGAGTCGCCACCGTCTTTTATTTTCTCCAAATGGAAAGGACAAAAGCACAGAAAAATTCCTTAAAGAGATTGCTCTCGGTTCGGGAGGTAGGTTATAGAAAGGGAAGGTGTTAGCACCCTTTCTATCCATGGTTATCCATGGGCTCTTAGATACTTGTTCATTTGTGTTTTCAAAATTGTTGGTTTGCTTTTCAATGTGGGTTTCAAAAAGATTCTTTGAAAAGTTTCAGTTCAACTCGTACGTCAGAGTGTTTGAAAAGTTTGTTTTGAAAGTTTTTGAAAGTGTGTCGGTGTGAAAAGTATTTTGATTTGTTTGAAATTAGAGCAAGTATCCTTGAGAACCTACCTACCCTAAGGAATTCGTCTGTGTAAATGTCCTTTAAAGTAGTGCCATCCCACCATTGAGAGGTAGGTAGCACCACCGTTGGAGGTGTTCGGGTCAATTCGAGGTTCGGGACATGGTGATCACCGGAGTAATGGGAAGACACCTTAGAAGCTACCCTCATGCCAGGTTCCCGGATCATGAGGACTTACTAAGACATCCTCTACTCGACGATCACCTTTCGAAAGGCAAGGCAACAGTGAGGCGTACCCTAGGGGTGGTGTGTGCGAATTATGTGTCATGTTTCAATTATTTGTCTTGTCATGTTTGTTGTGTTCTACGCTTGATTTTGATTAGGGCCATTCATTCTTGCATGCATTTAACAGTTATAAAGTTTGCGGAAAAAAATAAATCTAAACTATTACAAATGGCGCGGGTCCACATCGCCAAAATAAACTGAACCCGATTTGACTGAAAGTAAAAAAGCAATAAAATGAAAGTGCGAGAAATAAAGTAAAAATTGTTACAAGGCTTTGGGGCATATACATAATTATTTAAACGATATAAAATAAATGTGCGAAATAAAGGAATTAAAAACAAAACTAGGGCGTTGGACCCTTTTGCAAAAGTATTTAAAGTTAATGAATTAATTAATTAGAATTAATGAAGAATTAAAAATTAAAGAAAAAGGAATGTTTTTTGTATTTTTGTATTTTTTAAGATTTAAAAGAAAAAGAAAAAGAAAGAATTAATTATAATTGACTAACCCTAATTCTATTGTTTTTTAAGTTTATTGTAAAAATGTTATATTAATCTAAAATAAACCCTAATTTATTTATGTGCAAGTTTGATTATAAAAAATAAATAAATAAATAATATTGTGATAAAAAAAGGAAATTAAAAAAAAGTATAAAAATTATTAATTAACCTAATTCTATATTTTTGGATTTTATTAAAAAGGAATTAAAGTTAAAAAACCTAATTAAACTAAATAATTTACATATTAATTATTTACAAGGAAATAAATAAAATAAATATTTTTCATGCTTTTTATCCTTTTTCTGATTTTTTGTGATATTTTTATGTTTTGTAAAGAAAACAATTAATTAATTAAAACAATGAAAATAAATAAAAATAAATAAATTATGAAAAGCAAAGCAAACCAGGGGGGGGGGGGGGGGGTGACCCCAAAATTGGGGGTAAGGCCTAGCATTCTGGCCCATTAACATTGAAGTCCACTTGACTTTTCAGATTTGGTGTGCCAGCGTTGACCTGGACCTAGCATGTTCCTTGTATCCAAGCCGTTGATTTGAATTGGTGGGACGCGTGGATGGTCTGACTTTGAGACGTGTGATGCATCCTCCATGTTGGCACTGCACAGGATTTAATATTGAAAAATAATATGAAACTTACACAGACCTGGGACTCGAACCCAGGTCTTGGACAATGCAAAGGAATCCACTTGCCAGCTGAACTACCACGCGTTAATTAACATATTACAATAAATAAATAACAAAAGAAAAGAAATAGAAGCGTTAGTGGCTAAGCGCGAAAATTTAAAATTGGCCAATCATTGCTAGACAGCACATCATCTCCTTCGTTGTTCATTCTTTTTTTCTGAAACAAGAGTCTATGGAAACGGTTTTCACGCGTGGCTTAAAGTAGCTTTTAGAAAAATAGCGACTAGCGCTATAGGACCAATAAATTGGGCGCGAGTGGTGCTTTTCCTTCGTCTAGGCTTGCTGAAGATGACTATCATGGTTTGGAAGGCTAATTTTACAGTATTGAGAAAGCCCTAAAATCACAACCTGAAAACCCTAAAATGTGAACATGGTGAAATCGCGTATGATCAACAAAAATGCAATTAAACACAATGGATAGCTTAGAAACTTTGTAAGGAATAAGAATTCATCAATAAAAATGCAAAAGGACGTATGAATTGTGATATGCGATTTTGAAAGTTATGTGACACAGTTTCAGTTCTCCCTACCAATTCCTGGAGTTTTGAAAGATGTTTGGAGTTGGGATCTGTTCAGAAATGGTCCAGGAAGCTATTAGAAAAAGAATTAAGGCTTAAAACTCTCTCTAACCTTCATTTCAGATTCTTGTTATATGGCTAAATTTTCAAGTTTTCACTAGGCTTTTCAGCGCAGCATATGGTGTGTTATGGTTAGGGTTTGACTTGGTGCTTATGATGGAAGAGAATTGGCTTGCTAGCTGACCTAGATTCATGCTCATGGGAGAACTAGTCCTAGGGTTTTTTCATTAACAAATTTTTCCTTCTTTTAAGCCAAGACCAAGACCTAGTGTGCAATTTAACCCTAGCCTGAGTTTTTGAGTTGGCCCATGATATATGGAAGTTGTCCAAATTCACATGACACTATTCCATTGGTTTTTGAATTTTATTTGAATTTTCAAAGATTTAAAATGAATTAAATTATCAAAAATTAAATAAAATAGAAAAATCAATATTTGGTCTTGAAATTAATCATGGGACACGTGTGTGGCATGACAAGGATGAACCAAGTGGAAAAAGTGGGCCCTTTTGTCAAAAATTGGAGTTTCAAGGATAGTTGACTTTTGCCATTTCACAAAAATTTCCCAACTTCTACAAGGCATAACTTGCTCAATTTTTAAGCTTTTCACATGTTCTTGGACATTTTGGAAAGGTCTTTGAGTCCTTTAACCAATGCCTTTGGTCCCATGTCATTTTGATTTTCCAATCTCAAGTTATGGCCTTTGACTTAAAGTCCCTTTTTGTTGACTTTTGAAAATGACCTATAATGTTGAAATTGATAACTTTTTGTGAGAGCATTTCTTGGACTTGAAGTATGAAGATGAGTTGTAGGAAATGTCTTTCTCTTCAAAATGAGCTTTGGATGGAATTTTTATGATAATCCATGTGAAAGTTATGCCCTGGTCAATTTCAGTTGACTTTTTCAGCTGTCCAAATATAGCAACTTTTGCATCTTTGATGATTTCTGAGCCAAATTTTGAGAATCATGATCAAGCATTGATCAAATGATGTTTGTGGCTTCAAAATGATATGTTGACCAAAAATTTGAACTTTTGACTGCCAAATGACCATTTTGCCCCTACAGTTGACTGTAGTGCAATTTAGGGTTTTGACTGTGCAATTTTGAGCTGAATGCCTTGAAACCTGATATGAGGATGCTTGACCATGTTTGTAAGCATATGAGACTTGATTGGGCCTTTGAAAACTTCCTTCCTTTGATCAGAACCCAAACCCTAGTTTTGACTGTAGGGGAGACTGTTGCACTGCACAACCCTTGGGGAATTTTGTAGCTTGGCTTGGCAATTTCTTGAGGAATATGGGAGGGCAAATTTTGGGGTATAACACTTGGGTTTCACTTCGGCTAGTCAAAAGGCTGTGCGTTGCTCCCAGGCTGGAGGGCCACCAGTGAAGATCACCCATCATGGAGTCAATGCTTTAGAGGATAGTGAAGAGGAGAGAAACTTGGAAGACTGGATTTTCCCTACTGTGGACGGAGGACTGTGCAACTGGGAAGCAAAAGACTTTGTTCCGATTACTTTCATACCGCAGTAATTTATCTTTCAAACATTTCTGTTGGTCTGTAATAATTCCCAAACAATTCGTACACTTTTAACCTTGTGCCTTACCCGAGGCATATAGGTCCATTTGTAAGGGTTTGATTTTTAATCTTCATATGCCATTTTAATGAATCATGGATGTTTTCACATATAAACTTTTGTGTTCATTGTCTTTATTTTTACATTTTATTTGTTTAAAGGTGGCTATCCCTTACACACACCCACACTTACAAATGTAGGTACCCTTCCATTCCAGATTCCATGGGTAACAATTCTGCTATGGCCTTCAGTGACTCTGAAGATCTGGTCTACCACGCCGAATACGAAGGTGAGGAAGATTGTGAGGTGCCAGGAGAATTGGCTAGACTGCTACAACAGGAAGAAAGGGCTATTCTACCTCATGAGGAGCTGTTAGAGACAACCAACTTGGGTACTGAGGAAGACATAAAAGAAATTAGAGTGGGTGCCAACCTAGAGCCAAGTGTCAAGGAGCGCCTAATTCAGCTGTTACATGAATATGTTGAGATCTTCACCTGGTCATACGAAGACATGCCGGGACTCGATACAGATATTGTGGTTCACCGTCTACCCACAAGAGAAGACTGTCCACCAGTCAAACAGAAGGTCCGCCGCATGAGGCCCGACATGTCAGAAAAGATCAAAGCAGAATTTATGAAGCAGTTCAATGCTAGATTTCTTGCTGTTACTTCCTATCCACAATGGGTTGCTAACATTGTGCACGTGCCTAAGAAGGACGGAAAAGTCAGAATGTGCGTGGATTATAGAGACTTAAACAGGGCTAGCCCTAAAGATGACTTTCCACTTCCGCACATTGACATCTTGGTTGATAACACAGCTCAGCACAAGGTATTTTCTTTCATGGACGGATTTTCAGGGTACAACCAGATCAAAATGGCCCCTGAAGACATGGAGAAAACTACTTTTGTTACACAGTGGGGTACGTTCTTCTACAAAGTGATTCCATTCAAACTGAAGAATGCCGGGGCAACCTATCAACGCGCCATGGTAGCTTTGTTTCATGATATGACACATCATGAGATAGAGGTCTACGTAGATGACATGATATCCCGATCACAAACTGAAGAAGAACACCTCGACCATCTGCAAAAGCTGTTTGTCAGGTTAAAGGAGTACAAGCTCAGACTGAACCCTAACAAGTGCACTTTCGGAGTCCATACCGGTAAACTCTTGGGTTTCATTTCCAGCAACAAAGGCATCGAGGTTGATCCTGCCAAATTCAAAGCTATACAAGAAATGCCTGCTCCTCGCACTGAGAAGGAGGTCAGAGGTTTCTTGGGACGCCTAAACTACATTGCTAGGTTCATTTCTCACCTAACATCTACCTGTGAACCAATCTTCAAGCTGTTGAAGAAAGATCAGGTGGTTAAATGGAATGATGACTGTCAAGTTGCTTTCGATAGAATCAAGGAGTATTTGTTAGAACCTCCTATCTTGATGCCACCCGTTGAAGGAAGACCGCTAATCATGTATCTGACTGTCTTGGAGAATTCAATGGGGTGCGTACTGGGCCAATATGACGAGTCTGGCCGAAAAGAGAATGCCATTTATTACCTTAGCAAAAAGTTTACTGACTGTGAGACCCGATACTCGCTGCTCGAGAAAACTTGCTGCGCTTTGGTATGGGCTGCTCGCCGATTAAGGCAGTATATGTTGACTCATACCACTTTGCTGATATCTAAGATGGATCCGATTAAATACATCTTTGAGAAGCCTGCTCTATCTGGAAGAATAGCTAGATGGCAGATGATCCTAACAAAATACAATATACAGTACACGACCCAAAAAGCTATAAAGGGGAGTGTGCTAGCTGATCATCTGGCTCATCAAGCTGTCGAAGATTACCAATCCATGAGGTTCGACTTCCCCGACAAAGACATTATGACATTGGACAACATTGAAGATTTCAGACCATATGACGGACCTGAAAAAGGATCCCGATGGACCCTGTACTTTGATGGTGCCTCTAATGCACTTGGCAACAGTATCGACGCGATACTCATCTCTCCAGAAGGTTGCCATACTCCTTTCACAGCCAGGCTTTGCTTTAACTGCACCAACGGCATGGCCGAGTATGAAGCTTGCATCTTTGGTCTCAAGGTTGCCATAAACTTGGGAATCAAATCCTTGATTGTATTTGGGGACTCAACTTTGGTCATCAGTCAGATCAAAGGAGAGTGGGATACTAATCATCCAAACCTCATCCCTTACAAAGAACATGTCTTGACATTACTACCTCATTTTGAGCAGATTACCTTCAAGCACTTCCCGCGAGAAGAAAATCAGCTAGCAGATGCTCTAGCTACAATGTCATCCATGTTTAAACTTAACTGGGATAATAAGGCTCCCCAAATCACCATTGAACGGATGGACGAACCTGTACATTGTCACGAGATTAATACCGAAGAAGTAGTGGACCGGCCTTGGTTTCATGAAGTCAAAAGGTATCTCGAGGCTCAAGAATACCCTGAAGGAGCTTCAGTCAACAACAAAAAGTTCTTAAGGAGATTCTTAGCTAAGTTCTTCTTGAGCAATGTCATCCTGTATAAGCGCAATCATGATTGCATTCTGCTCCGTTGTGTGGACAAGATTGAAGCTGAGCAGATCATGGCTGAAATGCACAATGGTACCTTTGGCACTCACTCTAGCGGACATACGATGGCTAAGAAGATTCTACGGGCAGGCTATTACTGGTCTACCATGGAAGCTGACTGCTATCAACATTCCAGGACTTGTCACAAATGTTAAATCTATTCGGACAAGGTACATATACCTCCAGTTCCTCTCAATGTCTTAACAGCTCCTTGGCCATTCGCTATGTGGGGAATCGACATGATTGGAGAGATCAAGCCTACAACATCCAATGGACATCGCTTTATTCTAGTGTCCATTGATTAATTCACCAAGTGGATCGAAGCAGCTTCCTTCACATCCGTCACAAAGAATGTTGTTGCCCGCTTCATCAAGCAGAACCTTATTTGCCGATACGGTATCCCCGAAAGGATCGTCACTGACAACGGTACAAACCTTAACAATACTATGATCACCGCTCTGTGCGAGCAGTTCCAGATTCAACATCACAATTCATCTCCCTATCAGCCAAAGATGAACGGTGTTGTCAAAGATGCGAACAAAAATATCAAGAAGATCATACAAAAGATGACAATCACCTACAAGGACTGGCATGAGATGTTACCGTTTGCTCTGCACGGGTACCGTACCACGACGCGTACATCAACTGAGGCAACACCCTATTCTTTGGTATACGGCATGGAAGCTGTTTTACCTATCGAGGTTCAGATTCCCTCCTTGAGAATCATGAAGGATGCTGGTTTGAGTGAAGACGATTAGATTCAGACCCGGCTTGATCAACTTAATTTGATTGATGAAAAGCGACTTACTGCTTTTTGCCATGGTCAGACGTATCAAAAACGGATGATCAAGGATTTTAACAAGAAAGTCAGGCACCAGGTATATCAAGTCGGGGATCTGGTAATCAAGCGCATCATCTTGCCACAAAGTGATCCCAGGGGAAAATGGACTCCTACCTACGAAGGACCATTTGTAATCAAAAACATCTTTTTTGGTGGGGCAATGATTTTAACCACCATGGACGACGACGACCTGCCGCACCCTGCAAACACAGACATAGTCAAAAGATACTACGCATAAATGACCCGACAAGTTGAAAAACCGAAAGGGCGACTTGGGCAAAAAAAAGGCATCCAGGTGAATCGAAAACCCGAAAGGGCAATTCAAGAAAAAGTTAGGGATAAATAAAAAAATCTGTACACCCGGCAAGTTGAAAACCCGAAAGGGCGACTTGGGCAAAAAAGGGTTTCCCAGTGGATCAAAAACCCGAAAGGGAGGTTCAGGAAAAAGTTAGGGAATTAAAGCGTATGACTATGTCTCGTCGGATCACTTTAAGGACAATCTCTTCACAGACAAGCTCTGGGCTTCTGATCAACTCAATCATCTTCGGACGAAGCAACGAATGGACAAGATATTCAGAGTTACAAAGGCTATAGCAGAATGAGAACCCCATGGAATTTTCACACATAGCCATCTTTCTTTGTATAATTTTTTCTCATTTTTTATGACAACGTTCTCTTACTAGGATGTCTGTCTCCTTTGTACAAAATACTTACACAAAGTTAATATAAAGATACTTCAAAGTGCAGAAAACTATTTTTTTTCCTTTTTACACTTGTGTTTTATTTGAAAACGTCCAATGATTTATTAATAAGCATATGCATTTGAATATAATCACTGTTTACGAATAAACGAAATGGGAAAGAATAATTACTGACAGGTTGAAAGTATAGGAAAACGTCTTCAGGCTATTCCAAGAGAAATCCCCTGCAGTACATCATCTAGGTCCCCAGCGGAGCTAAAACCATTGAAATACATATCCCCAGCGGAGTTATATTTTCAAACCTTTAATTCCCATCAGAGTTAAGTTTTCAAACTCCCAATCCCCAGCGGAGCAAAAACTTTGAACTACAGACCCTCAGCGGAGATGAAACCTTCTTCCCCAGTCGAGTCAAATTTCCAACTATCAATCCCCAGCGGGAACCATTCAGTTTTCCCCAATTTTTCCAGCAGGTTGTCTTAAAAGTATGAGAATCAACCAGATAACAATTAACTTTTGTCTTATCCCCAACTAGGATAATTCCCCAGTAGATTGGCATACAACCCAAACTCCTGATCTCCCCAACAGTATAGCTACTTCCCCAGAGTTTTCACTTACTCTCCAGCAGGAAGCTTTCTTCTCCCAGAGTTTTTACTCCCCAACAGAATGAAGATTCTCATTTTTGATTTCCCTGTGAAGTTGCCAGAGTCTTCATTTACTCCCCAGCATGAATTTGTCAGAATTTTTAATCCCCGCAGATCGAAGATTCTCATTCTCGACTCCCCGGCATGAAGTCCCCAAGGATTCAAATTCCCCAGGAGGTCGAAGATTCTCATTCTTAGTTCCCTGCAGAAATCATCAGAGTTTTCCCTATTCCCCAGCCGAGTAAGGATTCCCTTTGTGTTATCCCTAGTAGAAGTCGTCAAAGTTCTCTGGATTTCCCAAGCAGATTACTCAAGCAGTTTGGCATTACTCTCACAACAGATTTTGTCAACACTCCAACTTCAAGACATGAAGGGTTCTCACATCCCCACAGAAGTTGTCAAGGATTTTTAATCTCCAGCAGCGGTCAGGGATTTATTTTCCTCGGCAGCAGTCGAAGATTTTATCATCCCCAACAGTCACCAAGGATTTCTCATCCTCAGCAATCAAAGATTTTGAATCTCCAACATCGGTCCAGGATTTATTTTCCCCGGCAGTAGTCAAAGATTTCATTATCTCCAGCTATCAAGGATTTATTTTCCTCAGCAATACATCGAATTAGCTTACATGCGCATACATTACATTCATGTATCATAAACATTGATAAAACACATTTTATTGCATCATACATTTCATGCAACATAACTTTGTGTTTCAGCTAACATTTTACCCTTTTCAGGATAAGATTAACAACTATCTTTAACAAATATTCAAAGACCTCATGATACAGTTCAGATACGCTCCAAGACACGGAAGTCATTCTGTTACTCATTCAGACCTCAACTTCAGATACAATCCAGATACGCTCCAGACACGGTTGCCATTCTGTCACTCATTCTGATTTTTCCCAGCTCAGATACACTCCAAGACATGGAAGTCATTCTGTTGCCTATTCAAGATACAATACAGATACACTCCAGACACAGAAGTCATTTTGTTACTCATTCAGACCTCAACTTCAGATACAGTCCAGATACGCTCCAGACACGGAAGCCATTCTGTCACTCATTTTGATTTTTCCCAGCTCAGATACACTCCAAACATGGAAGTCATTCTGTCTCCTATTCAAGATACAATCTAAATACGCTTCAGACACGGTTGCCATTCTGTCACTCATTCTGATTTTCTCCAGCTCAGATACACTCCTAACATGGAAGTCATTCTGTCGCCTATTCAAGATACAATCCAGATACGCTCCAGACATGATTGCCATTCTGTCACTCATTCTGATTTTCCCCAGCTCAGATACACTCCAAGACATGGAAGTCATTCTGTTGCCTATTCAAGATACAGTACAGATACACTCTAGACACAGAAGTCATTTTGTTACTCATTCAGACCTCAACTTCAGATACAGTCCAGATACGCTCCAGACACGGAAGCCATTCTGTCACTCATTTTGATTTTTCCCAGCTCAGATACACTCCAAACATGGAAGTCATTCTGTCTCCTATTCAAGATACAATCTAAATACGCTTCAGACACGGTTGCCATTCTGTCACTCATTCTGATTTTCTCCAGCTCAGATACACTCCTAACATGGAAGTCATTCTGTCGCCTATTCAAGATACAGTCCAGATACGCTCCAGACATGATTGCCATTCTGTCACTCATTCTGATTTTCCCCAGCTCAGATACACTCCAAGACATGGAAGTCATTCTGTTGCCTATTCAAGATACAATACAGATACACTCCAGACACGAAAGTCATTCTATTATTCATTCAAGAATAAAAAATAGTTACAACTCGGATACGCCCCAGACACGGACACCATTCCATTGCTCATACAGATTCAGTCTCCAGATACATCTCAGATACGTTCCAAATGAAGATACCATTCTGATACTCATTCTTTTGACTTACAACATGCAATTCAACAAACATTCTTGGACGACATCTACAAGCCCATCTCCAACAAGATTTTATCACATCTCCAAATGACATCTTTAAGCCCATTCCCTTAACTATATTTTGACGAGTGCAAATTTAAGGGCACTCTAGTGTCCAATCATCTTTTACCATCGAGTCACGAACGACAAACTCGCCAATCTAACTCTTAAGGTTCAAGAAGATTGAACAGGGACAGCTGTTGTACCCCAAAATTTTCCCTCTCATTTTATCAAGATTCTCCTCACAAGACTTCTTGGACTCAAGACCAGACTAGGGTTTGCTCAGCTCAAGACATCCTCTTGCACTGATGACCTGGAATTAGGGTTTGAGTTTGCACATGGATTTTTGGACTTCCAATGCCTCATGTGACTTTCATACTTCATGTTGGACCTCTAAGATTGCTCATACCAAGTTTCAAGCCTTGAATCAAATTTTTGCCTAGTCAATTGGACAGTTGACCTAAAAATCAGCTGTATTCGGAAAAAAGTCAACTATGGCCAATTTACAGTCAAACCTCATAATTTTTGGTCCACAAAAACATTATAAACTCATATGAACCATTTGATCAAGTTTGGACCACAACTCCTCAAGAAATTTGATAAGATCTTCAAAAGGGCAAAATGGTCAAAATTAGGGTTTTGACTGTAGAAGGGCAATTTCTGATTTTTTAACCTAGCCAATGGAAAATTGGGTTCAAGCATGGTTTCAAAGACTCAATGGAATCATCTTGAACTAATCACAAGATTCAAAAGATCTCAAATGTATTGAATTGACAGATGAATTTTCCAGTCAACTGATCAAAAATCAACTGTACACTGAAAAGTCAAACTTTGACTTTTTGGTCAAAATCAAGTGCCAAGGGTCATATTTCATCAATATGTGTCAAAACATGAAACTTTTTCACCAAGAAACCTAATTTTGAAAATTAGGGTTTAGGTTTGAAATTTTTCATAACTTAGAAAATTTCTAAGTTATGAAAATTTCTTATTTTTTCCCAACTTTTTCCAACTTTTTCACCATGATGCAATTGGATTCAAACAAAACTTCAAACATTAAAGTTGTAGTCCTCCACAAAATCTACAACTTTTATTCACAAAGTTTTCCCAAAAGATGCTTGGATCTCAAGTTATGATTTTGTGAATAAGGGTCCAAAAAATTTTTAACTTAGTGAAATTTTGCCCTAGTTTAGGTAGGTTTTTGACCTAACTTCATGGCAACTTTTCACCTAGTTCCAAGAGGAATATCAAAATTTATTTCAAATATGGATTAAAGATCATGTTACAAGCTTTCCAAAATGTCCAAGAACTCTCCAAGATCATTTATGGTTAGGGAGAATCGAAGGAATGAAAATGGCAAATCATCACTTTTGTCCAAGGCATTTTTCACATTGGTTCAAGTTGCAAATCAGTTTGGAGCATGCTTGTACTTGGTTTACAGGATCTAATCCTTTCTGCACTCATAAATTAAATGCAAATACATTGGACAATGGCATTGTTTTGATCTTTGAAGCTTTGTACAAAGAATTATTCCAAAAATGGCATAAAGGTTGCATTGTTACTTTGATAAAGCATACTTTTAGCAACTTTGTTTATCTTGAGCCATGGACCAAACCTTTTGCTGCAAACAAAGTCCACAAATATCAGGCAATTGGTACCAACTCTCAGCAGGCCTTGAGCTAGCCTGTACAGGCTGTGAGCTTTGTCAACTCAACTTTTTCTTCAAAAACAAGAAAGCTTGCAAAAGTCAACATATCTCAACTATCTGATAAAACCAAGCTTGGATATCAGTTCAAACAACCTCATCATATTGCAACAAGCCTAATACATGATTTTCTAAGCTCTCAAACACCCTTAAACACAGAAAACCCCATTTCTGCCCAAAACAGGGCAACTTCTGCAAACACCAAGACACTTCTATATTCCCTCGTGCGTTTTGCTTGGAACCACTTCAGACACATTCCATACATCACACCTAAACTATCCAAGCCATTGTTCAGCAACTGTAACCTCATTTTCAAGCTTCACCATTTTCAATTTCTGAGTTTTCATGTTGACTTCTACAAGGAGATTCAAGCCATTTCAAAGCAAGTTGAGCATTGGGAAAGGTTGAGGGAACTTCAAGCAAGTTCACAAGTACATCAAGCCTCACTCAAAGTTTCTACATTGCCATAGCCAAACTCAACTGAACAAGGTATTTTCTAAGTTTCTATCTCTCTATTTAGGCATCATTAGGCTTAGGCTTGTGAAGCAAAAATGTAGTCTTTAACGTGCTTGCGCTGTACATATGCATAGCTTGTATTTATATTAACTGAGCTAGGAGTATTTGAAGCTTGAAGTTCATGGAAATTTTAGGTCAGAAATTAGGGGCACTAAAATTCTCTCTGGTCTTTGAGAGTTAGGCCAAGTTTTTTATATCATTAGAATCGTGACTTAAAATGCTATAAGTTTCATGTTGTGAGTTTTTGATTTCATGCAAGCAATAGAGAGAACATGATTTGAAGTACAGAGGCGCGCGCGTGTTCGTCTGAACGACAGGGACGAAGTGTGTATGGGCCTGGCGCGCATGGGCCTGTTTCTTTCTGCAACCCCTTTTACTTTTTGCACCTCCTTGGCCCATTTCTTTTATTTTTCATATTTTCTTGCATATTTCACATTTCTGACTTTTATTAATTTTTTTCTAAACATTAAAAATCACAAAAATATTTTCTTTATTTTTTTTGCATTTTTTCATATTTTTTTTATTTTATTTTTTGCATAATAAATAAATTATTAGGTTAATATACTTTATTTTCTTAAATAAAATTTGTAAATAATATAAAAATATCACATATTTTTATTTTTATTATTTGTATACTTAAAATAATATTTTCGTACATATTTCAAATTTCAACATTTTTGTATATATTTTTATTTATTTTCTTGTGCATAAATGAAATAAATAATAATAGAATATATATTTTCTTTTAAACCAAAAATTAGGGTTTTCACCCTTTCAAAATTATTCATTTTTTATTTTCTTATTTTTAGTACATAAATAAATTTATTTTCTCATACATAAAATTAATACAAAAAACATTTGTACATATTTACATTTACTCCATATTTAAATACTTGTTTATTTATTTTATTATTGTATAAATTCAATTGGGTTGTAATAGTAAATTGGGGCTTTATTTTGAGCAAATACCCCCTATTCAAACTTGTATCCCCCTCCCCATAATATTGTGTAATAGTCTAGATTTACTTTACGCATTTTATCGCTTTCATATGCCATGATAGTAAATTAGGGTTTTATATGCAAAGACCAAAAATCAAACAAATAGCGTGACTAAACACAAGACAAAAATGCATGAAAAATGACAACACAATGCACACAAGCACCCCTAGGGTTTCATCCACTTTGTTGCCTTAAAATGGCCATGGTATGCATGCTAAGTATCTTGGCAAAATCAAACAAAACAAAAAGATCATAGTCCCTCGATGACGCTATCTTGGTTGTCTAAACAAAAATGATCTAGTCCCTAAAACTTGCTAAGATACTTGGCACCATTGTTATCATGATCATACGATGACCCACGCCCGTCCCGTTTAACATCCAAAGATAGGGTTGTTTACCAAATACAATGGTAAAACAACAATATTAAAGGAATAAGAATGTATAAGAAAGACTTTTGAGTAGGGTAGATAACTCCTAGTTACTTGATATCTTTCAAACAAATCCTTGCTATTTTCAAATTATCACACACACATTTCAAAACAATTTCCAAACAACTTTCAAACATTGAAACATTTTTCAAAAGACAAACACCTTTGTATACATTCAAACAAGAATCATTACAAAGGTCGCCTAAACAAATGCCTCTTTTCAAAATACTTTAAAAACCACACATAAAAGCACCATTTCAAACAATTGAAAAAAGCAAAGCAAGTGATCTAAAACAAGTAACTAAGAGCCCATGGAAAACCATGGATGAAAAGGGTGCTAGAACCTTCCCTTTTCATAATCTACCCCTCGAACCCAAAAACAATCTCAAAGTTCTTTCCTGTGCTTTTTTACCTTTCCTTTTGGATAAAATAAAAGTCGGTGGTGACTCTTGCTAAACTGAAACATTTACGAACACAAACGCAAAACCTCAAGTCAGTTCTCCCACCGCATCACAGTAGTGAACCAAAATAACCTTGCCATGCCATCCCTTCCAAAACAACTTCAATGGTGAGGTTTGAACTTCTCAAGCTTCATTGACTAGGTCATGGAAATAAACTCATGAACCCATGGATCAACTTGCTAAGCCCCATTGCCTTTACCTGCATTGTTGATAAGTAAGACAAACCAACATTGCATTTTATTAATTAAAAGGAAAGTCAAAACAAAAACATGAATAATTACACAAGAAAAACAAGTCAAGGTGCTTGGTGATTCCTCAAAGACAAAGCTAAAGATAGGAAGGAGAACCAAAAGCCCTAATGTGATCTTGTTGTGACTGAATCAATATGGTATGGTGAAGAGATCTTAGGGGAAAAAATTGGGGTAATACAACTGCCCTTATTTAAGTTTCTTCTAACCGGAGATACGAAGGTTAAAAATCTTCGTGTCGACGCGATCGAAGATACTTAAATATAAAACAAACCCTTTTTTTGGCCCTAAGATGCCATGCAATGCTTATGAATATGAGTGCACATGGACAAATCCAAAGGGACGCAAAACACCACTGGGGATGTAACAATAATAAAGAAATAAGGGAGAGACCCGACTAGGAAAATAAATCACTGGTGGATCAAAAGACCTGAGCCAGAGAGGATGATAAAATGGTCAAAGGATACACCAACTCCTACTTGAGGTAAAGCTACCAACATTCACTGAAGGTAGAAGGAAAAGAAATATCAACACCAATGTTCATTGATGGTGAGCTACCAATGTTCACTGAAGGTAGAAGGAAAAGAAATATCATAGCATCGCTGTTCACTGACGATGAAATACCAAAATTCACTGAGGGTAACAAAAAGATAACAATCATCGACGTTCACTACCAATGACATACCAACTTTCACTGAAGGTAGAAAGAGAATATATCATAACACCGCCGTTCACTGATGATGATCTACCAACTTTCACTGAAGGTAGAAGGAAAAGAAATATCATAACATCTCCGTTCACTGACGATGAACTACCAACGTTTATCGAGGGTAGAAAAAAGATAACAAACACCAACTTTCACTGATGGTGATCTACCAACTTTCACTGAAGGTAGAAAGAGAATATATCATAGCACCTCCGTTCACTGACGATGAACTACCAACGTTCACTGAGGGTAGCAAAAAGATAACAATCATCGATGTTCACTGCCAATGACCTGCCAACTTTCACTGAAGGTAGAGAGAAAATATATCATAGCATCGCCGTTCACTAACGATGAACTACCAATTCATTGAGGGTAGAAAAAAGATAACAAACACCAACTTTCACTGATGGTGATCTACCAACTTTCAATGAAGGTAGAGAGAAAATATATCATAGCATCGCCGTTCACTGACGATGAACTACCAGCGTTCACTGAGGGTAGCAAAAAGATAACAATCATCGACGTTCACTGCCAATGACCTACCAACTTTCAATGAAGGTAGAGAGAAAATACATCATAGCATCGCCGTTCACTGATGATGAACTACCAATGTTCACTGAGGGTAGCAAAAAGATAACAATCATCGACGTTCACTGCCAATGACCTACCAACTTTCACTGAAGGTAGAGAGAAAATATATCATAGCATCGTCGTTCACTGACGATGAAATACCAACATTCACTGAGGGTAGCAAAAAGATAACAAACACCAACTTTCAATGATGGTGATCTACCAACTTTCACTGAAGGTAGAGAGAAAATATATCATAGCATCGCCGTTCACTGATGATGAACTACCAACATTCACTGAGGGTAGCAAAAAGATAACAAGTTTCCCTAGAATTCTGGAATTTCGCCTAGAATGGGTCTCAACTTCTTCTTTAACCGAGGCAATTTTCCTGGAAAGGGTAAGTTATAGGCTGTCTCAAATAAAGAGACTTCCACTTGCAAATATTTCACAAGGAGCTATTTCTGCGTATTTAAAAGTCTCGCCCTCCACTGGTGTAAACTGACGATGAACTACAAACTGTCCACTCATAGAGGAGATAGCTAAAAGGTTACGTCGACTTTTACAGGGAAGCACAAGTTGCTCAAATAAAGAGACCTGCTACTTGTTGTCATGGAGGATTGTAAAAAGAAATGACTTTCCGGGGATAGAAATATGGCTTCCTGGGGAAAGAAATATGACTTCCTGGGGGAAATGCCATGATATTCCTGCTGAGGAGATAAAGTCTTCTTGTGCAAAATAAATGCATAAACCAAAACTCGAAGATCTCAGAAATCCAAAGTAAATAATATTATTGCGGAACCACAGATTCAAACCAAAAATAAACTGGAATGGATTAGTCAACCAAAATACATCCTTTGAGAAATAAACTCAAGAGGGAAAACCAAATTTATCAAAACAAGGAGTTGTATAACAATGCTAAAGAAAAAATCTTCCACGAGGGATAACTCAGTGGGGAAATTGAAAGAATATACGCTTTCTGCTTAGGGCCACCACTCTATGGAAGAGAGGATAACGTAACTCTGCAAAACAGGGTGATATGTCAACAAAACATAAAAAATGTCAACGAACAATGATTTGCCAATTTTATCTATGTATGATGTATGTATGAATGTATGAGCGTTATCGTGCGTATGCTGACAAAACAAATACACAACCCTAGGAGTAACCAAGCAAAACCAACTCTGGCACAAACAACACTCGGCTAAACCACATCTAGGATGATCATTCCAAGAAAAAATAAATGCCAACTGAGGAAACAAAACCTACTGCCTGCTTTAGCTTTACTGGGGAGAAACATAATCAAAAAGTAAACAAAACAAAGTGATTAAATAGTACAAATACAGGGATATAACATCTTTCTCTAGGCTTCACCAGGGAAACAAACCTTTTCAAAAGTAACACTTCTATTGGGGATTGCAAAACCAGTCTCAAGTAAAGCAGATGGACAACAAATCATCAAAACATTCATTGGGGAAATTAGGCCTACTTTATTGGGGAGATTAACACCACATCTTTAAAGGGAAAACCATAATACGTCCTTCACTAGCGAAACCAGGGACATGCGCTCTTCAAGAGTGATTATGGTACCAACTTCTCGGGAAAAAGAACATCCATTAGACCGAACGAAAACTTCACTGGAGAAATCTCGGATTGAGACTTCACATCATGAAAATTCAGAAAAGAGGATAAATGAATCCAAAATTGACCGAGGATACTGTAGTCACAAACCCAATACAGCGAATCATCCTGAGTAAACTTTCCCGAGGGCAACAAAAAATTCTTAAAACAAACTGGAGTTTGTCCATTCCTGGGATCACCATTTTGTTGCCATTATTTCATCATAGATTCTAAGGTAAAAGCGAATTGTAAATTCTTTTTGAAAAATCGATTTTGTTATTTAATCTTTTTGCTTTGAAAGTTATTATAAATAATAAATGGAGTCTTTGCAAGCTAAATAAAATAAGAAATACAAAGAATTGGTTAAAAGCTCAAATTTCATTAATAGAATGGTAGTCTGCGAATGGAAAGACTCCATGGATAATTACAAAGTTCGGAAAATGGTAATATATAACGGAAAAGATACATTGAGATATAATGACCACTATCCCCTCTAACAACTTTTGAAATCCTGAGCAGCAACTTCTGTTGAAGTTATGATGAGAATCCTAGAAGATTGTTGCTCCAACAATCAAGTGTTGTCTGATGTAGTTACTTACCAAGATAGACCTTAACTTTTGCCTAAACTGCCCTTGCGGGTTTTCAGCTTAGCGGGAAATTTATTCTGTTTATGTCTCTAATTTTTTCCTATACCGCCCTTTCGGGTATTCGGCCTACCGAGACGCTCTTTTTTGGCCTAAGCCGCTCTTTCGGGTTTTCAACTTAGCGATTTGTTCTTTTATTTCTTTAGGCGAAGTATTTCTTAACAACATCAGCATTCATGGGACGTGGGAACTCCTCGCTATCCATAGTTTCAAGAATTAATGCACCACCAGAGAAGGCTTTCTTGACAACATATGGGCCTTCAAAGTTGGGAGTCTACTTTCCCATAGAATCAGTGTTGAAAGACATGATCTTCCCGAGCACGAGGCCGCCTTCTCTGAATTTATGAGGTTTGACCTTCTTATAAAAATCTTTCTTCATCCTTTTCTGATATAACTGTCCATGACATAAAGCTGTCATCCTCTTCTCTTCGATCAAATTCAATTGGTCAAACCAGTTCTGGACCCATTCAGCCTCTGACAACTTGGTTTCCATTATCACACACAAAGAGGGAATCTCAACCTTGACTGGGAGTACAACTTCCATTCCATACACCAGGGAGAACGGGGTTGCTCCTGTTGAAGTGCAGACAGATGTTTGATATCCATGTAAAGCAAAAGGGAGCATTTCATGCCAATCATTATAAGTAATGACCATTTTCTGGATAATCTTCTTGATATTCTTATTAGCAGCTTCAACAACCCCATTCATCTTTGGCCTGTATAGAGATGAATTATGATGGACAATCTTGAATTCTTCGCACAGTTTTGTCATTATTCTATTGTTCAGATTCGAGCCATTGTCGGTGATAATTCTGCTCGGCACACCATAACGACATATAAGATTATTCTTGATGAAGCGTACAGCCACCTGCTTAGTAACATTGGCATATGAAGCAGCTTCCACCCACTTGGTGAAGTAATCAATTGCTACCAAGATAAAACGGTGTCCATTCGAAGCTTTGGGTTCTATCATCCCAATCATGTCAATAGCCCACATAGAGAAAGGCCATGGGGAAGAGATCACATTGAGAAGTGTCAGAGGCACATGGACCTTATCTGCATAAACCTGACATTTATGACACTTCTTTGCAAATTTATAACAATCAGATTCCATTGTCAGCCAATAGTAACCTACCCTTAGCATCTTTTTTAGCCATCGAATTTCCATTAGAATGAGTGCCAAATGAACCTTCATGAACCTCATGCATCAACATTTCTTCTTCGTGTCTATCCACTCATCTGAGCAAGACCATGTCATAATTTCTTTTATACAACACATTTTCACTGAGGAAGAAACTGCCAGCCAATCTTCTCAGTGTCTTTCCATCTTTCTTCGATGCACCAATCGGGTATTCTTGAGTCTGAAGAAAATGCTTGATATCATGATACCAAGGTTTTTCATCTTCTACCTCCTCTGTTGTAAACACATGAGGGGGCCTATCCAGTTACCGAACCATAATTTAAGGTATATCATTCTAAGTATTCACTTGGTACATAGAAGTCAGAGTTGCCAGAGCATCCGCCATCTGATTTTCATCTCTAGGAATGTGATGGAATTCAACTTTATTGAAAATGGGTAACAATCTTCTATCATAATCTTTGCAAGGAATCAAGACGGGGTGGCGAGTATCCCGTTCTCCTTTAATCTTATTTATTACCAAAGCTAATTCACCATACACATCTAGATTTTTAATTCTGAGATCAATAACTTCTTCGAGACCCATGATGCAAGCCTCATATTCTGCCATATTATTAGTACAATCAAATGTTAACCTTGCAGTAAAAGGAACGTGCGATCCATGTGGAGTGACAATCACAACACCAATTCCTTTACCATAAGCATTCACAGCTCCATCAAATATCATACTCCAACAAGATTCAGAGTCAGGACCTTCCTCAGGAAATGGTTCATCATAATCCTTCACTTTCAGGAACATCACATCCTCATCGGAAAATTCATATTCTGCAGACTGATGATCCTCCACTGGTTGGTGAGCAAGATAATCTGTGAACACACTACTTTTAATAGCTTTTTGAGTTCGGTATTCAATATCATATTCAGATAGCAACATCTTCCAGCGGGCAATTCTCCCAGTAAGAGAAGGCTTTTCAAAAATGTACTTGATTGGATCCATTTTGGAGATCAACCAAGTAGTGTGATTCAACATATACTGCCGCAAACGCTTTGCCGCCCAGGCCAAAGCACAACATGTCTCTTCCAGCATGGAATACTGCGACTCACAATCAGTGAATTTTTTACTGAGATAATAAATGGCGAACTCCTTCTTCCTTGTTTCATCTTGTTGTCCCAGAATACAACCCATAGAATTATCTAACATTGTCAGATACATAATCAACGGTCTTCCTTCGACAGGAGGGAGCAAGATAGAAGGTTCAAGAGTATATTCTTTAATACTTTCAAATGCCCTTTGGCAGTCATCCGTCCACACACAACCTTGATCTTTCTTTAATAACTTAAAGATCGGTTCACATGTTGCAGTCATGTGGGAAATGAATCTGGAAATATAATTCAAACGCCCGAGGAAACCTCTGACTTGCTTTTCAGTTTTTGGCGCTGGCATCTCTTGAATTGCTTTGACTTTATCAGGGTTAACTTCAATTCCTTTCTGTCTGACAATGAAACCCAACAATTTCCCTGATCGAACACCGAAGGTGCATTTATTTGGATTCAAGCGAAGACGATACTTCCTCAAACGCTGAAACAAATTCAACAAATCTTCTACATGCCCTTCTTTATTCTGGGATTTGGAAATCATATCATCAACATATACTTAGATTTCCTTGTGCATCAGATCATGTAATAGGGTTGTCATAGCCCTCTGGTACGTTGCACCCGCATTCTTCAACCCGAAGGGCATCACTCTGTAACAGAATGTTCCCCAGGGTGTGATAAACGTTGTTTTTTCCATGTCATCCAGAGCCATTCTTATTTGATTATATCCGAAAAATCCGTCCATGAATGAGAATAATTTGAATTTTGCTGTGCTATCCACTAGCATATCAATGTGTGGCAATGGAAAATCATCTTTTGGACTAGCTTTATTTAGATCTTTGTAATCTACGCACATGCGAACTTTTCTGTCTTTTTTCGGTACTGGGACAATATTGGAAATCCATTAAGGATACACTGACGTCACAAGAAAACCAACATTAATCTGCTTTAGAACCTCATCTTTGATTTTCACTGCGATATCTGGGTGAGTTCTTCTCAACTTTTGTTTAATTGGTGGATACTCTGGCTTCAACGGCAGACGGTGCTCTACAATATCTATATCTAGACCAGGCATATCTTGGTAAGACCAAGCAAAAATATCCACATACTCTTTCAACAGCTCAATCAACCTGCTCTTCACATCAGGATGCAACAATGCTCCAATCTTGACTTCCTTCAGATCTTCTTCTGAACCCAAATTAATCACTTCCAATGGCTCTTTATATGGATGAATGGTATTTTCCTCGTGCTTAAGAAACCGTGAGACCTCTTTTGGAATATCATCATAATCTTCTTCTTCAGCCCCATACACATGACATTCAAAGTTGGGAGAGGGTGCAGGGTCATTGTATTCAACGAGTTTTTTAATTAATCTGCACATATGATTTATGATTGCTTTTAGAAACTGACACATATAACAAGTGATCATGCAGATTGAATTTCAGTTATTATTTATTTTGAAGTTTTTTTTTACCATTTTCCAAGAAAAAGCAGAAAATAAAGACATAATTTGGGAAACAAGGACAACTTTTATTATTGATTTTAAAAATCAAAGCCAACAGATAAGCCCATACAATATTAATACTTTCACCTTGGGAAAAGTGAAAGCTTTTAAAAAATATTAACAAAACAAATTACTTTGAAACATGTATGCAAGAAGGAACATCAATGGTGATTCAGTTCTGGACCCTAACTCCGTGCGTCACATAATTCGGCCTTTCCTGCTCTGCTTCATCTTCCATAATGGCATTGATCCTGGAAACAGATGGATGAAGATAACCCCCGCTACAGAAGATGTCTTGATACTTGCTTGCAGCAGACTTCGGCTTTATTCCCTTACCTTTGTCATTCTTCAAAGAGAACCCCAAGCCAGCTTTGTTCTTGTTCATATGTGGATCCATAATCCGTCCCAACACTTCACTATGACCCTTACGTACAACCTGTTGCGCATCCTTAAGTGAAACCATGGAATTCTCATTTCCTCTTATATTGTCAATGGATAAGGCTTGGAACAGGGTTCCAACAGCAGCTTCATCCGCCTTTACAATGCTGAAAGAGGACAAATGAGATATCAATAATGCTTGTTCCCCATTTGTGATCACTACTTTCCCTTCACGTACAAACTTCAGTTTCTGGTATAAAGTTTAAGTGACAGCCCTTTGCTTCATGAATCCACGGCCGTCCCAACAAACAACTAGAAGCGGGAACAATGTCCATGACCTGGAAAGTAATCAGAAACAAATGTGGTCTTATATGAATAGGCAAGTCCACTTCACCAATAACAGATTTCCTTGATCCATCGAACGCTTTCACAATGATGCCACTCAGCCGCATAGGTGTTCCTTGATATTTCAACTTCATAAGCGTACTCCTCAGTATAACATTTAACGCGGATCCATTATCAATCATCACATTGGATAGTGAATCATTCTTGTAGTTCATAGAGATATGAAGGGCCAAGTTGTGATTCCTTCCTTCATCTGGTAATTCATCATCGCAGAAACTTAAGTTATTACATGACATAATGTTCCCTATTACACTGCTGAATTGGTCTATTGGCATATCACTTTCCATAAAAGCTTGGTCCAATACCCTAATCAAGGATTCTCTATGAGAAGAAGAGTTCATCAATAAAGCTAAGATAGAAATTTTTGAAGGAGTCTGCAGTAGCTGATCTACAATTCTATAGTCGCTCATCTTGATTATCTTTAAAATATCATCCACTTCTTTCTCTAACGCAGCCCCACTAGTCTCACTCGTAGCCTTCTTGGGTTCAACATTCTCAACAATTTTCTTTCCATCACTAACATCACTTTGAACATCTGGTAAAAACACACGACCGTTGCGGGTCACCCTGCTATTTTTAGCAATATTCCCAACATCAGGCATTGGCTGGATGGGAACTTCCACTCCATCCTCTAAGATTGTAGCGTTGTATTTGTAAGGCACAGTCTTATCTGACTTGTAGGGGATAGGACCCGGTAAACTAATCACCATGGGGTAATAACTAGCTTGCTATAATACTCAACTTTAAGATATGCGGGTGCCCCAAAACAAGGTACAATAACATTGACCCCTTCTTCAACACAATCAGTCATTATTGAGTCATTTCTGGAAAACAAATCCTCATCTGAGGAGAAATACTCATCCGCGGAGACATACTCTTCATCCGACTCTTCTGCCATCAAACAAACCTCAACCATATCAACTTCATGGTAATCATCCCTTTGACTTGTAACCTTGATAATTCCATTGTCTAACAATAACTGAACACCCTTCTTCACGATTGAACATCCTCGGGAATCTTGACAGCAAACTCGGCAAGATCCATATTGGTGTTCCACCTGGCCAGCCATATGGCAGAAGGTAGAATGCAATTGGACAAGGTCTTCATTCATATACTCTACATCAAAAATTCTGAATTCTCCAAGACATCCAGAAACCATATTCACCTCCTCTTCATACTCTGCCCTAGGCCTGATTATATGGATTAGGCCATCATCTATCATCTCTTGTAAATCATTCTTTATCTTATTGCAACCCTGTATATATGTACTACAAATAGCACAACCGGCATGGTCATGCGTATAGTAGCTAAATTCACAAAGGTCTGTATGCATTTTCACCAAATCTCCTCTAACCAGATTAATATCAAAAATCCGGAAGTCGCCTGGACAACCGGCCACCATATTCATAGCATTTACTTTCCCATGCTTGGGTAGAGGATTGTCTTTCACATTTGGTCCCAAGTCCTTGAAAGATAGAACACCAGACTTCACCAACTTCTGCACCTCAGTCTTCAAAGGATAACAATTCTCAACATTATGCCCTGGTGCTCCTTGATGAAAATCACATGTTTGGTCTGCTTTGTAATACCAAGGCAATGGTGATGGTACGATGGGAGGTGGTCGGGTCTGAACCAACTTCTTCTGAATCAATGCCGGTAGTAACTTTGTATAGCTCATAGGAATAGGGTCACAACTCTCCCTTCTCTGATTATACCCTTGATTCCCCTGTTAGGATGGTCTTTGATAAGCAACAGTAGTTGGAGCTGCACCCACAACTGGAGTAACTGAGGCGACCTGCTGATGATGGTGATAGTTCCTTCTAGGAGTATTAACCCTCTTCTCTTTCATAACAGCATTTGCATCCCCTTCCTTCTTCTTGGTAAACCCATAAGATGGTTTCTTCACACCTATAGAACTTTCACTCTTTGTTAAGCGGCCCTCTCTTATAGCCTCTTCTAAGCAGATACCCATTCCTACCATTTCAGTAAAATCATTTTGCACACTTGCCACCATCCTTTCATAGTAGAAAGTACCCAGCATTTTCAAGAAAATCTTAGTCATCTCCTTCTCTTCCATGGGAGGAATCACTTGGGTGGCTACCTCACGCCATCTCTATGCATACTCTTTGAACAATTCCATGTCTTTCTGAACCATGGCCCTGAGTTGATCACGGTCAGGCGCCATGTCCATGTTGTACTTGTATTGTTTGATGAATGCTTCTCCCAAATCATTAAAAGTATGGATATTGGCGCTGTCCAAACTCATATACCACTTTAGCGCATCACCAGTCAAACTATCCTGAAAAAAGTGAATCAGCAGATGCTGATCATCAGTATGGGTAGACATTCTCCTCACGTACATCACCAGATGAGCACAAGGGGAAGTGTTTCCCTTATACTTCTCAAACTCTGGGACCTTAAACTTAGCAGGTAATTTAACATTCGGGACCAAGCATAGCTCATTCACATTCTGCCCAAATAGCTCTTTTCCCCTGAGGGCCTTCACCTCTCTTTGCATCTTGTCAAACTACTCTTGAAAATCATCCATTCTGTCATAAAGACCCAAGTCTTCACTCAATGGAAGGAAAGGACAACACACATCATCATTAACAAACAGAACCATATTCACCGACGGAGGCGCAACAGAAGCAGCATGCACCACAGAAGGTACCAGAGTAATAATAGTCTGAACAATCGGAGTATCTTGAAAACCAAGATTGAAACCTTCAGGTGTAAAATTCTCTGGCATTCCCCATGGATAACCTTGAGGCATGCAATTCTGAACAACAGCTGGAGTAGCAGATACGGGAACAATCGGAGCTTCAGTAGTTGCCCTTGTTGGTTGAGGTTGGACACCCGGAGGCTGATTCTGAGCAGCCACCAGAGCTTCCATCAGAGTAGTCAGATTGGCCATGCCGGCCTTCAAATCAGAAACCTCCTCGCACAACTCGCGATTCTCTTGTTCTAGGTTGTCCATCTTCTTTCTGAGATTAGCCCGAGTGTTGTAGTGGTGAGTCAGCTTGCTGAACAAAGTAAAAAAGCTTGGTAAGACACCTGAATATGCATAACAAATGCAAGAAATATGTACAATATGATGCATGATATGTAATGCACATGATTTTATTTAATATTTCAAGGGATATAAAATTTGTGGACATATTGCAAATATCAAAGTAATAACGCATTTGTAATACTGAAAAATTTTATTATAACAATTCCAAAATGGATTACAAGTTTTAATGATCCAAGTACAAGATGAAATAAAAATCTAAAACCCTGAGAAGTAAAACTGATGGAGATCACTCTATACGCTGGAGCTTCCCTGTGAGCCTGGCAATCTGAGTCTTCAACCTCTGGTTTTCTTCTGCATGTTTGATGGAAACCTCCTTCCAATCACCTGAATCAGGAAGTGAGTGATCAACATCTGATTGAGGCTTTGGAGAAAATAAATCCCCTTACCTCTCCATAGTCTCTACCGCTCGGCTCTCAAGGATCTTAATCAAGTTGTCTTTCTCCTTCAAGTCTTCTCTATAGGAAATCTCTAAAGTTTGGCATTTATTCTTCCAAGCATCCTTTTCCTGTTGCATCCTAACCAAAGCAAGTTGCAGCTCTTCTAGATCATCTAATAAGGGAGGAGTGGTATTTACAAATAGATCAGGCATAGGTGTTTCCCGAGAATACGACATCTTCAACTGAATAACTCTCATTTAGACCCACTGAAGATATGGCTCCAAAGAAACAACACGCCTAGGTCCCAAATCCTTCCTACTCTTCTTATGAATGTGACATCAGGCCTTCGCAATCTTCTCCCTATGGTCTTCTCCATCCTTTAAAAAGAAACTACTCAAATGAATACTATTTGGTTTATCCCTCATTGGATAGCCAAGTTGTCGTCGTGCAAGAACATGGTTATAGTTAATTCCTCCCTTTGTACCAAGAAGAGGTACATTGGGAAAACTACCACAAATGTCAATAATATCTATAACCTTGTAATCTCTATGATACCAATCAATATCTGAGTGAGTAAGTGCCATGATCTTAGGAGCCCAACGGGGTTCTTTCTTGACAACCCAAAAAGCATCAGACTGAGGCATATGAGAGATGAACCATCGGTACAACTGAGGCGTGCAACAAATAATCATCCCCCTATGATAAGAATTCCGAAGATGAGTAGAGTAATAAGCATCACCCAACAAGGTAGGAACTGGGTTTCCAATCACGAAGATCCTGATAGCATTAATGTCAACAAACTTGTCCACCTCTTCATAGCGACTGTACTCTTCATCCTGGAAAAGTAACGAGCTTTCTCCAATAATAACTGAGCTTGTAATCCTCTAATCCCTCCTTTAGTAGTCACATGGGCTTCCACCTCAGACTTCCCCAAATGAATCAAAGCAACAATCTCATGTGGTTTTGGCTCACCCTCTAAACCAGTAAAAGGAACACGATCGGTAACAGGTAAATCCAATAAATAAGAATACTCCTCCAGTGTAGGCATCAACTGATAGTCGGGAAAAGTAAAGCAATGATACATCAGATCATATAACTGGAACAAGGTTGAGAGAATACCCTCCTTCATCTTCAACTTCATGAGAGGAATAATGGATCTATACTTCTTCCGAAAGTCTGCAGAACACTTAATCTCGGGAATTAGACTTATCAACTCATCTATCTCGGGATCCTTGAAACTGTACTTCCCGGTCTTTCTCTTTCTAGAATCCATGGTTAAAAAGTACCTGAGATATTCACAAATGGTCAACTTTTAAATCCCTTGAAATATGATCTCTCCAAAAGATACTTATGAGTGCATGGATTCATGATGCAACAATCACACACAAGATCACACATATAGGGTTCATAGGTTCAACATCACGAGTATGAGGTCGAAGGTACTACCCATAATGTATTGGTCTAAAAGTTATCACCTGCTAAACAAGGTTCTAGAGGTTCCGAGAGTCTACATCCTTCCTTCGGATATTACCAACTTCCCGATTAACTCGGTAATTAGTAATATTCTCAAGAAAAACTCGTCCGAGCGTCATATCGCGTGACAACTATTTATGGATTACTCTGTTATAGCTTCCGCACTACACCTAAAAGGCCAAGATGGGTTAGGTATTCTACGGTCCTCAGTTTCAGCAGGCTCCCAGGTCGAAAGCAGTATGTCTTCCCGATTACTCGGTAAACGACACTACAATCAAAGGGGCCTCCACTGAGTGGGGGATATCATGCCTCCATTTTTGGGATTACTCCCTCAAAGTTAACATGACTATACCGCCCGTCCTATCTTAAAGTTTGCCCAAGTCCGGGTATAGGACTTATAAGTAATCACCAAGCACCCTGAAAACCAGGAAAATCCAGACAAACATATATACAACATATAACACAAAAACAATAATAACACATATACAGATACAAACAAAGATAGGCTCAACACACTTAGGGATGGACCAGTAAAAGGTCAATCTGTCCCCTGTGAAGCCGCCATTTTTTCTGTAGCGGTAGAAATGTTCAAGACTAAGCCATTGGATTGACTAGACTTATACAAATCAAAATAAAAATCGCCACCGCGCTTTATTGTTTCCAAAGGAATTGGAAAAGAGCGAATAACCCAAAAAGAGGGGGAAAGATTCAAGGTAAGGGGTTGGTTATGCAAAGGGAATGTATTAGCATCCTAAACATCTACGGTACTCCGCAGGAACCCCTTTGAAAAATCTGTATATTTTGGATATGAAATATGTCGTATAAAATAGATGGTGGAGGTGAGAAAAGAAATATATTTATTATTTTTGCACCTGCTGCAGTTGCGAACCTTTAGTGCCTACGTACCATCTTTTTGTGCAATAGGGGATCAGGATACACGTAGTTCCTCTTTTAAAATTTTTAAAACACAAATGTGTTGGTCAATTTTATGAGATAAAACATCATCGTCATTGTCCGTGTGGAAAACATACCTACTACCCGCAATCATGAGAAAGGAGAATTTGCATCATCTCAAAGTGGAGGATATGGCTTGGATTTTAAAATCAACAATGCCTCACTCAACACCCAAGTGAAAAATATCTCTCTTTACTACATATTGTAGAAGTATAGTTGTTTGCATCACTACGAGGATTGACAAGAGTTCAATATTTTGAGAAAAGTTTAAAGATAAAATCCAAAGTGGCAAAATGGTTTGAAATAAGATTGATTGACTTTTAGTCTTCTCACAAAAATGTCAAAGGATTGTTAAGTTTATTAGAGTTTATTTATGAAAATGTTTTAAAATGAATGGACCTAAGTCCAAGTTTATTATAAAAGTAATTCAAGTTTAAAACAAGAATAATTTTTAAAATAGGGGAGAAGATTTTTGAAGTTAAAGAAGATGGGAGGAGAAGAAGAGGCTATCCTAAAGCATAAGGTAAAAGCTAGGGATAAGAACCATCTAACCAACAAGAAGCCAATATTTGACATTATGAGCCAAAATAGAATTCCCATTCTTTTGATTAAAACCAAACAAGCAAATTTACTAGACCTCTTGAGAGAACCAAACTTCAAGTGTATTAATTCTTCACAAAAATTGGGCAGAGTAACAGCTGTATACAGGTGAATTCCAGATTACAAACAAAGGGTGTAATCACAATAACCTACACACAAAACAAACAAATAACCCAATGTATTGAGGTAAACCTCAAGAGCTCCAGACAAAATAATCAGATAAGATCACAAGGTCTCCAATCATAGGCCAAGGTTTCTAATCCTAAGTCTAAAAAGTCTAATGCTCCATAATACCAAGGGTAGTAACCAAATAGTCCAAGTTTCATTAAAGATTTTTAGGGTTTATGTTGATTATTAGGTGTCTTTAAAAGAAAAGAAAAGCTCAAGTGAGCAAAATAAAAAATGACAAGAATATAAAGGGGCTCAAGTGAGCAAAGATGAAAAATAGCATGAAATGTAAATGCTAAAAGTAAATGGTGCATAAAGTAAAGAACATAAAATAAAAACACAAAATAAAATCAATTATTAGTGATTAGTAGTTAGTTGGATGATCATCTTGAAACTTGCATTTGGAACTCATTAGAGGATTGGTAGAACCAAAGCCTCCACACAACAAGTTGCATTTGCTTTTTGTCAATTATATCATCCATTTGGAATCCTTATGAGTATCATTTAATGATCAACGATGTTTAAGTGATCCGCGTTGACCAAAGGTATTATAGATCCATTAGAGGATTGGTAGAACCAAAGCCCCCACACAATGAATCTTAAGGTTATTGGATCAAAGAGATCAAATTAACACACTTGTGCTTGCAAACATAAGTTTGGGCCACAAATGATCATTTATTCGAATCGGGACAAAATTTAGCGCTATGTTAAGCAATCGTAAGTGGACTTATATAGAAGTCACACCTATTTTGAGGTCGATCAATAGCAATCTATGCACCATTTGTTTTGAGAAATGATATAGAGATCATGCTCCAATAACATTTAGTGCAATAAGAAGGGGATGAGATGAAGAGGGATGGGATAGAATATACAAACCACTTTTGAATTAAATTTAATCAAACTATTATTAAAATCATTCATCCATTTTTGTGGAGTTAGACTCAACACCATGGATCCAATGATGTTAATAAAGTTCATGATCAAAAATTTAACCCAAGATCAGCCAGAAAATAATCACAAAATAATATTGCATTTAATATATACAAAAAGATTTAAAAATAGAAATATAAGAGAACAATATCAACCATGTCCAAATTAATCAAGAAATAAAAGTAAGACCATAGAAAAATCAGAAATGAAATAAAATAATTTTATAAACTTTTTGGAAATTTATTAAAGTCAGAAACTATTTTTAAAATTAAAAGAAAGGGGCAAAATAAACCAAAAATGATAAAAAAATAGCAAAGTCAAAAACAAAAATAAAATAAAGTCACCAATATTTGTCACAATATCATTGGATCATTCCATAATTTTTTCATAATTTAAAAATGCATAAAAGTATTTTTAAACATTTAAAACAATTCCAATAAAGTGTAAATTTATAAAAAATACCAAAACACAAAATTAAATTGTGAAAAAATAAAAATCAGAAACAGAATAATAAAAAATATTTTTCATAATTTTTTCAGATTTTTTGGACTAAATAAATTTTCTATGATTTTTTGAAGTTTAAAACAATTAAATATAAAAAATCAGAAAATAAAATAAAAGTAAAAAATATGTGGACCATTGGATGAGAGTCAAAATGCGTTAGTAATCAAATCCAAGGGATCTGGCGCACTGTGCATATCATGGTCATTAGTGAATAAAGCACTGAATCAATTATTAAATCAGAATGAATAAATAACAAGTGGCGTGCCATCATTGGTTTGAAGATGACACGTTGGTCATCTTCAACCTCCAGCCAACGTGAATTGCAGGTCCCTCAAATTGTAAAATCAGAAGCTCGGACCTATGCCATTCGCTTCGTCTCTTCAAGACGAAGACAACCATACCCTCGCGCCAAATTTATATAAACTTTAGCTCAAGCAATTTGGAAAGAAAGTTTTGAAAAGGGATTTGAAATTTCATGGTCAAAACGTGTTTCTAGTAAGAAGTAAGTGTTGCGACTAGAACCCGGGTAATGAGAGAATCACAATGATATCAAAGTTTTGAAGAATTGATGAAGGAATCTACCTATTAAAGTTGAGTTGTAGAGCTCTGAAACTGGACTTCTATGGAGCAATATAGGGCACGATTCTTGAATGTAATTATATGGTTAGCTTAAGGGAAGATCAAGGAAGGTGAATTGATGAAAAAATTGGATTGAAAAAGGCTTGAGAATGGATTTTGAAGTTGCTGAATTCTGAGTCAGGGAACAAGTTTGGCAGGGTGATTCTGGCTATATAAGCTAGAGGAAATGAATGGGGGATCACCCTCTATTTATAGGGAATCAAATGGAATGTCCAAGCGTGTGAAATGATGAAGTTTGGAGGGAAATCATGTGAAGCTGCAAATAAGAAAAGTGTGACTTCCAATTTGATCAAAACTCATCCAAAACACACGTTTTGTTGTGCTAAACAATTCTGGAACTTCATTAAACATGTTTAGAGGCATAAATGCATGGAAAACTTGTGATTAGAAGCCAAAACAAAGACTTCAAATTCTGACTTATGGGAAAACTACAGTTCCTAGTTACCAAGTTCAATCCAATGGCATTCTCAGCTCAAGGGATCTTAAAGCATGATTCTTGATGCTTTAGAAAGATGAGGTTACAAGATTTGAAATGAAAAAAAGAATGGAATCAAATGGATGCTTGAGCTGAAAGTTGTGTTGAGTCAAAGTTGGAGAAAAAGGGTTGACTTTCCATACTTAGAAATATTTCAAATTCTTCTTCAAAAGTGACCTATAATGTCTTGCATCCAAACATAGCCTTCTACTTGTAATTTGCTCTTGACCAAAAAAGATGGCATGAAGTAGATCTCTTGAATGACATTTTGGAACTTGAACCATTCAAAATATCCAAAAATTGAGAGAGTTATGAATTGTTGAAGTGGGCAAAAAATCATGAAATGACCTATAATCTTTTGTATCCTTAAGGCAATTTCCATCCATTTTCTCACTTTGCACATGAAAGAAGGCATAAAGTTAACATGTTAAAGATAATTATGGAAAAATAATGGGCTCAAGGTGATAAAAATTTGACCAAGTTATGATCATTTGAAGTCACACATGGAAAATTGGGGATTCATCTGGAGGACTTGTAATCTTTCTTCTTCATCAAGTTTCTTCCACATGAAAACTCCTTGGAACTTTTGAAGTGATTTGTTGATAACCCTTTGGAGAGAAGGATGTATTTGGAATCACTCAAAAATACTAAAATATGAGCAAGATATGCTTCTTTTAAGTTCAAAACCCTAACTCCTAGATCAAGAAAATGCTTTGAGGAACTTCGACAATTTTGAACAAACTTCTTGTACCAAAACAAATGCTTTATAAATATAAGGTGTTCAGGCTGATAATTTGAACTCATAGCAACCACAACCACTTCCGTATCTTGATAATTGAGAGAAATATGCACTTGTGACCAATGGGAACAAGACCATGTCCAACCATGACTATTTTTCAATCAACCCCTTGTACTTTTTGGATCAAATCTTGATAACTTGGAAATGTAGTGAACCAAAATAACCTTGCCATGCCATCCCTTCCAAAACAACTTCAATGGTGAAGTTTGAAATTCTTAAGCTTCATTGACTAGGTCATGGAAATAAACTCATGAACCCATGTATCAACTTGCTAAGCCCCATTGCCTTTACCTGCATTATTGACAAGTAAGACAAACCAACATTGCATTTTATTAATTAAAAGGAAAGTCAAAACAAAAACATGAATGATTACACAAGAAAAACAAGTCAAGGTGCTTGGTGATTCCTCAAAGAGCAAAGCTAAAGATAGGAAGGAGAACCAAAAACCCTAATGTGATCTTGTTGTGACTGAATCAATATGGTATGGTGAAGGGATCTTAGGGGCAAAAATTAGGGTATAACAGGAGGACTATTGCATTGGTTGACCCTTGGATGGTTAAATCGAAGGTGAAATTATTTGTCTTCTTGCTAGACGATATATGTGTATGCATGTGTATTGAATATTGTGGGTATGCAAAATGTATGACGTTTGACATTGACATGGAACCCTGACTATATGTGCATTGTATGCAAGAATGCACAGTGTATGTATGCTCGAGATATGCAAAATGTGTGGATGTATGAAATGTGTGTAAGATGCGTCTATGCCTTGAAATGTTATGAAGGCTATTTTTGGCATTCTCCTTTAAACCGTTGACTTAGAGTTATCAATTCCTTGCGTTGTATTTTATGTCATCATAGCACTGTTGAACTTGAATGTTAGCAAAATTTGAACATTGATTTTGTATAGACGTAGGCGTAGACGTAAATGATGGCCTATGCGTAGATTTGTAAGCACAGACGTAAGCGTATACCTTGTGTCGTAAGTCAGGCATAGGTGCTGACATGGACGTAGACTTTGCCTAGGGACATATATATGTATGTAATGAATTTGTATCATCGAGTGCAAGCATAAGCGCAGACATGTGCGGGGTCATAGACTTCGTGTATGAATGTGTAGATATGCATAGGCACAAACGCAGACCTGTGTATAGATTTTTGCAAAACGTAGGAGTAACTGTGTGCATGGATGTATACATGGATTTTCCTTCGATAATTTTCTAACCCAAGCGCTTTTTTCGATATTTGTCAGATGCTTTTATTCTGTTAATTCCTCGAAATTATTTCAAGACAATATTCACAAGTAACGATCGTAATATTTTGTAAACAAGTCTGAGAAAAGAAAAAATACAGTTTGAAAAATGCAAAGAAAGCAACTGTTTCATTGATAGGCCTTTGAATAGGCAAGAATACAAGATGCAATTCCTAGAAAGAGGTAATTACAGAAAGTTTTAAAGCTGTAAATGGCAATGAAAAATTATAATTGCTACTGTTGTTCCCCAATATCATTTTAATGATTTTATCTCCTTTGCTTCTGAGTTGTATGATTCAGACCTATCTCTCCCTTCATGGTTCGTAGTCGCAGTTCTTAGATCACAGTCTTTTTGTTCTTTATTTCTTTGTATGGAATGATCCCTAATTTTTTTCCTGGATTGCCCTTTCGGGTTTTCAATCCACCCGGATAATTTTTTGTTATATGCCCCTAATTTTTTCCTAGATCACCCTTTAGGGTTTTCGATCCACCGGGACGCTCCTTTTTGCTTAAGTCACCCTTTTGGGGGTTCGATCTTAGCAAGCTTTTTATACATAGTATTTTTTGACTACATCTGAATTGGCCGGATGCGGTAGTTTTTCCCCATCCATTGTTGTGAGGACAAGACCACCTCCAGAGAGTGCTGTTTTGACTAAAAATGGACCTTCGTAGTTGGGTTTCCATTTACCACGTGAATCGAGGCGAGGTAGTAGAATCTTTTTGAGCATTAGATCCCCTTCCTTGAATATTCAAGGGCATAAATTCTTGTCGAAGGCCCTCTTCATTCTCTTTTGATGTAATTGACTATGACACAAAGTCGTTAATCATTTTTTTTCAATGAGGTTGAGCTGGTCCAGTCGAGCCTGTACCCATTCTGCTTCTTCCAGCTTTGTTTCCCTAAGGACTCGAAGTGATGGTATTTCAACTTCCACCGGGAGTACTGCCTCCATGCCATATACTAGTGAGAAAGGAGTCGCGCCTGTTGATGTGCGTACAAAAGTGTGATAGCTATGCAGAGCGAAGGGAAGCATTTCGTGCCAATCTTTGTATGTCTTTACCATTTTCTGGATGATCTTCTTAATATTTTTGTTGGCTGCTTCAACGGCCCCATTCATCTTTGGTCTGTATGGTGAGCAATTATGATCCTCGATTTTGAAGTCATCGCATAGTTCCTTCATCATCTTGTTGTTTAAATTAGACCCGTTATTTGTAATTATCCGTCTTGGGACACCATATCTGCATATGATATTCTGTTTGATGAAGCGTGTAACCACTTGACTTATTACATTGGCGCATGATGCCGCTTCTACCCATTTGGTAAAGTAGTCGATGGCTACCAATATAAAGCGGTGTCTGTTGGATGCTTTCGGCTCGATCATTCCAATCATATCAATTCCCCACATTGATAATGGCCAGGGGAGCTCACGACGTTCAGAGGAGTCGGGGGTACATTTATCTTATCGGTGTAGAGCTGACATTTATGGCACGTCTTCGTGTAATGATAGTAATCAGCTTCCATTGTTAACCAGTAATACCCTGCTCATGGAATCTTTCTAGCCATGGCGTGCCCATTTGTGTGGGTCCCAAAAGTGCCTTCATGGATTTCTCTCATGAGTGTATCTGCTTCTTGCTTTTCCACACATATGAGTAGTACCATGTTGTATTTTCTTTTGTATACCACTCTATTACTCAGAAAGAATATTGAAGTTAACCTTTACAAGGTTCGCTTGTCAATGATGGAGGCATGTTCTGGATATTCCTGCCTTTCTAGGTACTTCTGGATGTCATAAAACCAAGGTTTGTTGTCAGGTCCTTCCTCAATAGCAAGGCACTGTGCAGGATTTTTGAAATGTCTGATCGTAATACACAGTTCATGATTCGGCCAAGTCACTTTAAACATAGCTGATAGGGTTTCTAGAGCGTCTGCCATTTGATTTTCTTCTCATGGGATATGAATGAAAGTGATTTCTGTAAATTCTGCCGCTAACTTTAAAACATGATCCCGATATGGAATCAATTTAGGGTGTTTAGTATCCCATTTCCCATTAACCTGGTATATGAATAATGCAGAATCCCTAAACACTTCAAGGAGCTTTATTCTTAAATCGATGGCAGCTCCCAGCCCTAGCATACAGGCTTTGTATTCGAAGATGTTGTTGGTGCAGTCAAAACATAACCTTGCAGTGTAGGGGTGGTGATGATTCTTGGGAGATGTTAATACTTCCTTTACACCATGACCTAGTGCATTTGAAGCCCCGTCGAACATGAGTGTCCAACATGCCCCTGACTCGGGCCCTTCGTCGGGTCCTGGTATTTCGTAGTCAACTATAAATATGACATCCTCGTCAGGAAAGTCGAACTTAATGGGCTGATATTCTGATAGCGGTTGGTGAGCTAGATGATCATCTAGTACTCTACCTTTGATGGCTTTCTGTGTGACATATTGGATGCCATATTCTGATAATAGCATCTGACATCGTGCAATTCTTCCGGTAAGAGATGGCCTTTCAAACACGTATTTTAGAGGATCCATTCTTGCTATTAACCATGTAGTATGGGTTAACATATATTGCCCCAACCTCTTGGTATCCCATGCCAATGCGCAACAAGTTTTCTCTAGGAGTGAGTACCTGGTTTTGCAGTCAGTGAATTTCTTGCTGAGATAATAAATCACATGCTCCTTTCTACCTGTTTCATCCTGTTGTCCTAAAACACAACCCATTGACCCTTCGAGCATTGTCAAATACATGATGAGTGGCCTTCCGGGGACTGGTGGTATTAAGACTGGTGGCTCTTGCAGATACTGTTTTTATCGTCTCGAAGGCAGTTTGACAATCATCATTCCATACTACTGTCCGATCCTTTCGTGATAACTTGAATATTGGTTCGCACGTAGCTGTTAGATGCGATATGAACCTCGAGATGTAGTTCAATCTCCCTAAGAAACCACATACTTCTTTTTCTATCCTTGGAGCGGGCATCTCTTGTATAGCTTTCACTTTGTCGGGATCCACCTCGATACCCCGATGGCTTACAATAAAACCTAACAATTTTCCTGATCTGACGCCAAATGTGCATTTATTTGGGTTCAAACTTAGTCTGAATTTACGTAGCCGTTCGAACAACTTTTGCAGATGTATGATATGTTCTTCCTCCGTATGGGATTTGGCAATCATATCATCGACGTATACTTTAACCTCCTTGTGGATCATACCATGGAATAACGTGACCATTGCCCTCTGATAGGTTCCCCCTGCATTCTTGAGACCAAATGGCATTAATTTGTAGTAGAAAGTTCCCTAAGGTGTCATGAAGATAGTCTTTTCTATGTCCTCAGGCGCCATTTTGATTTGATTATAGCCCGAGAAATCGTCCATAAATGAGAATACCGAGGCTTGAGCTGTATTATCTACTAGGACATCTATATGAGGTAACAGAAAGTCATCTTTGAGGTTTTCCTTGTTTAGGTATCGATAGTCTACGCACATGCGTACTTTTCCATCCTTCTTGGGTACTGGTACAATGTTAGCTATCCAAGGTGGATAATCTACCACTGCTAGGAACCATGCGTCAAATTGTTTGAGAACCTCTTCTCTGATTTTGCTGGACATATCTGGACGGGTTCTTTTGAGTTTTTTCCTGACTGGAGAACACCCTTATTTGCGAGGTAGTATGTGCACCACTATGTCTGTATCCAACCTTGGTATGTCCCTGTAGGACCAAGCAAATATATCCACATACTCATGTAATAACTTGATTAGCCTGTCTTTGATGCTCTATTCCAACATTCCCCCTAGCTTGATTTCTTTTGGATCTCCTTATGTGACCAGGTTAATGGTCTAAATAGGCTCTTGATATGGTTGTATGCTGTTAGCCTTTCGCTCTATTTCCCTCTCCATTTCCTCTGAGAGTTCAAGATCTTCGTCATCTTCCTCTTTGGCTTGGTAGATAGGAACATCAAAATCGTATCGGGTTGTAGCAGTAGCATTGTCGATAATTTTGGGCATGGATCTGCACATTTATCATGTTTTGGTGCATATTTTAGTGCTTGGAATTTGAAAATGCGTATGCAAAGAAAGTATTGCCATTTTTATATTTAATAGATAAATGCGAAAAAAAGACAAGGATCTTAATTAAAAACAGAATATAACTTTTATTAATTATAAAATATTGTCTGAAATAAGAATAGGGAAAACCCTTACAAGCAACCCCTATGCCTCGGGTTTGACATAGGTTCTTTCAAAATAAGAAATATTACTTAGAAAAGAAAAATATCTCGGGAATCTCCACAACAGTCCATCCTTCTAGCTCTTCTCCCAGGGCGCCCTCTCTAATGAAGTCGGTTTCCCTTTTGGTATTGATTTTTCTTGATATCATTGCCACGTGCCCACCATGATCCATTCCTTTGCTAACAAAAGTCTCTCGGATCAGAGGAAAACATGCTTTTCCTTTCAGAGTAGCCTTTAATGATTCGTAACCCAAACCAAAGCGATTCTTCTTCTCAGGAATTTCTGGGAGCTTTCCCCAGTATTTTGAGGCATCACCTCCCATAGTCATTTGCATATCTCTCCATGATGTCACTTTAGTCTTGTTACCCTTCTCAACCGGTAATGTTACCATCGAAGCAATTTCCAAATCCTAGAATGGGGTAGCTATGCAGTCTTCATTGGCATTAATATACCTGTATGACTCAATGTGGCTCACGAAGATGTCTTCCTCGCCATCAATTATGACCAGCTTCCCTTCCACTAGGAACTTCAACTTTTGATGCAGGGTCGAGGTTACTACCCCTGCCGCATGGATCCAAGGTCTCCCCAGTAAACAAGTGTATGCTGGTTCGATGTTCATGGCTTGAAAAATGATATTGAAGATATGCGGCCCGATCTTGACTGGAAGGTCCACCTCTCCTAACATCGAGCTTCGGGAACCGTCAAATGCCTTTACTATCGTATAACTTGGTCTCATTGTCACATCATCCATTGTTAACTTTACAAGACTTGACTTTGGAAACACATTAAGAGAGGAATCAGTGTCAGTAAGAACCCTTGACAAATGGGTAGTACCTATTTGTATAGTAATATGGAGTGCTTTATTATGGGCCCGACCCTGTGGCGGTAATTCATTGTTGCTGAAACCCAGGTAGGATCTGGACGTGAGATTTTCTACGACATTGTCAAATTGATTTACTGAAATTTCTTTTGCGACATGAGCTAAACTTAACACTTTCATCAGGGAATCCCTGTGCGCTTCAGAGTTGATGAGTAGCGAGAGTATGGAGATTTTTGCTGGAGTTTGATGGAGCTGATCCACCACTCTGTAGTCACTCTTTTTGATTATTTTCAAAAACTCATCTGCCTCTTCATCGGTAAAGTCTTTGTTCAGAGATTCTGTTTCTTGATTTGTATCAACTACTGCTTTTTCTTTGTCCTTCATTGGAATCACATCTGTCTTTTTTGATGGTTCAGCTCCATAGATTCGACCACTTCGGGTCATACCTCCTGTTACCGCTATGTTTGAAATTGCAAGTCCTTGACTTGCGGATGACCCGCTTTCCTGCTTCACTCTATTGATGTACACGACTGGACCATAAGTCCACGGTACTGCCTTATTATTCTCGTAAGGGATAGGTTCCGGTCCCTTAAATACCATTGTGGCTTTTAGAGTGGTGGGTATTAAGAGGGTCTTCTTAGGTGCCCTTCTTGTAACCTCTGCTGATTCTCCCCATGGAATGACTAGAGTCTTCTTGGTAAGGCTTGGACCCTAGCAAGGGATTACCAATGGCTTTTTCCCTCCAATCGTGGCTATATACTTTTCTTCAGGTTACAGTCCGAATTGGACTATCCCCTGATCCACCAGATTTTCTAGAGTTGTTTCAAAAGCTTTATTATGCTCTAACAAGAATCCACATTCGAACATATATTCCTTCAACAAGTTGATAGGGTTTTTTTCCTTTATGGTTCCCCCAAATTCGGTGACCACCTCGATTGCATTTATTTTCGGTCCACCATGCGGAGGCATAAGGTTTGATTTGATATTAGGTTTATCAAAGGTGATGTCTTGAGACTCTAGAAAATCCAGAACCTTGTGCTTGAAGGCCCAACGTTGTTCTATGGTGTGCCCTGTAGAATTAGCATGGAACTCACACCTAGCATCGACATTGTGTCTTTACGGGAGTGGCCCGACCGGAGGAGCTAAAGGCTTGATTTCCACCAGGGATGCCTTAACCAAGTGTTGTAATAACTGGCTTGGTGGCATGGGCAATGGGTCAAAATTTCTAGGTGGCCTTTTAAATCCGTCTTGCCTTTTCCTTGCGGGATCACCAATGGTTGTGATGTCCTTAGTTGTGAGGCCACAACATTGACTTCTCCCTCCTTCCTTCTTGAGAATTTTGAAGCCGGTCTTTTTGAAGCCGGTCTTTTTGAATTGTAAGGGGTGCTTGACGACCCCCCTGATATCTTTCCGCTTTTCAAACCAATTTCAATACTTTCGCCAATAGTCACTAAATTTGAAAATCCTGACGAGACACTTCCCACCATTTTATCATAATAAAGCCCTTGTAAGGTTCCCTTGAACATGTCTATGAGTTCCTTTTCCAGCAGTGGTTGTTGTACACAGGATGCCATCTCCCACCATCTTTGAGCATATTCTTTGAAGGACTCTTCCTTCTTTTGGGACAAATTTTGGAGTTGCAAGCGAGTAGGCTCCATGTCCAAGTTATACTTGTAATGCTTCAAAAAAGCATTAGCAAGATCCACCCAAGTTCGGATATACGTTCGCTCCAACTGCATGTACCAGTCCAAAGATGCCCCACTTAGACTGTCTTGGAAATAGTGAATCATTAGTTTCTGATCATGGGCATGGGCGTGCATCTTCCTGCAGTATATACGAAGATGATTCCTTGGATAAGTGAGTCCTTTATACTTTCCATAGTCGGGTACTTTGAATTTTGGTGGTATCACCACATCAGGGACTAAACCCATTTCCAGAGCGTCTACTTCGAAAGCGTCGAAGCCCTCCACAACCTTCAGTATTTCTTCCAAGGCTTTATACTGATTCATTACCAGTGGGTTGTCCGTATCATGAGCACCAGTTGTCTTCAAGGGTGCCTGGTGAGCATCCTCTGGGTCATGATCTTCGTATTGTAAGTCTAGGTAATTATCTGCATTATTGGTTGGAATTTGTAGGGTATGTGATGCCTCTACTTTTGATGGTGGTGGGATAATACTTCTATTTCAACCTCTTGTTGGGCCATTGCGGACTTTTAGGGTCCTGCTTCCGGTTGTTTCCTCAGTTGGTGGCCGCTTGGTGCACCAACGGTTTGGGCTACTTCTTCAAAAGCTACCCTGGGAGTCTGATCCTGCCTATCGATAATGTTCTTCAAATCTCCTTTCATTGATCTTACATCACCCTTCACTTGATCAAGATCCTCTTTAAACACAGCCTGAGTCTCCTCGATCTGTTCCATTGCTTTTTATTGATGAGCCCTTGTTTGATATGGAGGCCAAGGAGGTGGAGGTCTTCTTTTACCAATGGCTTAACTGGAGAGATTTTTTTTAAATCAAATGAGTTTTGATATGACATGCAAGTCTTTTATAAATGCATTCGTGCAAATGGATGTTCATGATTATGAAATGATTTCTTATTTTAACTGTCTTATTCATTTGGGTACATATTTGTATTTTCACTTATTATTTTATTTGGTGACTAGCTTTAAAATAGACACGCCTTTGAGATAGGGAAACAAAATGCCTTTATTAAGAGTAACATAATCCAGATATTGAAAAATATTACAAATTGAAATCAAAACTTGTTTGCATAAACATAATTAAAAAGGAACTAAATTTCCTCAGTGTACCTGCAGATGTGTGCTCTAAAGCCATCAACCATTACTCAGAAAAGTTGTAGAAAGTCTTTAACATCCTTCGGAAGAGGAACCATTACATTCTCTGCATCTTTCAAACTTCTAGGGATGTCCTCTATGAGATTGTTGGCTAAGAAGACAAGCTTTTCATGTTTGTCCTTGTAGTACCTGTATTCCTGATAAAGATGTGGGATTATCTTGTGGTTATCCCTCTTAGCTTGGGTGATCTTGGTATAACGCTCTTCCCAATACATCTTTTCATCCCTCATTTCTGTGTAAAGCCTTCATTGGATGAGGAAATCCTTTTGAAGACCCTGCAGCTCTAAACATACATGCTCATATTCTCGAGTTCTCTGAGTCAAGGGTTTCTCTGCTTCTATCCTTTCAAGGTGTGCTTTGACCTCTGATTCGTGGCTGTCTTGGAGTTCAGTGGCGAGGTACTTTACTTTCTCTTCTTGATCTAAGGAAGCTTGTGCCAAACTTTGCATTTGGGCTCTCAAACTTTCCTTTATCACCTTCTTGTCATGTGTTGCCTTTTCATACCATCTAGTTAACCTTCTGATTTCAGCAGCGGCCTCTTCTAGCCTTAGGTTGTGAGAATCTAGGTTGAACATTGCACTTAACAGCCCTTCAGTTGTACGCTTTCGTTTGAGACTTTATTTCTCCAATTCCTTTTGACTTTTATCAAAATGCTTGTCCTTTGACTCAAGTATAAGCTGCATCTGTTTCTTTTCTCTGATTAAATTGAGGAGATTGACTTCTAGTGCTTCTTTCTCTTTTTGAGCTTGATTTAAGGCATTTTTTAGATTGTCGATTTCTTCCAAATATATACGTGTTATCTCTGGGACCTCTGGCTTGTACTATGGATCTTTCTCGAATGGCATCTTGATAATTCGTACCCTATCTTGGACCCATTTTGTGTACAGTTCTCTTGCTATGGAATTCTTTCTTTTGGCTTCCTTTTGTTAACCTTGTTCCAGGCTCGAATAACCTTGTTGAGAAACCCTTGGTCTTCTATACCCATATTGTGGATGATAAATGGTCGGAGTTGTTCGTTCGAAGTTTTGTCTTCCAAAGGATACCCTAGTTGTCATAGGGCCAGAGTAGAATTGTAGTTAATACAACCTCGTGATCCAATCAAAGGGACATTAGGAAAATCCCCACAGCTAATAGTTATGTCACCAATATCCAACATCCTTGCATACCATAATATGGAGTTCACAGTGAGAGACCTTAATTTTTGTGGCCACTCACATCTGGTCAATTCTGGGATCATATAGTCTTCCTTGTAAAGATGAGTCATGAACCAAGTATATAGAAGCGAGATGCAACAATTTAGCGTGCCTCTTCTTTTTTCATACATCATATGCAAAGTGTAATAAACGTCAGCAAGCAAGGCGGGAGTAGGATCTATATTAAAAACTTTCGCTCCCCAAAATATGCTAATGGCCGCGGGGTCATTATAGTCCATAGTCCAAGGAAATAAGATTACACCAAATACCAACAACCCTAAACAATCAGTACAAGATTCCCACTCCTTATAGTTAGCAAATTCTAGTGCCTTAGCTTCCAGGTATATTCTTTTGATTCCTTGTATTGGACCTTCTCTACGATAATTCTACACCAATTCAGGGTAGGGGATCCCTAGACCTTTTGCCAAAGCTTTGACTTCAATATTTTGTCCAATACCTACATAGGCATTTTCTTTGGAAAAATTCAGGATTCTGTCAAATTCCTCCAGAGCCGGTGCTAGCTGGAAGTCTTGGAAGGTGAAACATCTCAACGGAGGGTCATAAAACTGAATTAGGGCAGAGACTACATCCATCTGTACTTCTACTTTAGTCAAATAAAGAGTATCCCCATAGCGGTGAGTATACATCTTCAAAGCTCTTTCAGACAGTTTACCCTTTATATTTTGATTTCGGAAAGGTCAGGCTTGCAGGCATTGACGCGGACAAGTTGTTTCCCTTTGGTATCCATTTTTAAGACAGTCACCAAAAATCTTGATTTTGTTATCTTTTATTTTGTACCCTGTGAATAAGACAGATAAAAGGAACAAATGATGAACATGAGATATACATGAATGTATAAGTGTTGGATTGAGTAATGAGATTTTGTGACAAGTTTTTGTGATGGATACCCCTATGAGGTAGGCTCCTTAATTTTGACCTACGGTAAATCTACCCTCCCAAAAGGTGGCTTCCTTAAGGGTGTCATGAATAACACCAGAGGGAAAAGGCACAAGGGCCTCCCTTAGGTGGAGCCTCTTTACGGAATGAAACTTTTGTCTCAAAGTCGTGAAAGGTCTCGTCATGAGATTTTGGGTTAAGGTCATTACAAAGAGTCATGGGTGACCTTCCAAAGTCCTACTCGTCAAGAGGATATCTCTCGAAAAGTATTCCTTTTTCGGAAGTTCACCGACTCTAGGCGAATTCGTCACATAAACTCACAGGGATTATATACCCCCTAAGCTAATAGACGAACCTTCTTTTTAAGGTTTATTGGAAATATTTTTTTTTAAATAAAAAACCCGCCACATAGCAAATACATGATAATAAAAGAATTTGACGATAAATAAATAAATGCGATAGAATAGATAAATGAAATAAATAAATAAATAAATTAAAAATAAAAACCCCCAAAAGAACCTAAACCTAGGGTTAAGGGGAGTCCCCAGTAGAGTCTCCAGCTGTAGCGACCGGTTTTTAAATCAAGAGTCGCCACTATTAGTTTTTATCCTAAGGAAGGGAACCTAACAGAAAACCCTAATTCGCGAATAAATATTCTAGGTTTCGAACTCAATTAGACGAAAGGAAGGTGTTAGGCACCTTTCATCCACCTTGTTCACAAGGATATTAAGATCTAGGTTTAGGTTCGGGATAAACAGGGTCTTAAGTTTTAATTAGAAAGACTCGCCACGATTTTAGATCGCGTGCCTACATATCCTCTTATGAGGGATCAGAGTCCCAATTCGTAGTTCGTATGGATTGGTGTCTATTAGGGGTTTGCAAACATATTTTAAATCACTCCGCACTCGGTCGGGAGTAATGATTGCGAAGTGTAACACGGTGGGAGAACTGACTTGGTTGTTTTGCGTTTGATCGCAATTATGCGGATAGCAAGAGTCGCCACCGACATTTCTTTTATCCAAAAGGAAAGGCTGAAAAGAACAGGAAATACCTTTAGAGATGTTTTCTTGAGTTCGGGGGGTAGATTATGAAAAGGGAAGGTATTAGTACCCTTTTCATCCGTAGTTATCTACGGGCTCTTAGTTGCTTGCTAGATCACTTGCTTTTGTTTGAATGTGCTAGTGGTATGGGTTTTAAAAGTATTTTGAAAATGTCTTCGTAATGGTTCCCGTTTCTATAAGAACGCATACAAAGTGTTGTTTCTAAAATAGTTCAAAGAGGTGTTTGTGGAATGTGTTTTTAAAAGTGATTTTGAAAAGGTGTCTTCTTTATAATGGCTCTCGTTTTTATAAGAACGCATACAAAGTGTTTGTCTTTTGAAAATGTTTCAAGATGAAAGTGTTGGTATAAAAAACGTTTTGTTGTGAGCAAGCGAGCAACTAGGAGCAAATCTACCTACTCAAAAGGTCTTAAATGTTATTTTCCTCATCCTTTAGATGTTGCTATCTTACCATTGATTTGGTAAGAATCCCCATCGTTGGATGTGAAGGGACGGGTGCGGGACATTTGTATAGTCATAGAAGGCAACCTATGGTATGTTTTAGCAATGTCGTTTAGGAACTAGATTGTTTACCGAAGGAACCCTTGAGGGTCATCGAGGGACTATAATCTTTTATCGAGGGTCTTTGCTAAAACACCCATATTCGAGGGACATGACTATTTTCCGAAAGGCAACAAAGCGGGATTACCCTAAGGGTGCTAATGTGTAAGTGTGTTTGATTTACCTGCATTTTGTCTTGATTAGGGTTATCTATTTATTGATTTTATGTCTTGCCATACACACCCTAATTACTAGCATTTATACTTGAAAACAATAAATTGCGGAAATGTAAAGGTCCTACGCTATTACATCATTTAGGGATGGGGGTAAAAATTTACAAATGGGGGGTTGCAAGAACTTAAATCCTATTTAACTATTACAAACATATTGAAATTTACAGTATAAGAAGAAAAAGGATTTGTTTTGAAAGTGGTTTTTTGTCTTAACGAATAAAAATAAAATAAATTAATTGATAAAAAGGAAATATTTTTATGTCTTTTTTTATATTAATAAAAAGAGTATTGATATTGAAAATGATAAAAAGGGAAAATAATGAGAGATAGAATCAGCGTGCTGCTGCAAGAAAAACAAAAGGGATCAGAAGTTCTGATGATAGGCGTGCTGTGACTCAGAAAGAAACGTCAGTGAGAATCAGAAGTTCTGGATTGATACATTTAGAGGTCCTGCAAGAAATTTTAGAGGGAAAGAAAACAGAGGTTCTGGGTGGTGTTTAGACAGTGAGAAGAATTTCAGAAGTTCTGTGTCGTGTTAAACAGTGAGTGGAAATCAGAAGTTCTGTGTCGTGTTAGTAGTGAGTAAAAAGTCAGAAGTTCTATTATCGTATCATAACAATGCAAAAACCTAGGAATTCTGGTGTGTTAAAATAGTGAGAAGAACTCGGAAGTTCTGTGTTGTGCTAAACAATGAGTGAAAATCTGAAGTTCTATGTTATGTTAAACAGTGAGTGAAAATCAGAAGTTCTGTGTTGAAAACAATAAGAAATCCTAGAAGTTTTCGTGTTAAAACAGTGAAGAGAAACTCAGAAGTTCTGTGTTACATTTCAACTCTTTCCTCATATTAATCAACATATCAACAATTTATTCAATTCTTAACAGCAAATCAAAAGGATAAAAGCAAAACAGTTTATAGAAGTTCTAATTCTAATTCTGAGCCTAACTTTATTCAAGAAGTTCTGGTCCATGGTTTTTTCTACTTATGCAATGATATGGACACACAATACTATGATATTTACATATTTAATGATGTTCTAAATGAAAAGATGCAAAGTCATAAAGACTTACCTTGAATCTGGAGCGTGTGCTTGGAACTTGAGTTGCTGCCTTCAAATGTTCTGGAGTTAGTGAGAGCAACAGAACAGTGGTTATGTTCTTTGATTCAAAGGCAAGAACAAAGGTTTTGTTTATGATTTGTGAAGGTTTTTACTGTTTCCTTTTCTCTCTTTGGTAATTTTCTTCTCTCTCTCTCTCTCTCTCTCTCTCTCTCTCTCTCTCTCTCTCTCTCTCTCTCTCTCTCTCTCTCTCTCTCTCTCTCTCTCTCTCTCTCTCTCTCTCTCTCTCTCTCTCTCTCTCTCTCTCTCTCTCTCTCTCTCTCTCTCTCTCTCTCTCTCTCTCTCTCTCCTCTCTCTCTCTCTCTCTCTCTCTCTCTCTCCAAAAGCCATCCCCTTGAAAGTGTGATGGAGCAACTTATTTATAGGTGATGTTTTGGGGGGTAAACAAATGGGATTTAAACCTTTTTGGCATATTGTTCCATTGATTTTTAATCACAGCTGTTGTATGCTAATTTGGTGCAATTATGGGGTTTGAGAAAGTGCAGGCGTGGACTGGATCAACAGCTAGTTGTAGGACTATGCTATAGCAGGGCAGCAGGCTGCTTAAACGAGGTTTGGGGATTTGGTGATTTTCTAATCGCAGAAGACCAGAAACGTAGACTCCATATGCTGAAGAGTCATATTCTGACCGAAGAACATTGCTTCCATATGTTCTGATTGAAGTGTCACATTTTGAACCATCTTTACAAATTCTGATTTCACTTGTGTGGAGGCTGGCCCAGAAGTTCTGAAGTATCATATTCTCTTAATACTTAGAAAATTTTCTAAATGTTTAGAAATTTGATTTTTCAAAGTAATTTCAGACTTATGATTTTTTATGAACCAATTTCATGTCTTAATGAAATATAATTGTTGAAATTTGATTTTGATTAAAAAGTCAAAGTTTGACTTTCAGTATGCTTTTGACCATTTTGCCCTTGTGAATAATTTTCTTGGAAAATTGTACTTCAAGACTTGAAACTTGATAGAAGCAAACCTGAGGGTCCAGGATGATCCTTTGAGAAATGAGAGGGAAAATTTTTGGGTACAACAGCTGCCCCTGTTCAATCTTCTTAAACCTGAAGAGTTAGATTGGCGAATCAGCCATTCGTGACTTGCGGGTAGAAGATGATTGAACACTAGAGTGCCTAGAAATATGAACTTGATGATATTATGGTTGAGGTGTAAGGAATGGGCTTAAATATGCCATTTGGAGGAATGATGGGGAGTTGTCGGAGATGGGCTTATAGATACCATCCAAAGGTGATTGTTGACAGAAATTGGACTAAGTCTGAACTTGACTTCAACTAGAAAAGAATCAGAATAAACCTTTGGCCGATTTAAACTAAAACTAGCAGAAGTCTTGAATGTTGTTTGACTGGAAAGAATCAGAGTAAATCTTGGAGCGATTTATCTGAACCAGAGAAAATGTCTATTTGGAAAGTATCAGGATAAACCGTTGAGAGGTTTAAACTAAACCAAAAGAGGTCTTGGGTATTCTTTAATTGGAGAGAATCAGAATAGATCTTTGAGCGATTTATCTAAACCAGAGAAAGTGTCTACTAGGAAAGAATCAAGATAAACCTTTGAGAGATTTAAACTGAACCAATAGAGGTCTAGAGAAGAATCAGAATAGATCTTGAAGCGAGTTATCTGAACCAGAGAAGATGTCTGCGGGAAAGAATCAGAATAAACCATTGAGAGGTTTAAAACTGAACCAACAGGGGTCTGGAGAAGAATCAGAATAAATCTTGAAGTGACTTATCTGAACCAGAGAAGGTGTCTATGGGAAAGAATCAGAATAAACCGTTGAGAGGTTTAAAACTGAACCAACAGGGGTCTGGAAAAGAACCAGAATAAATCTTAGAGCGACTTATCTGAACCAGAGAACATGTCTGTGGGAAAGAATCAGGATAAACCGTTGATAGATTTAAACTAAATCAACATAGACCTGAAGGGGAGTATTTGTCATGTAGATAGTCAATTTAGTCCCGTTTCAAGAATTGATCTATGATTGATTTGTTCATAGATATTTGTCTTGTCTCGTTGAAAATTTGATAATAATTTTCTGTTGATTGATCTTTCCTGAAAAAGGTAAAGAGTTAGTTGTATGTAATGCCATGATGCATGAAATGCATAGTGAAATGCATTTGTGTCATCGATGTTTATGATGTATGAATGTAATGTATGCGCATGTAAGCTGTTCTGCTGCAGTGTTATTGGATTAGGGAAAATAAATTCCTAACTGCTGCTTAGGATGTGGGGTGTAAGTCTTCATATTTTGTTGAAATTGAAGTGTTGATGGATGGGTTTCTATAATTATATAAATAAACTCTGTTGGGGAAGGGAAACACCATGCATTGCTTGTGGACTTCGTGAAATCCTGCTGGGGAATCCTGAGAAACTAGGCGACTTTCACTGGGAAATCTTTGGAGCGATAACTGGAAGTTTTACTCCGTCGGGGATGTGAGAGCACCTGATACCATTAGGATGTATACTAGAAATACGTTAGTAATCCTGTAGTAGGATGTCCTTGTTTCCGCTCTTGCTGGAAAAAGTACCTGCGGGGATTTTATGGAATGGCCTATAGATATTATCCTATTTCTTAAAGCCATTAGTAATTGTCTTTCTGTTTTCTGTTCCTTCTTTTCTTGCGCTTATTTGTAAACAATATTCACGTTCAAATGCATATGTTCAAAAATAATCATTGGATGTTTTTGCAAACAAAATAGGAAAATAAAAGAAAAACAATTAGTTTTGCACTTTTAAAGGAATATCTTTGTATTAACTTGAATAAGTATTTTTGTACAAAGAGACGAACATCCTAGTAAGAGAATGTCGTCGTAGAAAATGAAAACTGATACAAAGAAAAGATAGCTATGTGAAATAATCCCATGGGGTTCCCATTCTGCTATAGCCTTCGTGTCTCTGAGCGTCTCATCCACTTGCTGCTTTGTCCGAAGCTGATTGGATTGATTAGAACTGTTTGAGTTTTTTAGTCGATATTAAAGGTTGTCTGTAAGGTGATCCAACGAGACATAGTCATACGCTTTCAATCCCTAAATTTTGCCTGGACCTCCCTTTCGGGTTTTCAATCCACTGGGATACCTTTTTTGCCCAAGTCTCCCTTTCAGGTTTTCAGCTTGCCGGGTGTACATATTTTTTTAATATATTTTATCCCTAATTTTTGCCCGAACCCTTTTTGGTTCACCGGGATGCCCTAATTTTTGCCTAGGCCAGTTGACCTAGTGGGTCATTATTCATGCGTAGTATCTATTAACTATGTCCGTGTTCACAGGGTGCGGAAGGTCGTCGCCATCCATAGTGGTTAAGATCATTGCTCCACCAGAGAATATGTTTTTAATCACAAATGGTCCTTCATATGTAGGAGCCCATTTTCCCCTGGATCACCTTGTGGCAATATGATACGCTTGATTACCAAGTCACCAACCCGATATACCTGACGCCTGACCTTCTTGTTAAAAGCTTTGATCATACATTTTTGGTACATCTGACCATGACAGACAGCTGTAAGCCTCTTCCCATCAATCAAGTTCAACTGGTCAAGTAGAGTTTGAATCCATTCACCTTCATTCAACCCTGCATCTTTTATGATTTGCAGAGAAGGTATTTGAACTTCAATTGGTAGGACAACTTCCATAACATATACCAAAGAGAAAGGAGTTGCCCCTGTTGACATGCACGCCGTGGTACGATAACCATGGAGAGAAAATGGTAACATCTCATGCCAGTCCTTGTAGGCCACTATCATTTTTTGTATGCTTCTTAATGTTTTTATTATCGGCTTCTACAACGCCATTCATCTTTAGCCGGTAAGGAGAAGAGTTATGGTGCTGGATCTTGAATTGCACGCATAGTGCGGTAATCATAGTATTGTTGAGATTGGTACCATTATCTCTGATGACTCTCTCTGGGATACCGTACCGACAGATGAGATTCTGTTTGATGAATTGGGCCACAATGTTATTGTTAACAGAAGCGAATGAAGCTGCCTCGACCCACTTCATGAAGTAATAAATGGCAACCAAGATGAAGCAGTGTCCATTAGAAGTTGTGGGTTTGATCTCTCCAATCATGTCAATGCCCCACATTACGAAGGGTCAAGGAGCAGTCAGGATGTTTAGGGGAACCGGAGGAACATGTACTTTGTCAGCATAGATCTGGAACTTGTGACAAGTTCGTGAATGTTGATAACAATCTGATTCCATGGTGGACCAGTAGTATCCTGCCCGTAAGATCTTTTTAGACATCGTGTGTCCACTAGAATGAGTGTCAAAGGCACCTTCGTGTAAATCAGCCATGATCTTTTTTGACTCACTCTGGTCTATGCAACAAAGCAAAGTAGAGCCGCCGTTGCGTTTATATAGGATTCTATTACTGAAGAAGAATTTATCAGAAAATCTTCTCAAAAACTTCTTATCATTGACTGAAACTCCCTCCGGATACTCTTGGGCCTCGAGATACATCTTAATTTCATGGAACCAAGGCTTGTCCACTACTTCTTCAGTATCGATCTCGTGACAGTAAGCTGGTTCATCCATCTGATCAATGGTGATCTGGGGAGCATCGTTATCCCACCTGATTTTAAACATGGATGACATAGTGGCTAGCGCGTCCGCTAGTTGATTTTCCTCTCGTGGAAAATGCTCAAAGGTAATTTCCTCAAAATGTGGGATTAATGTCAACACATGTTCTTTGTAAGGGATGAGATTAGGATGCTTCGTGTCCCATTCTCCTTTGATCTCACTGATGACTAAGGATGAATCTCCAAATACATTTAAGGACTTGATTCCCAAATCTATGGCGGCTTTGAGACCCATAATACACGCTTCATATTCCGCCATATTATTGGTACAGTTGAAACAAAGCCTTGCGGTGAAGGGAGTATGAAATCCTTCAGGGGATATGATCATAGCGCCTATGTCATTGTCGAGTGCGTTGGAAGCTCCGTCAAAAACCAAGGTCCATCGGGATCCTTGTTCAGGTCCGTTATATGGTCTGAATTCTTCACAATTATTTACCAACATGATGTCTTCATCTGGGAACTCGAATTTCATGGACTGTTAGTCATCCACAGCCTGATGAGCAAGGTGATCGGCTAGCACACTTCCCTTTATTGGTTTTTGGGTAGTGTATTGAATGTCGTATTCAGTCAGGATCATCTGCCATCTTGCTATTCTTCCAGAGAGGGCGGGCTTCTCGAATATGTATTTAACTGGATCCATCTTAGATATCAATAAGATAGTATGGGTCAACATATACTGTCTTAGCCGGCAAGCAGCCTATGCCAGAGCGCAGCAAGTTTTCTCAAGCAGTGAATATCTGATTTCACAGTCGGTAAACTTTTTACTCAGGTAGTATATTGCATGCTCTTTTTGGCCAGACTCGTCATGCTGACCCAGCACACACCCCATTGAATTTTCCAAGACAGATAGATACATGATCAAAGGTATTCCCTCGACTGGCGGCATCAAAACAGGAGGCTCTTGAAGGTATTCTTTGATCCTTTCGAAGGCATCCTGGAATTCGTCGTTCCATTCCACCACTTGATCTTTCTTCGGTAATTTTAAGATTGGTTCACAAGTAGCGGTTATATGGGAAATGAACCGGGCGATATAGTTCAGCCGTCTTAAGAATCCCCTAACTTCCTTCTTAGTGCGAGGATCATTCATTTCTTGTATTTCTTTAACCTTTGCGGGGTCCACTTCGATACCTTTGCCGCTGACAATGAATCCTAAGATTTTACCGGACCTCACTCCAAAAGTACATTTATTTGGATTCAACCTTAGTTTGTATTTCTTCAGTCTTTCAAACAGTTTCTGCAGATGGTCAAGATGCTCCTCTTCAGTTTGAGATCTAACTATCTTGTCATACACATAGACCTCTATTTCGTGATGGATCATGTCGTGAAATAGAGCTACCATGGTGCGCTGATAGGTTTCCCCAACGTTCTTCAACCCGAATGGCATAAACTTGTAATAGAATGTACCCCACTGTGTGACGAAGGTCGTTTTTTCCATGTCCTCAGGTGCCATTTTGATTTGGTTGTATCCGGAGAAACCGTCCATGAAAGAAAATACTTTATGTTGTACGATGTTATCAACCAGAATATCAATGTGGGGAAGTGGGAAGTCATCCTTGGGGCTTTCCCTATTCAGGTCTCTGTAGTCCACACACATACGTGCCTTACCATCATTTTTAGGCACTGGAACAACATTGGCGACCCATTGTGGATAGGAGGTGACAGCTAAGAACCCGATGTTGAACTGCTTCATGACTTCAGTCTTGATTTTCTTTGACATTTCTGGCCTCATGCGACCGACTTTCTATTTTACTAGAGGACAATTTTCTTTTGTCGGCAGACAATGGACCACGATGTCAGTATCGAGCCCTGACATGTCTTTGTATGACCAGGAAAAGACCTCAACATAGTCATGTAGTAACTGAGTTAAGCGTTTCTTGACACTAGGTTCCAGATAGGCACCTACCTTGACTTCTTTCTTGTCCTCTTTGGTACCTAAGTTAATGGTTTCAACCGACTCTTTGTGGGGTTGTATGGTCCTTTCTTCCTGTTGCAGTAACCTGACTAGTTCCCCTGGTACCTCACAATCTTCCTCACCTTCATCTTCGGCTTGGTAGATCAGATTTTCAAAGTCACAATAGGCCATAGCAGAATCGTTACCCATGGGATCCTGAGTGGATGTGGATCTTCATTTTGATATGTGAGTGCGTGTAAGAGCATAGCTATCTTTGAAAAAATAAAAATGTAGAAAAATAAGAACAAAGAGAGTAAAATTTGCATGCAAAAATATCCATGATTTATTGATGACATGTGAAAATGAAGTAACAACCCTCACAAATGGACCGTTGTGCCTCGGGTAAGACACAAGGTTTTAAAGTCTAAATTGTTTAATTATTACAAGTCCAACAAAAATTTAAAGTCAATTACTCTTGGATAAAAGTAATAGGGCCAAATTCTTTAGCCTCCCAATTGCTGAGTCCACCGCTGATGGTTGGGAAGACCCACTTGTCCAGGTCATAATCATTTTCACTCTCTTCCAGAGCACTGATGTAACACCGTAGTTCTACCCGACAATTTTAAATGTAAATAAGAGTCATAAATTTTATGCAACTGAATCGGAATACCACAAATTCAAATTTAAAAACACATTTCATTCAACATGGACACGTAACACTTTAAACTTTGGATGAACCAACAACAAAATAGTCTAATCTCTTCATTCAACAACTTGAACAACTACACAACGGAATCATAATAACATCTTTGTCCAACAATTTCAACAACCTCAAAATAATGCATACTTAGAAACAAACAAATTAAAGTTCAACAACTGAAATAATCAATAACTAAAAGCAACAAGCATTCATCCCCCCGAGTGTTATGTATCAGAGAAATGACACCGACTCGAACTACTGAAGGTAAACCACCTTCACTCTGGATTACCTTCACGTTACCAACATAAGGGTAACATTCAAATAGAAGGGGTGGGATATCTAACAATATAATAAACTGTATGATAAATAATATATTAAATTAGATCATATAACATCACCATTTCTCATCGTATAAACAACAATAATCGCAACAGAATACCAACAATATACACATTCACCGCATCAATACACAACTTCTTTATGCAATCATATAATGAGACTCAATACTATGCAAATGCATGTGGTACTATTGGAGTAAAACTCCCATCTCAAATAATTGCCAATAAATAGAGGCATCAACAAGGCATAGGCCTTCATCTTAATATTTGCCAATACAGGCCATCTTAACGAGCATCAGCTCCATCTTGAAATGCAATGTATGCGACACAATCATGAATGTAATAACAACAACCATAATTAACAACATCTCAACACAACATCATCGTTGGCCAGAAGCCTACACCTTAATAGCTGCCAATAATTAGAGGCATCTCAACATCATTCATCAACATAACTCATCAACATAATTTTACAGCAACTCGGCCACAACAACAATACAACGATAAATCGATAATCCCTCAACATTGGCCATAGGCCTACAACATTATATTGCATGTAATTAATTAATCATCTAAGGATTACCTCTTGTTGATAAACCTCTACATATTATTAACTATGTAATACTACATCATTATCATCATTCATCTTACTGTTATGAACCAAGTAATAATCTATAATCATCTTATCCTCATCATACTTTGCAAAATCATCATAGCGATTAACACGGGTAGCTAACTCTAATCCTAATTTAGGTTACTAGGATTATTCTTCTTATTCCTTATTTTAGTCCTTAATAATTAAGTTCATCGCGTCATCTATTCAACGCTTCAAACGACACCTCAAATGGAGTCCGGAAACTCAAGTTACGGCCTTCGGAAACAAATCTTCCAAAAATTAGACTACATGAGTCGACGCATAATGTTTTGAGTCAACGCGTACTGGGTTAACATGCTGCATGATTCAGCGTGTAATCCCTTTGTATCGACTCATACTGAGTCTACAACACCGCATGTATCGACGCATGCTCCTTCGTATCGACTCATCCTGAGTCCAAAAACCTGCATGTATCGATGCATAGCTTTTGAGGTCGACGCTTACCGTTCTGTCATGAGTATTTTCTGCAATTTCACTGTGTTTTAACTACGGTTTCTCTGCCTTAGGCCCTAAAAACATCCTCCAATCATAGGTAATTATCAGTTATAATAATCCTATGTTTCTACAACGATTATACATGATTAGGGCATCATTACTCATCTCTAAATCATTGATCTTCATCAAACAACAATATATATAATTCAATCATAAATAAAACAACCTTTCAAATCTAACCCCACACACTAATCATTATAAACCCTATTATAGAGTCAGAACCCCGTCCTTACCTTGGATTGAATGTTGCTCTACAACTTTTCCAATTGAATTTCGTTCAGGCTCTTTTCCTTCTTTTCTGCAACTTTCACGTTCTCCTCCAACCCTTATTTCTTTCTCTTCTTACTGCTTCTTCTTTTTACTTATTATTTCTAAAAACTAATATAATAACCCTATAATTCTTATTATGCCTTAATGGGCTTAAAACTCCTACACCCCCTTTCTACTACTTCTAACCCTTAAAATAAGCCCACATCAAATAACATTATTATTCTAATATTATTCCACAACTTAATAGAATAAATAAATCCAATAACAACAACACATCAACTACCATCATAACACAACTTCACAAATAATCCAAAACTAATTTAATTAAATAATTAATTAAATTACGGGCGTTACAACTCTCCCCCACTTAGAATATTTTCGTCCTCGAAAATTTACCTTAATCAAACAACTCAAGACAAGAGTCTCGCATCTTGCTCTCAAACTCCTAAGTCATGCTTTCTCTGATAGCTCCTAGCCAAACCACTTTAACCAAGGAAATCTCTTTTCCCCTCATAGTCTTTATTTCACGATCCACGATCTGTACATGCATCGTCTCCACCGTAAGGTTATCCCGTACTTGCACATCATCCATATGAATTACATGAGATGGATCTAAAATATACTTCAGGAGTTGTGACTCATGAAACACATCATGCAAATTCGAAAGATTAGGTGGTAAAGCCACTCTATAAGCAATGTTCCCCACTATCTCCGAAATCTGATATGGTCCAACAAAACGAGAAGTAAGCTTCTTAGACTTCAATGCTCGCCTAACACCAGTCACAGGTGTAACTCTCAAAAACACATGGTCACCCGCTTGAAATTCTAAATCTTTCCTTCGCTTGTCATGATAACTTTTCTGTCTACTTTGGGAAGCTTTCATCTTTTCTCGAATCAACTTCACCTTCTCAGTAGTCTCACGAAAAAGTTCAGGTCTAAGTACTACACTTTTACCAGATTCATGCCAACATAAAGGAGTTCTACATCTTCGACCATACAACGCTTCAAAAGGTGCCATCCCAATACTAAAATGGCAACTGTTATTATAAGTGAACTCTATCAATGAAATATAAGTATCCCATGAACCACCCTGCTCAAGAACATATGCCCTCAGCAAGTCTTCCAACGATTGGATAGTCCGTTCAGTCTGACCGTCTGTCTGAGGATGATGCGCCGAAATCAACCTCAACTTAGAACCCAACGCTTCTTGCAAACTCTTCCAAAAAATCATAAGTAAATCTTGGATCTCTATCTGACACAATGCACAAAGGAAAACCATGCAGCTTCACAATCACACTAGTGTAAATCTCAGCCAACTTCGACACTGGAAAATTGATGTTAATAAGAATAAAATGAGCCGACTTCGTAAGCCTATCAACAATCACCCAAATTGAATCATGTCCTCTTAAAGTAATAGGTAATCCCGTCACAAAGTCCATTGAAATGCTATCCCATTTCCATTCTGGAACTTCTAACGGTTGCATCAACCCTGCAGGCTTTTGATGTTAAACTTTCAACTTCTGACAAGTCAAACATGCATACACAAACCGCACCATATCACTCTTCATTCCAGGCCACCAAAACAAACCTTTCAAATCTTGATACATCTTTGTAGCTCCTGGATGAATACTCAACTTACTTCTAAGACTCTCTTCAAGTATCACTTTCTTCATCTCAGCATCATCAGGAATACAAATCCAGTTACAAAATCTCAACACACCTTATGCATCAAACTTAAAATCACTATTCTCAGACTGATCGATCTCAGCCATCGAATCTACCAGTTTCACATCCAGCTTCTGAGCTTCTCTGATACTCCTAGAAATTCATTATTAATCCTCAACATACCCAACATAACACTCTGCGGCGTCACCTCGCAAACTAAGCTCATATCCTTGAACTGTTCAATTAATTCCAACTCTTTAACCATCATTGGTGACATATGTAAAGTCTTTCAACTCAACACATCGGCTGCCACATTCGCTTTTCCCGGATGATAATTCAAACGGAAATCATAATCCTTTAACAATTCCAACCATCTCTATTGCCTCATATTCAGCTCCTTCTGATCAAATAAATACTTTAAGCTCTTATGGTCACTAAAAACTTAAAATATAGAACCATAAAGATAATGCCTTCAAATCTTCAACACAAAGACAACCGCAGCAAGCTCTAAATCATGCGTATGATAGTTCTTCTCATGAGTCCTCAACTGCCTTGACGCATAAGCAACTACTTTATCACTCTGCATAAGCACACCTCCTAAACCCATCTTAGAAGCATCACAATATACCACAAAAGGCTCTCCTGGATTAGGTAACGTCAAAATCAGAGTCAACGTCAATCTCTTATTCAATTCTGTAAAACTTTCTTTGCACTGATAATCCCATACAAAATCTCTACCTTTACAAGTCAACTTAGTCAACGGAAGTGCCAACTTAGAAAAACCTTCGATAAACCTTCTATAATAACCAGCTAAACCCAAAAAGCTTCTAATCTCAGTAGCTGACTTCAGAGTTTCCCATTGCAACACAACATCAACCTTCGATGGATCTACAGCAATGCCACTACTTGAGATCACATGACCAAGAAAACTAACCTCCTTTAACCACAACTCACACTTGGACAACTTTTCATACAACTTCTTATCTTTCAAAACTTGCAATACTACTCTTAAGTGTTATGTATGCTCTCCTTCTGACTTAGAGTAAATCAAAATATCATCAATAAACACCACCACTAACCGATCCAAATAAGTATGAAAGATACGGTTCATGTATTCCATGAATACTCCCGGCGCATTGGTAACACCAAAAGGCGTCACCAAATACTCATAATGTCCATAACACATTCTGAAAGCCGTCTTCTGGATATCTTCATCATTCACTTTAATATGATGGTAACCCGTCCTCAAATCAATCTTACTAAACACACGAGCATCCACCAATTGATCCATCAAGTCATCTATTCTTGGAAGCAGATACTTGTTCTTAATCGTCACTTTATTCAACTGTCTATAATCAACACAAAGCCTCATACTTCCATCTTTCTTCTTTACTAACAACACTGGGGCTCCCCATGGCGATACACTTGGTCTTACAAACTTCTTTTCAAGTAACTCCTCCAATTGCTTATTTAACTCTGACAATTCAGATGCAGACATCATGTATGGTACCATAGACACAGGTCTGGTACCAGGTACAAGATCAATTTCAAATTCAACTCCCCTCTCCGGCGGTACATCAGGAATCTCATTGGGGAAAACTTCAGGAAATTCACACACCACCTGCAATTCCTCAATTATAGCTTGAGTTTCTACAGATAGCGACACCATCAATGAGAACATATGTGCTTCTTCTTGCATTAACTTCCTCAACTGTCTAGCAGACAGTAGACTATCTTCCTCTTCTTCAGGAGTAGAAAACCTCACAGACTTGTCATAATAATTAATATGAACATAGTAATGCTCTAACCAGTTCATACCCAAAATCACATCCAACCCTCTTAACGGTAAACAAACCAAATCAACATCAAAGTCTTTGTCGAAGATCGACAAGGTACATTTTAAACACACAAAAGAAGTAGTCACCAACCCCTTGGCTGAAGTGTTGACGACCATTTCTCCATTCATAGAAGACAACATAAGACCCAATCTTTCAACACAATCAGCAGCAATAAAGCAATGAGTAGCACCGGTATCAATAATAGTAATTAAAGAAGTACTATTAATGAAACATATACCTCTGATAAGTCTATCCTCAGCAGCTTTCTGATCCTCAACCAAAGCGAACACTTTACCACTTGTTTGCACCCTCTTTGGTTTCTGACACTAACTACCAATGTTCCCTTCTTCACTATAATTGAAACATATCACATCCTTATGCTTGCACTCAGATACAACATGTCCGTTCTTACCACAACAAAAATACCTCTTTACTTCAGTAGTCCACACATTATTCTTATGCCCAGGTTTCCCATATTTAAAACAAACCACACCAGTAGGAGCATCTCCCCCACTAGTCCTCTGACCCTGAGCAGCTTTCTGTATACCTTTACCAGCTGGGGTATCATAAGGCTTACCATGATTCTTTTGGTACTTACCCCTCTTCTCACGGATAATCTTGTAATTAGCATCATTATCTTCTTCATAAATTCTGTAACTATCAACTAAATAATCAAAGACACAGATCTTCTGGTATCCAACTGCCTTCTTGATCTCTGGGTGCAACCCATTCTAAAACTTGATGCACTTCGAAAACTCAGCATCTGGCTTACCGTCGTGCGGATAGAACTTAGCCAACTCAGCAAACTTTGCAGCATACTCAACAACCAACATATTCCCTTGCTTCAGCTCAAGGAATTCAATCTCCTTCTTACCACGAACATCTTCAGGAAAGTACTTCCTCAGAAATTCCCTATGGAACATAGCCCAAGTGACATTTTCACCTGGAACTTCCAATCTCTGACAAGTCTCTATCCACCAGTCAACAGCCTCAACTGCTAGCATATGAGTACCATATCGAACCTTATGCGCTGTAGTGCATTCCATCACACGGAAGATTCTCTCAATCTCTTTCAACCAATCCAATGCTCCATCAGGATCATACTTTCCCTTGAAGGTAGGCGGATTCTCTCTCTGCAAAGTCGCCAAAATATAAGATCCAATATTCCCGTCAGCATTCGGCTGATTCTCCATCCAATGCGCCATTGCTTCTAAAGCAGCAGCAAGTGCAACATCATTCCTTTTAGCCATCTCAACATATCACTACAACATAAACAACGGTTAGAACTCAAATTAACAAAACTCGATTGTTAGACAACTACGACTCGACAACTTGGTCGGACGGACCAACCTTTGCTTTGATACCAACTTTGTAACACCCCAATTCTACCCGACAATTATAAATGTAAATCAGAGTCATAAAATTCATGCAACTGAATTGGAATGCCACAAATTCAACTTTAAAAACACATTGCATTAAACATGGATACATAACACTTTAAACTTTGGATGAACCAACAACATAATAGTCTAATCTCTTCATTCAACAACTTGAACAACTACGCAGCGGAATCATAATAACATCTTTGTCCAACAATTACAACAACTTCAAAATATTGCATACTTAGCAACAAACAAATTAAAGTTCAACAACTGAAATAATCAATAACTAAAAGCAACAAGCGTTCATCCCCCCGAGTGTTATATATCAGAGCAATGACATCGACTCCAACTACTGAAGGTAAACCACCTTCACTCTAGATTACCTTCACGTTACCAACATAAGGGTAACATTCAAACAGAAGGGGTGAGATATCTAACAATATAATAAAATGTATGATAAATAATATATTAAATTAGATCACATAACATCACCACTTCTCATTATATAAACAATAATAATCGCAACATAATACCAACAATATACAAATTTACCACATCAATACACAACTTCTTTATGCAATCATATAATGCGACTCAATACTATGCAAATACATGTGGTACCATTGGAGCAGAACTCTCATCTAAAATAATTGCCAATAAATAGAGGCATCAACAAGGCATAAGCCTTCATCTTAATATTCTCCAATACAGGCCATCTTAACGAGCATCAACGCCATCTTGAAATGCAATGTATGCGACACAATCATGAATGTAATAACAACGACCATAATTAACAACATCTCAACACAACATCATCGTTGGCCAGAATCCTACATATTAATAGCTACCAATTAATAGAGGTATCTCAACATAATTCATCAACATCATTCATCAACATAATTCATCAATATAACTCATCAACATAATTTTACAGCAACTCAGCCACAACAACAATAGATCGAAAATCCCTCAACGTTGGCCATAGGCCTACAACATGATATTGCCTATAATTAATTAATCATATAATGCTTACCTCTAGTTAATAAACCTCTACATATTATTAGTTATGTAATACTATATCATTATCATCATTAATCTTACTGTTATGAACCAAGCAATAATCTATAATCATCTTATCCTCATCATACTTCACAAAATCATCATAGCGATTAACGCGGGAAGGTAACTCTAATCCTAATTTAGGTTACTATGATTATTATTCTTATTCTTCATTTTATTCCTTAAGAATGAAGTTCATTGCGTCATCTATTCAACGCTTCAAACGACACCTCAAACGGAGTCTGGAAACTCAAGTTACGGCCTTCAGAGACAAATCTGCCAAATATTAGACTACATGAGTCGATGCATAATGTTTTGAGTCGACGCGTACTAGGTTAACATGCTGCATGAGTCGACACATAATCCCTTTGTATCTAATCATACTGAGTCTGCAACACTGCATGTATCGACACATGCTCCTTCGTATCGACTCATCCTGAGTCCAAAAACCTGCATGTATCGACGCATGGCTTTTGAGGTCGACACATACTATTCTGTCATGAGTATTTTCTGCGATTTCACTGTGTTTTTACTACGGTTTCCCTGCCTTAGGCCCTAAAACATCCTCCAATCATAGGTAATCATCAGTTATTATAATTATATGTTTCTACAGTGATTATACAACATTAGGGCATCATTACTCTTCTCTAAATCATTGATCTTCATCAAACAACAATATATATAATTCAATCATAAATAAAACAACCTTTCACATCTAATCCCACATACTAATCATCATAAACCCTATTATAGAGTTAGAACCCCACCCTTACCTTGGATTGAAGGTTGCTCTACAACTTTTCCGATTTAATTTCGTTCAGGCTCTTTTCCTTCTTTTTTGCAACTTTCACGTTCTCCTCAAACCCTTATTTCTTTCTCTTCTTACTGCTTCTTGTTTTTCCATATTATTTCTAAAAACTAATATAATAATCCTATAATTATTATTATGCCTTAATGGGCTTAAAACTCCTACACCCCCTTTCTACTACTTCTAACCCTTAAAATAAACGCACATCAAATAATATTATTATTCTAATATTATTCCACAACTTAATAGAATAAATAAATCCAATAACAACAACACATCAACTATCATCATAACACAACTTCACAAATAATCCAAAAATAATTTAATTAAATAATTAATTAAATTACAAGTGTTACAACTGACTTCATGGTTGCTGATCCGCAAAGGTGGTTCCCCGACACAAGCATGACGAACACCTTTCTGGGCTCCTGAAGTAAAACCTAAACCAAATTTGTCAGATTTTTAGGGAATATCCGGATGTTGGCCCCAATTGGTACACCCACCTTCTTCAACTAATGCCTTGGCATCTTTCAGAGAAGCCATCTTTAGTGGAGGCCTGGTAATCTTCGGGACTTTGGAAACAGTCCTGGTTGCCGCAACTATTTGTGGAACCTCGTCGAAATGCTGACACGGAGTTTCGATGAACTCACCATCCATTTCCACATACCTAAAAGAGTTTAGGTGACTGACCATATATTCCCCCTCTCTATGGACAGTGATGATTTTCCCTTGATTGGGTACTTCAACATCTGATGTAATGTAGAGGTGACGGCACCAGCGCCATGAATCCAAGGTCGGCCCAATAAACAGGAGTAGGAAGGGCGGATATCTATCACATAGAAAGTTGAATCAAAGGTCTGAGTTCTAACTTTGATGGGGATGTCTACCTCCCCGTGCACCATTCTCTTCAAACCATCGAAGGCCCTTACCACTATGTATCTGAGTTTTAAGGTCAAACCTTCACAGTTTAGTATATCCAGAGCCTTCTTAGGCATCATATTCAATGACGAACTAGTATCTACCAGGACATGGGCCAAAGTAGTGCCCATGCATTCGATAGAGACATGCAACGCATCATTGTGTTTTCTCCCTCTAGGTGTCAGATCAGCATAAAAAAATCCCAAACCATTATCAGCTGTCAAACTAGCCACACAATCTTCGAATTGGTTAACAGAGGTTTCCTATGGCACATGGGCAGTTTTAAGAAATTTCACCAAAGCCTTCGCATGAGCTTCGGAGCACAACAATAAAGCTAGCATAGAAATCTTTGAAAGGGTCTTCCCTAGCTGTTCGACTACATTGTAGTCGCTTCTCTTTATAATTTTCAAAATTTCTTCCATCTCTTTCTTGGAATCCTCTAGAATAGATACTGACTGCGCCTTCGTTCAGACAGGCTCAACCAAAATGTCTTTTCCCCGAGTCTCGATCAACTCGGTGGTAGGGGTGTCAGCAGGGGTAATCATAGGAATTGTAGTAGTAGTATCAGCAGGAACAAAAGCAGGGATGATCACAAGACCAACAATAGCTTTAGGAGGAGAAATATCAGGGGAGAACACTCTTCCACTTCTGATTATTTTGCTGGTTCCCACAATGTTGCCAATGTCGGGGTCAACCTTCTCAAAAATCGAGTTTTCATCAGCCAGCCAATCTTGCTTGATGTCGTGGTAGTAGACGTCACCCCCATAGTTCCAGAGAACAGTTTTATCTTAGGAGTATGGGATTGGCCCTGGCATAGTAATTATCAGTGGAGTCACCTTCGAAACAGATGTAATCATAACGGGTCTTTTGGTGGAGACCCAGGGAGGATTGGCGGAAATGGTTATTATTGAAACATCCTTGTAAGAAATGGTTCAAACGAGAGTCTTTTCATACAAAATCTATTTGTCATCCATCAGGCGCCGGACACCTGCCTTCAATAAATGACAACCAGTCGGTAGAGATAAACAGAGGTAGCAACCTTCGCCACATCCCAAAAATAAAATGGCCTTCAACAGGTTCCTATTGACGGTCAGGAGGGGAGTAACAAGTTCATCAACAACAGTAACAATCACATCATCTTCAACAACATTAACACCACGGTCGTGCTTGGGCATAGGAGCAGTGATAACATTTGGAATCTCGGGGGTGTCAATTTCAATTTCCTCTTCCTCGAGAAGGTATTGCACCTTGTTTTTCAAAGCCCATCAATCGTTTGTATCATGACCTGGACTTTCTGAATGATAAGCACAACGAGCATTTGGGTTATAACGGGGAGAGGCAATGTTGGGATTCTTCGGAGCTTCCTGCAAGGTTACCAGATTAGATTTCAACAAATGTGGCAAGACTTGAGACATCGTCATATTTATCAGGGTAAACTGTCTTACCGGCCTTTCCGTTCTAGATTGATTGTTCCTTTGTTGAGTAGGTGCATGCTTAGAGATTATAACAACCCTTACCGCTGGACGGCGTTCAGCTCTGTCTTGATTCCTATGGTTATATGCAACATTAACATCCTTCTTTCTGGTAAAGGGTTTCTTCACCATGCTCAAGGATTCATCTCTTTGAATTTTTACACTTTTTATACCCACTTCTACCCGTTCACCAGTCATGATTAATTCGGTAAATCAAACCGAGGAATTTCCGATCAGATGTTTGAAGAATGGACCAGATAGCGTGCCTAAGAACATATCCACTAATTCTCTGTCAGATAGAGGGGGTTGGACCCTTCTCGTGAGAACCCTCCATTTTTGAGCATAGGTTTTGAAACCTTCACCTGTACCCATAGACATGCCTTGCAACTGTGTCCGAGTTGGAGCTAAGTCAGCATTATAATGGCATTTCTTGTAAAAAGCGGCCGCCAAATCTTCCCAATTGGGATGTTGGTCCCTTCCAACTGATAAAACCAATCCAATTGCGTTCCTGACAAGCTTTCTTGGAAGAAATTCACCCATAGATTCCAATCCGTAGTATGGGGTTGAATTTTCCTGACGTATGATCTCAAATGCAGCTTTGGACAAGAGACACCGTCATATTTAGAGAAAGTAGGGACCTTGAACTTCTACGGTATGACAAACCTTGAGACAAGTCCCAGCTCTTCAAAATCCAACCTGGGTACCTTCTGGATATCCATAACATTGAGGCGATCTTCCAACTATTTGTATTTGTCGTCGACTGGAGGATACTGCTCTTCATAGTAGTCAACCTCTTCTTCTTCTTCTTCTTCTTCAGATTATGGATGGTTAGTCACTTCCTTGTTTTTACCTTCTTGATTATCCCCTTCACCTAATGATGTTGTGAAGTCTAGAGTCCGTTTGGCTAGTCCTTTGAACCTTCTTCCCAGATTCAAAACACTGGTTGATTTCTTCGCTTTCTAATTCTTTTCTTTGATCAGCAGAGTTTTCAACTCCTATTTTCCTTTTTCCAGAGTCAAGAACATTTGTTGAAACTGAGCGTTCTGTGCCTGAAGATATTTTAGTGTCTGTTCAATATCCATCTCACTGAAATAAACAGTAGAAATATAAGGAGACCTGTTGTAAGAAACTTGTTTGTATTATGATAAATGAAGATGCACATGCAAATGATTTCAAGGAAATTAGAGATTTAAATTTACTTTAGACAAAAAAGGAACACACGTTATATTAATAAATCTAATTTTGAGTACATCATGCCTCTTTGGGCTTACAATGAAAGATATAAAATACAACACTTCTAAGATAAAAAAGATGAACGCATCCTCTTTGGTGCGATGTAGGCGTTCAGACTCCGCTCTTCATGAAGTTGTTTGGTGAGTTCCATAACTTTCTTCTCACTGGCATGGAATTGGGCTTCGAAAGTGTCTCTTTCTTCCTTAAGCTGAATCCAATCCCTTTGCAAGTCTTCAAGAGAGGTGGGCATGTTTGTATGAAGGACAGTGTACGGGACATATCCTTTAACTACAACCTCTATGATAATTGGGAGAATGGAGGGGTAAGGCATTACAAGACTTCGAGCATGAGCCCGTACCCATCTAAAGTAAGGCTCAAGGGGAATGGAATTCTTATGCCCCAATGTCCTATTGTCCACCTTGCTTGCCACCCTCCAAGCTCGAATAAACCTCCAACGATAGTCTTGATTGTCACTTTCGTAGTCGAACACCACACCTTGGATGAGCGCGTCATGTGGATCATCTCTTCGTGCGTACCCAAACCATCGCAGAGCTAAGCAAGGGTTATAAGTGATTCCTCCCCTAATTCCAAGCAGAGAACATTAGGGAATTCCCTATAATGATCGATGATAGTAATGTTCTCCAAGGATCAAGAACACTAGTGGATATCCGAATGCTTGAGTGTCATCATCCTATTGGACCACCTCAAACCTTTCTCATTCTTCACAACGGATCGGGGAAGATGCGAAACAAACCATTTAGCCAACAGAGAAGTACAACACATGAGGGTTCCTCTTCTCTTCATGGTGCGAGCATGGAGAGAATGCAAGATATCTCCCAACAAATTAGGCACTGGATTGTGATATAAAAAGATTTTGACAACATTCACATCTATAAGTTGGTCAGGATTTGGAAATAGTACCAACCCATAGATGAGAAGAGCCAAAATTTCTTCGAAAGCTTGTAAGTCCAGGTTGTTCCAACAATCTTGAGCTTTTTCCAGTAAGAATTTGGAAAAGAACCCTTTGACACCACTTCTTGTTTCCTAATTAGCCGTGACATCGGATTGTTGCAAGTGTAAAGCTCGAGAAACCTCTTTATGGCTTGGGTCTCTTTCGGTACCGTTGAAAGGTAGTTGATCAAGGATAGGAATTCCCAAGAGCTGAGAAAACTCTTCCATAGTTGGTACAAGCTGGTAATCGGGGAAGGTAAAGCAATGGTGCAATGGGTCAAAGAACTGGAAAAGCACCTTCATCATATCTTCATCAAAGCTCGAGGTAACCAAGTTGAGAAGTCGTCCATGTCTTTTGGTGAATGGAGAATTCTCAGGGACCCATGACGCTAACTCCTTGAGCTGAAAAGGTACTCGTACAAGGTTGACTTGGGTTGTGTTCCTGAGAGTGAGAGTCACATCCTACAAAATAGAACAAAGGTGAATCTCAAAATCCTTGAAATGGTTAGTCTAAAATGCTATGGTATGATGTCATGATGTTACGTACAAGCATATGCACAAGTTAAATCAAACAAATCCTTAGGTTTAGGCTTGCATGGGGTTTTATAGGTAAGTACCCTCTTGAAGTTTAGTTGGCTCAACCTGTCCTTGTAATAGTAACCAGATTCTAAGGGATCTCAATATCACTGATTTATCTTCTCGGGCATTGTTTCAGCGCAAGCCTCTTTCACGACGACCGAAATATCCCAAAAAACCAAACTTCAATGAGTGTAGTATCGAGTATCTACCAAATTCAGACTGTGTTTTACACCAAAATATTCCCTATCATTTATCAAATATTTTCTCACAAAGATCTCTCTTGGTTCAAGACTGCACTAAGGTTGATCAGCTCAAGACACCTCCTCAAGCACTGATGACCAAAATTAGGGTTTGAGATTGCACAAGGATAATTGAACTTTCAATGCTTCATATGACTTTTATGGATCATTATGGACCCTCAATATTACTCATGTCAAGTTTCAAGCCTTGGATCACACTTTTGCTCACTCAATTGGGCAGTTGACCTAAAAATCAATTGTATTGGGGAAAAGTCAACTATGGCCAATTTACAGTCAAACTTCATAATTTGTTATCCAGATCAATATTATAAACTCATATGTATCATTTGATCAATTTTGGACCATAATTCCTCATGAAATTTGATCAAATCATCGAAAGGGCAAAATGGTCAAAATTAGGGTTTTGACTGAGAAATGGCAATTTCTGATTTTTGACCTAGAAAATGGTCAATTGGTTTGAAGCATGATTTCAAGAGTTCAATTACATCATTTTGACCTAATGGCATGACCTAAAACATTGGTCAAGATCAATTGGATTAACAGTGAATTTTCAGTCAACTGATCAAAAGTCAACTGTACACTGAAAAGTCAAACTTTGACTTTTTGGTCAAAATTCAATGTCAAAGATCACAATTCATCAAAACATGTCAAAATATGAAAATTATTCATCATGAAATCAAAAATTTAAGATTTCATTTTGAAAAGTCAAAGTTTTATAACAGAAATTTTTCTAAGTGTTTAAAACTTCATGTTTTTTTCATAACTTTAAGCCAATTTTTCACCATGATGCAAGAGGATTCAGAAGAAACCTTCAACATGAAAGTTTTAGATCTCCATGATATCTACAACATTTCTATACACAACTTCTCCTAAAAATTCTTGGATCTCAATTTATTAATTCCTAAAGTCATGGTCTTGAAATTGAACACTTAGTGAAATTTTGCCCTAGTTTTGGTCAGGATTTTGACCTAACTTCATGGCACTTTTGCATATAGTTCCAAAGGGAATTTTCAAAAGTGATTCAAAGAGGGGTTGTATATCACACTACAAGCTTTCCAAAATGTCCAATAACTCCTTGAGATCATTCTTGAGCAGGGAGAATCGAAGAGATGAAGTTAGGGTTTTCACACTTGAAATACAAGTCATTTTGTGATGAACAAGAATTCAATTTCAAACCTATTGTGATACGGTGGAAGAACCGACTATTTTTACTGGTTTTCGTTTTGCGTTTTTTGTTTGCAAAATGTCGCGGTAAGCAAGAGTCGCCAACGACTTTTATTTCATTCAATCATGGAAAATGAAAAAGAACAGAAAAAACCTTTTTTCGAGATATTCTGAGTACAGGGGGTAAATTATAGAAAGGGAAGGTGTTAGCACCCTTTCTATATGTAGTTATCTACAGGATCTTAGGTACTTGCTCATTTTTGAAATTGCATATGTGTGTTTGTCTTGAAAATGTTTTTACTTCGTGATAACCCTTGTATCAGTCTTCAAGAGTGTGACGAAGTTATTTTTGAAAATTTGTTTTGAAAGGTGTTTGTGTGAAAAGTTTTTATTAAGCAATTACTTAAGATTCTACCTACTCGAAAAAAGATTGTTCGTTCTATTTCCTTTAGACAACGTTATCCCACTATTAAGGAGTAGGTAGCACCGTCGTTAGAGTTGTAAGGGACATTCGAAAGGGACGTACGGTCACAAAAGCAATGTTAGGACACCTTAGTAACCATCCTAGAGTCCTAAAGATCTTTTTCGAGGCAACAATCGAAAGGGTCATTTTTTGATCTATTGGGACATAGAGGATAGCCACTAAAACATCCTATGTTTCATGACCGTTTACCGAAGGCAACCGGAGTGAGAGTATACCTTAAGAGTGAGCATGTGCAAGTGTGCTTTTTCAGTTAATGTTATCTTTGCACATTAGGGTTTTCTAACTGTTTTAATTTTTCATGCAAATTGTCTTTCGCATACAATCCTAGGCATACATCTAGCAGTTTGATAGTTGTGGAAATTAAAAGCGGAAAAGTAAATCTAATTATTACAAGGCTTCGGGGAATGGGGATTACATAACCAAAACTTGGGGGGAAATTAAATAGTAAATAAAACCCTAGTTTAAAAGACTATTACAATCTCGGAGCAATTACAAAAATATAATGAAAAGTACGTACGACAAACATAAATGCAAGAAATTAGGGTTTTGACCCTTGACAACCAAATTGAATTTAATTAAAGAAAAAAATCACTTTTATTGTCATTTTTATTTAAGGAAATAAAGAATAAATTGCAAAATATCCTAATCACTAATTAAGTTTTAATTATGAAAAATCATTAAATTAATGAAAAAAACAATTAACCTATTTTTGTGTTTTTATTTTGAGAAGGAATTAAAATTAAGAATTAAACCTAATTTCTATTTGATTTTAATTATGAAAAAAAGATTTAAGTTAACCTAATTAAACTAATTAATGCAATTAAATATTTTATGAAAAAAAAAGACTAAACCTAATATTGTTTGTGATTTTCTAATTTTTATGTTTTGATTAAAAATTATTTTTGGAAAATAAATAAAATAAATAAATTAAAACAATTAAAAGAATTGAAATAAAATAAAAAATAAAAGATTGGGCCTGTGTGGTAGAATGCAGACTGGGGGGTGCATTGCCAAATTGTTAGGCCCAAATTGTTTGGCCTATGTTCCTTGCATGTGATCCCATGTGGATTAGCTTCAGAAGGTGCATCATGGGCTGTTGTGGTTGGACGCTGGATATGGACCAAAGGATGATCCAAAGGGTAGGATTTGTGAGCGTATGATGGACGCATGGAATGGCGATGTACTGAAGCTGCAGTAAATTGTTAGGAAAATAATAAAAGTGTGAATTAATAATTAAAAACTTAACTCTGATTAATTTACAAGTTAATTATGAAATAAAATCAATATTGATTAAATCAAAACAACTTTTATGTCAAAAATTATTTTAATTAATTAAAATCCTAAAACTATTATTTAATGATTTTTTTTGTGATTTTATATGTTAATTAAATTAATGATAGAAAATAAATCAAGTGAAAAATAAATAAATGAAAAGGGTTAGAAAAGAAAATAGTCAAAAAAGTGAAAAATGCATGGGGTGGGTGATGAACCCATGCCCCTTGGGTCACAGTTAGGCGCCTCATCCACCAAGCCAAGCTATTGTTTGTGATTCAAACATGTTCTACGTAACAACAAGAACTCATTTGGACAGTTAATAAACATTAGCACTACATGAAATTAATTATATAAATGTTTGAAAGAAAAGCAAATCAGGGAAGATGAGTATTCTTGTTTCAAGCATCAATGGCCATGACTTTCGACCTATTCTTACCCTTAGATACCTCAGGAATAATTTGTAATTGATGGCTTGGATTGAAAGTGGCTGGATCTTCGGTTTTAACTTTGCACTAATTTTGACAGAGTTTGAGGTTTTTAGAGAGTGTTCTTGGGCAGCCAATTTCGTGCTCCCCAGTGTATGAGGGTGTTGTGTTTATATAGAGGAGGAATTTAGGTCAAAAATAATGGAAGAAATCTCATGGTATCTTGAGGAATTATGAAGATTTGATTTGATTTTGGCCTTGTATGATTTCTTTCCAAAATAGCTCCAATCATGACTTTTTCAATCTAAATCATCCTTGCACGAATTACATGCCATGCTAGCTGTATATGGACTCATAATGTGCACAAAAAATCCAAGATTTGATTAGATTTTACTATTTTACCATTTAAATTGATTTATTTTGATTTAAATGAATAAAAAATCAATATAAATAATAAAAATAATAAAATAATAGGTGGATAAGCTCAGGGGTCGTGGGTCCTTTTAGAAACAGGTTTCAAGCAAGAAAACATGGGCCCCTTTGGAAAAAATGCAATTTTGATCAATGTTTACTTTTGACAATTATTTTTCAAAAATGGCCAACTTTGACAATGCATATCTCTCTCAATTTGACTATAGGAGGGTGTTATTTGACTTTTTAGAAAGCTTAGGATGTCCCCTAACCAACCTTTTTGGTTTAATCTCAATTTGATCTTCCATGTTCATGTATGAAGCTTTGACCCAAAAGGTGTTTTTGTTGACTTTTCAAAAGGACCTATAATGTAGAAATTCATATCTTTTGATGAGTGCATATTTTGAACTTGTGGGATGAAGATGAGTTGTAGGGAATTGCATCCTATTCAAAATAAGTTTTGGATGGAAATTTTTTGATAAAGTATGTGGAAGTTATGCTTGGTCAAAATTTGGTTGACTTTTACTAAGAAACCCTAATTTAGCATCTTTTAGGTTTTGATGAATTTGGAGCATTCCTTGAGGAATCATGATCAACCCTTGATCAAATGATTAAAGTCACTTCACAATATTAATGTTGACCAAAAATCTTGAAGTTTGACTGTATGTGGTTCACAGTTGACTTTTGACCTAATACAGTCGATTCTCAAGCATCTGAGCAAACCTCTTGTGCAAGGCATGAAACTTGACATGTAGGGTCTTGAGAACATATTAAGACCATGGAGAGCATATGAGGCCTTTGTGGTTCACCCATCTTGATGATAATGAAAACCCTAATTTGAGACACACTAACTTAGGAGAGAGTTTGTCTGGTCCATCCTTGGGCAACCTTGAGCAAATTGAGGATCTCTAGGAGCATGTATTGAGTAAAATGAGAGGGAAAATTTTGGGGTACAACATCTATGCTGCATAATCTATACTTTAAAAGCCTCAAACTTGTTAGGCACTCCATAATTAATTGCTTGTGCAGTTGTTAGAGGTCTCAATTCAAGCATTCAATGCAAGGCCATGCTTTATATCCATTTTGGGAAGAAAGTGCACAATGCCATTTTGGTAAAGTAGCTTTTTGCACAAAACTTGTTCTTGAGCCTTGCAATTCTTTTCCTCTGATCATACATGTCCCATAACTCAAGAGAAGTTTGTCTAAACACTTAAAATCACTCAGCCCATGCTTGTACTTCCTCTTGGAACCATACTTCCCACTTTTCTTCAAAATCAAGTAACATAGCAATCAATCTAGAACTTGTACTTCTGACCCTCTCAAGCACTCAAGCCTTTTGCTTATACATACACAAGTAATTTGTGACAAATCACATGCATGCTTAAGCCCTGAAATGAGCAAGAACTCAGATTTGCATCACACACCTCCATTATTGCATATTCTGGCCAGAAAGCTTCCAAAAGCTTCCAAGAATCATACACAAACAATCCCATACCCTGTTACAGTTTTGTAACACCATCTTCCTCCATTTCCAAGTTCAAAAACAGAGCACTGCAAGTGTACATCTCCAGACCATTTCAGCCATTCTCCAACCGAGCTAATCATTGCATTAGCTTCCTGGGACCTCAGTGGAGCTATTCTGATCATCACAACACCTTAAGGAGTGCTCAAACCCAGAATACGATTTCCAATTTTGAGCTAAGTTTCCTTAACTTTGAACTCTTCATACAAGCATCATTAATGGTTTATTTGTGAATGAAAAATGTAGATATCATTGCCCTAAAGCTAACCATGTCCATAGTTTTTATTTATGTTGCTTGAGCTTAGAGAATTTTAAGATTGAAGTTTCTGAAATTTTTAGGGTTCAGATTAGGGCCATTAAAATTCATGCTTGTCTTTGATCTATAATTTTATTGCTTTATATTTCTGAAATCATGAGGAAATTTGCCACAAGATTCATGTTTACACTTTTGCAAATGGATGAGAAATGAACAAGATGCAGGTACTCTGGCTGGGCGTGAGGTTGAAGATGAAGTTCAGGCCATGGACTTGATTTCTAATATATATTTATTATTTTGTTTATATGAATAGATGTATAGCCACTCCAGTGGTAAAGCGTGCACCTGTTAACCTTTGGCACCTGGGTTCGAGCCCCCGTGGTACCCTTTTGCTTTATTTCTCATTTTTTCTCACATTTTTGGTGTTTGTTTGCAGCGCTGGGCCCCCTGTGTTGGGCCTAGTATTTTTGCTCATCTCATACTCCCTGCTCACTAATCACACCCCCGGCCCATTTTATTTTCCTTTTTCTTTTCTTTCTTTATTTGTTTTCTTTAATATTTTATTTAATATTAGAAAAATCAGAAAAAATATAAAAACATTAGATTTATATTTGGAATATAGTTTATTTATTTTTACAATAAAAACTATTTTTTATTTAATCATACTTTATCTATATTACTAATTAATTTGTAAATTTAATTAGAAACAAGGGTTTTAATTATTTCTTTTACAGTTAAAAAATATTCTTTTAAAACCAAAAAGACCAAAAATGTTTTACCATATATTATTTTCAAGACAAAAAGACATTAAAAATATTTTTTTTTACAAACTTAATTTCTTTTTCTTTCTTAATCAATTAATATTTAGATTAAGGTTTTATTTAATTTTCTTTTCCTAATTAATTTAGGTTTACTATTACTAATTTAAATAATTATTTGCTTTTAGTTAATTAGGTTAAAACCAAACCCTTTCCTAAAAAAATCCAAACAAAAATCAATATTTTTCTTTCCATTTACATTCTTGTATATTTATTCACTTTTGTACATTATTTATTCAAATTCAATATGGTTGTAAAAGATAATTAGGTTTATTTTCTTGCAATCCACATTTGTAATTTCTACACCCCTCCCACAAGTATTGTAATAGTGTAGTAATTTTAAATTCCGCAATTTATTGCTTTATATACAAAATTTTAGTAATTAGGGTTTTGTTTGGAAAGACTAAAATCAATCAATTAGCAAACCATAATCAAAGACAAATCAAGCATGAAAAATCAACACACTTGCACACAAGCACCCCTAGGGTAAAATACACTTGGTTGCCTTACAAAATGACCATGTTATGCATGTGAGGTATCTTAACAAAAACAAACAAACACAAGATCATAGTCCCTCGATGACACTATCAAAAGTTGCCTTTCAAAATGATCTTAGTCCCTAAAGAAAGATGTTAAGATACCTTTCAACATTGTTAATCATGGTTATACAATGACCCATGCCCGTCCCGTTTGCATCCAAAGATAGGGTTTCTTACCAAATCATTGGTAAGGTAACAATGTCAAAGGAAAGAGGAAATAAACAAAAAAGACTTTTGAGTAGGTAGATTGTTCCTAGTTACTTTCTCACTTTCAAAACAAAACATCCTTTCTATTTTCAAAACAAACACCAAACACTTTCAAAACATCTTTCAAAACTTGAAAACATTTTCAAAAGATCAACACTTTGTATACATTCTTACGAACGAGAATCATTACAAAGTTTTCCTAAATGATGACGCCTTTTCAAAATACTTTCAAAAACCACACAAAGCACATTTTCAAATAAAAGCAAGTGATCTATAAAGTAACTAAGAGCCCATGGAAAACCATGGATGAAAAGGGTGCTAATACCTTCCCTTTTCATAATCTACCCCCCGAAATCAAAAAACAATCTCAAAGGTCTTTCCTGTGCTTTTTCACCTTTCCTTTTGGATAAAAGAAAAGTTGGTGGCGACTCTCGCTAACCGCAACATTTGCGGTAAAATGCAAAACATTCCAAGTCAGTTCTCCCACCGTATCACAGAACTGGCGACTCTGCTGGGGAGAATTTTAAAAGTGGGGTTACCTTAGGGTTAGATCGCATTTACTTGCTTTAATTTTTTGACTTGTATGCTTTACATTATGGTTCTTTGTTTGGGTTTGAATCTTCTAACTGGATTTTGGATACCTTATAGGTAAGTAGCAATACGTTGTGGAAACTGTGCAGGGTATACCGACATGGTCTAAGAAATAGCTATGTTAGTGCGACATATTTGTGGATACCGGTAGCCCTTTAGTAGTCAAAGAGAATATGGGGCCGCTGAGGGATGTCATGAAGCATTAATGAACTTTTAGAACCTTTACCTGACCAACTTGGCCTTTAGGACGTAGTGAGATGACCGACTTTGGTGCAGTCCAAAGTTGGTAGATACTCGATACTACACTCATTGAGGTTTGGTTTTTTGGGATATTTCAGTCTCCATTAAAGAGGCTTGCGCTGAAACAATGCCCAAGGAAACAAATCAGTGATATTTAGCTCCTTAGAACCCGATTACTATTACTAGGACAAGTTTGATCCAACTAAACTTCAAGAGGGTACTTACCTATGAGACTCCATGCAAGCCTAAACCTAGGGACTTGTTTGCTTTTTTTGTATATATATAATTGTACATAACATCATAAACATCATAACATCATACTCATACTCACTAACCATTTCAAGGATTTTTGGGATTTATCTTTGTCTTGTTTTGTAGGACATGGATTCTATTCGTAGGAAAACCATTCAAGTCAATCTCGTAAGGATTCATCCTCAACTCAAAGATTTAACATCGAGGGTTCCTGAGAATTCTCCATTTACCAAAAGACATGGTCGCCTACTAAACTTGGTCACCTCCAACACTGATGAAGACATGATGAAGGTGCTCTTTCATTCCTTTGATCCTCTACACCATTGTTTCACATTTCCTGATTATCAACTTGTGCCAACTTTATAAGAATTCTCCAAACTCTTGAGGATTCCCATTATCAACCAACTACCTTTCAATGGTATGTAAAGAGATCCAAAGCCAGAAGAGATTGTTCAAGCTCTACACTTGCAACCATCTGATATCACAACTAATTGGGAAACAAGGAGTGGTGTCAAGGGTTTCCTAGCAAAGTTCTTGTTTGAGAAAGCCCAAAACTGTTGGAACTCTTTAGATTTGCAAGATTTTGAGGAAATTGTGGCTCTCCTCATCTATGGGATGGTTTTGTTTCCAAATCCTGACCAACTCATAGATGTGAACGCTGTCAAAATCTTCATGTCTCGTAACCCAGTACCTAATTTGCTAGGGGACATCCTACATTCTTTTCACACTCGCGCCATGAGGAAAAGAGGTATCCTTATGTGTTGTACTCCTATTTTGGCAAGATGGTTTATTTCACATCTTCCCCAATCTGTATTGAAGAATGAGCAAGGTTCAAGGTGGTCACATAGGTTGATGACGCTCAGTCATTCAGATATTCATTGGTGTTCCCGCTCTTTGGAGAATGTTACTATCGTCGACCATTATGAAGAATTCCCTAATGTCCCTTTACTTGGAATTAGAGGAGGTATCACCTACAACCCTTGTTTAGCCTTAATAAAATTTGGTTACGCCCGAAGGGATGGTCCACACGAGATGCTTATTCAAGGTTTGGTATTTGACTACGAGAGCGACAATCAAGGTTACCGTCAGAGGTTTATCCAAGCCTGGAGGATGTTGAACAAAGTGGATAGCAAGACTCTAGGATACAAGAATTCCATTCCCCTCTAGCCTTACCTAAAATGGGTGCGAGCTCGTGCTCAGAAACTTGTCATGCCTTATCCCTCCATCTTACCAGTCATCGTGGAGCCTGTGGTTGAAGGAGATGTTCCCTAAACTATCCTCCATCCCGACATGCCTACCTCTCTCGAAGACTTGCAAAAGGGTTGGATCCAGCTGAAGGGAGAACAAGATACTTTCGAGGCTCAATTCTATTCTAGTGAAAAGAGGGTCTTGGAGCTTATGAAGCAGTTACAAAAAGATAAAAGTGTGAACGCTTATCTCGCGCCAAAGAGGATGCGTTCAGTCTTTTTATCTTAGAAAGCTATTTTGTAAGCCAAGAGGCATGATGTAATCTTTCTTGTTTTTCTAATGAAGATTAATGTTTGTTCATTATTTTGTCTATACAAATTTAAATTTCATTAACCCTTGAAATAATTTGCATGTACATATCCCATGCATCATAACATGATAGGTTTTTCGCATAACAAGTTTTCTTATCTTTCTGCTGTTTATTTCAGCAAGATGGATCTAGAGAAAACTGTGACGGATCTCCAAGCCCATAATTCTCAGTTTCAGGAAACTCTACTAGCCCTAGCCAAGGGGCAGTAAGATATGATGGCTTTGTTGGCCGTTAAGAAGAAGCCAAAAAAGAAAGCTCTGCTCAACATGGGTAGAAGGTCCAAGGAGACAATTCGTCAAATCCTAGTGGGAGGAGACTCATCTGAAGAGGACGAGAACCAGGTTGGTGAGGTCAAGAGTACTCAAGCTGAATGTGCTAATGATCAAGAATCTGATGATGATCATTTCAACAAGCAGTATCCACCCGCTGATATCAAATACAAGCAGTTAGAAGACAGATTGAAAGCTGTTAAAATCCAAGCCGTCCCCGGTTTAGATTTTGATGATTTGGGTTTGATCTCTGGGGTAGTCATTCCCCAAAAATTCAAAGTACCACTCTTTGCAAAGTACGATGGGTTTTCTTGTCCAAAACTCCATTTGAAATCTTTTGTGCGCAAGATACAGCCGCACACTGCTGATAAGAAGCTCTGGGTTCACTTTTTCCAAGAGAGCTTGGCTGGAACATAAATTGAATGGTTTTATCAGTTAGATGTTTCTCGTATCAACACTTAGGAGGATCTAGCTACTACCTTCTACCATCAGTATCAGTACAATGTCGACTTGGCGCCAACAAGGGTCCAATTGCAAGATATGACCATGGGAAAGAATGAAGGATATAAGGAATATGCGCAAAAATGGAGAGAACTTGACAGTAGGGTCCAAACTCCCTTGACTGATAAGGAGCACATCGACATGTTCATGGGCACTTTATTTGGTCCTTTCTTTAATTTGTTGGTTGGATACTCTTCTTCTGGTTTTACCGAATTAATCTTAAGCGACGAAAGAGTTGAAAGTGGCATCAAGAGTGGGAAGATCTATGTGGCATCTAACTCCACTCCAAATCCTATCAAGAAACATTTTTCTGCGAAGAAGGAAGTCAATGCTGTGTATGGGGAAAGGGCCCATACTAAGAAGAATGATCACCCGTCTGTCAATGTTATCTGAATCTCCAATCCAACTCCTACTCCAAGACCATCTGTAAATCATCAATGTTTTGAAACTCCAAGAAGACAATTTAGAAGGTTAGGCATGTCACTGTCTCAAGCCATTCAACATTTTCTCAAGGCTAATTTAGTGACATTGCGCGATCCTTCCGCCAACCTTGACACCTCATCACCAAAGTATAATCCGAACGCTAAGTGTGCCTACCATTAAAACAGCCCCGGGCACGAGACTGACCAGTGTTGGGCCTTGAAGAACAAAATCCAGGATTTGATTGACAACAAGACTATTGAGTTTGATCCTCCTCCAACACCGAATGTAATTATCGCTCCGATGTTGAAGCATGACAAAGGTGTTAATGCTGTCGAAGATACAATTTTTCTTGCCTCTATTGAAGAATTGACTACTCCGCTGAGTGTAATCAAGAATAATCTGTTGAAAGCTGGGATCTTCCCTGGCTGTGAAGAAGACTGTGTGTGTTGTACAAGACAACCCAATGGATGTTAACGACTAAAGAAAGACATTCAACGCCTGATGGATAGCCATAAAATTCTATTTGAAAAGACTCCACCTGCCAAGAGTTTGATTAACAAATGTGAAGACCTCTCCATTATTACCAGCTCAAACAAGCCTCTTAGGATCACATCCAAAGGTCCTATTAGGATTTCAAATGAACCCACTATTGCTCCATTAATCATTACCAATCTCGGGCCGATTCCCTACTCTTCAAATAAAGCGGTACCATGGAATTACGGTGCTGAAGTGTTCTATTATGGGATTAAACAAGATGGCTAGATCGGAGAAAAAAAGATGGCAATGTTGGCAACATAGATGGCTCAAGAAAAGTTACTAGAATTGGGAGAATATTTTCACCCAATATCTCACCACCAGTTGTTCCAAGGACGCCCATTTGCATTACTGCTGCCAAGACAAGTACCGATACAAGAGGAAAATAAAAGGTTGTTGAGCCTGATGTGGTTGAAGTACCCTCCAAGAACATAGATAATGAAGAACCCTCCGCCCGCGAGATGGACGAGATTTTGAAGATCATAAAGAGAAGCAACTTCAAAATTGTAGAACAGTTGGGGCAAACCCCTTCTAAGATTTCAATGTTGTCATTGCTGCTTTGCTCTGATGCCCATGCTCGAACATTAATCAACTTCCTGGAAAAGGCTCATGTCCCCCATGAGACAACAACAGACTAATTTGAGAATTGCGTAGCTAGCCTGACAGCTGATAATGGCTTGGGATTTTCAGATGCTGACTTAACACCTCTTGGGAAGAATCACAATAAAGCCTTACATGTTTCTGTCGAGTGCAAAGGGATTACCTTAGCACATGTGCTAGTCGACACTAGTTCTTCTCTGAATGTATTATCCAAGGGGGCGTTAGACCGTCTTGACTGTGAGGATTTAGTCTTGAAGCCAAGTGATATCATTGTAAGGGCATTTGATGGATCAAAGAGGTCTGTTCACGGGGAGGTAGATATTCCAATCAAAGTGGGCTCCCAAATCTTCAACTCCACCTTCTATATTATGGATATTCGCCCGGCCTATTCTTGTCTGTTAGGTCGCCCGTGGATCCATAAAGTTGGGGTAGTAACCTCAACCCTCCACCAGAAACTCAAATATCCAGTCAAGGGCAGAATAGTCACCGTCTGTGGAGAAGAAGAGTTTATGGTCAACCACCTTAACTTTTTCAAGTACATAGAGATGGATGGTGAATTCATTGAAACCCCATGTCAAGCCTTTAAGGCCGTACCACCGATGTATGCTGCTACTAAATGTTATTCCGATGAGTCTAAAGTTGTTAAGGTCACGCCAAAGATGGTTTCAGTCAAGGATGCCCGAGCGGCAATTGAAGAATGGAATTGTGATACTTGGGGGCAACTCCTTGATATCCCATTTAAAGAGGACAAGTTTGGTCTGGGCTTCACCGTCAAAGCACAAAAGGAAGTAAGGCGTGCTCGTGCTGGAAAGCCACCTCTCCGCATTGGAAACCGTGAAGTCAACGCCGTGGGTGATTCTGATGAAGAAGCTGCATTTGAAGAGTGGGTGTATCCAACTACAACATAGCTGAAGAATTGGCATGCGAAGGACTTTGTGCCCATCTCCTTCATTGAGGAGTAATCTAATTGTTATTGCTTTTCTTTCAATTCAAGAACTTGTTGTCTGTAATATTTTAACAATGATTTTTCAGCAATGTTCCTGGCCCGAGGCACTTTAGTCCATTTGTCAATGGTTTTATTTATATTCATCTAATCATATGATAATTCAGTACATTGGACTCTTTTGCATTAAAATATTTCTGTTCGTTATCTTTCCTTTCTTTCAAATACATTTTTCAAAAAAATAGCCATGTATCTTACATGCACACACACACTCTTGCAGGTCCACATCCACTCTGGATCCTATTGCCAATGACTCTACCATTGCCGACTATGACTTTGAATGTCCTATCAACCAAGGCGAAGACGAAGGCGAGGAAGATTATGACATACCGAGAGAACTAGCCAGACTTCTGTTACAAGAGGAAAAATCTATTCAACCGCATGAAGAGTTAGTTGAAGTTATCAACCTGGGTACTGAGTCAGATAAGACGGAAATCAGGATCGACGCTAATTTGGAAAGCAGTGTCAAGAGCAGGTTGGTTCAGATGTTATGAGACTATGTGGAAGTATTTGCTTGGTCTTAGGAAGATATGCCTGGGTTGGATACTGTGATGCGGTGGGAGAACTGACTTGAGGTTTTGCGTTTTTTGTTTGCAAATGTTTCGGTTTAGCAAGAGTCGCCACCAACTTTTTATTTTATCCAAAGGAAAGGTCAAAAAGCACAGGAAAGACCTTTGAGATTGTTTTTGGATTCGGGGGGTAGATTATGAAAAGGGAAGGTGCTAGCACCCTTTTCATCCATGGTTTTCCATGGGCTCTTAGATACTTGTTTTAGATCACTCGCTTTTGCTTTTCAATTGTTTGAAATGGTGCTTTTGTGTGTGATTTTGAAAGTATTTTGAAAAGAGGCCTTTGTTTAGGAAACCTTTGTAATGATTCTTGTTTGAATGTATACAAAGGTGTTTGTCTTTTGTAAAATGTTTCAATGTTTGAAAGTTTGTTTTGGGAAATGTTTTGAAATTGTGTTGTGTGTTTTTGAAAATAGCAAGGATGTTTGCAAGTTTGATCAAGTAACTAGGAGTTGTCTACCCTACTCAAAGATCTTTCCTACACATTTTTAACCCTTTGACATTGTTGTTTTACCATTGTATTTGGTAAACAACCTTGTCTTTGGATGTTAAACGGGACGGGCATGGGTCATCGTATGACCATGATAACAATATTTCCAAGTATCTTAGCAAGTTTTTTGAGGGTCTAGATCATTTTTGTATAGGAAACCAAGATAGCGTCATCGAGGGACTATGATCTTTTTGTTTTGATTGATTTTGCCAAGATGCCTAGCATGCATACCATGGCCATGTTTTTAAGGCAACAAGTGGATGAAACCCTAGGGGTGCTTGTGTGCATTGTGTTGTCATTTTTCATGCATTTTTATCTTGTATTTAGCATGCTATTTGTTTTGATTTTGGTCTTTGCATACAAACCCTAATTTTACTATCATGCACATCAAAGCGATAAAGTGCGTAAAAGTAAATCTAAGACTATTACAATATTATTATGGGGAGGGGGATACAAGTTTGAATAGGGGGATATTGCTCAAAAATAAAGCCCTAAAATTATTACAACCATATTGAATTTATTCGTACAAATAATAAATTGACAATATTTAAATATGCAATTAAATATAAATATGCAAAAATGTTTTTGTATTTATTTTATGTATGTAAATAAATTATTCATGTCTCAAAAATAAGAAAAATATTAATGATTATTTTTGAAAGGGTAGAAAACCCTAGTTTTTGGTTTTAAAAGAAAAATATATTATATTATTTATTTATTCATTTTTATGTACAAGAAAATAAATAAAAATATATATAAAAATGTTGAAAAATAATATTTGTGAGAAAATAATATTTTAAGTGTATAAATAATAAAAATAAAATATGTAAGTATTTTAATATTATTTACAAATTTATTTAAGAAAATAAAAGTAATATTAACCTAATAATTATTTATTATGCAAATAAAAATAAAATAAAAATATGAAAAAATGCCAAAAATAAAGAAAATATTTTTTGTGATTTTAAATATTCAAGAAAAAAATAATAAAGTCAGAAAATAAAAATAGAAATGAAAAATATGCAAAAATAAAGAAATGGGGCAATGGGGTGCAGAAAGCAGGATGGGGGGTGTCAAAAGTAGAAACAAGCCAGGCCCAACCCATTTCCACTTCATCCATGTCCTCTAGAAACAAAAAAAAAAAACGCGCGCCCTGTGTTCAAACTTGTAACTCCTGCATACGTGCTTAAAAACAAAATCTTACAACATGAAAGTTATAGCTCATCATCACACGATTCTAATGATATAAAAAACTTGATCCAACTCTCAAAGACCAGAGAGAATTTCAGTTCCCCTAATTTATGACCTAGTTTTTTCAGAAACTTCAACATCCAAATTCTCCTAGCTCAGTTAACATAAATGAATTCTAAGCATATGTACAGTTCAAGGACAATGAGGACTACATTTTTGCTTCACAAACCTAAGCCTAATGATTCCTAAATAAGGAGATAGAAGTTTGAAATTTACCTGTTTCAGTCAAGCTCGAGTATGGCAATGTAGCAACTTTTAATGAGGCCTGAAGGACTTTTGAGCTTGCTTGATGTTCCCTTGACCTTTCCTAATGCTTAGCTTGCTTTGAAATGACTTGAATCTCCCTATAGAACTCAAACCGCAAACTCAGAAATCAAAAATGGTGAAGCTTGAAAATGAAGTTACAGTTGCTTGAGAAGGGCTGGGATAGTTTAGGTATGTTGTATGGAGTGTGTTGGAAATGGTTTCAAGCAAAACGCACGAGGCAATGTGAAGATGGCTTGAGTTCTGCAGGGCTTGCCCTGTTTTGGGCAGAAATGGAGTGTTTTGTGTATATGGGTGTTTGAGAGGCTTGTCGCTCGTGTTTCTGGCTTGAGATAATGTGTTAAACTTGTTTGAAATGAAAACAAAGCTTGCTTTTATCAGATTGCAAAGTTGTGTGGACTTTTGCAAGTTACTTGCTTTTGAAGCAAAAGTTGATTTTGACAATGCCAAGGCCTGTACAGGCCTGCTTCTTAGCTGCACATAGTTGGTGTACTTTGCCCCAAGTTTTTGAACTTGCTGCAAAAGATTGGGTCCTTGGTTCAAGATAAACAAAGTTGCTAAAAGTGACCTTTATCAAAATAACATTGTTATCTTTTTGCCATTTTTGGAATAGTTCTTTGTACAATGCTCTAAAGCTCAGAACTAAGCCTTAATCCAATGTGTTTGCATTTAATTTATGAGTGTAGAAAGGATTAGAACCTGTAAACCAAGTGCAAGCATGATCCAAACTGATTTGCAACTTGTATCAATGTGCAAAATGCCTTGGCCAAAACTGATAATTTGCCATTTTCAAACTTTCGATTCTCCCTAACCATAAATGATTTTGGAGAGTTCTTGGACATTTTGTAAAGCTTATAACATGCTCTACAATCCATATTTGAAATAAATTTTGAGATTCCACTTGGAACTATGTGAAAAATTGCCATGAAGATTGGTCAAAATAATGCTAAACTAGGGCAAAATTTCACCAAGTTAGAAAGTTTTTGAAGCCTTATTCACAAAATCATAACTTGAGATCCAAGTATCTTTTGGGAAAACATTGTGATTCAAATTTGTATATTTTGTGGAGGACTAAAACTTTCATGTTGGAAGTTTTCTTTGAATCCAATTGCATCATGGTGAACAAGTTGGGCAAAGTTGGGAAAAAATAAGAAATTTTCATAACTTAGAAAATTTCTAAGTTATGAAAATTTTCTATTTTAAACCTTAATTTTCAAAATTAGGTTTCTTGGTGAACAATTTTCATGTTTTGACACATATTGATGAAAAATGACCCTTGGCACTTGATTTTGACCAAAAAGTCAAAGTTTGACTTTTCAGTGTATAGTTGATTTTTGATCAGTTGATTGGAAAATTCATTTGTCAATCCAATGCTTTTGAGATCTTTTGAACCTTGTGATTAGATCAAGATGATGCCATTGAGTCCTTAAAACCATGATTGAACCCAAATTGCCATTGGCTAGGTAAAAAATCAGAAATTGCCCTTCTGTATTCAAAACCCTAAAAAATGACCATTTTGCCCTTTAGATGATCTGATCAAATTTATTGAGGAGTTGTGGTCCAAATTTGATGAAATGGTTCATATGAGTTTATAATGTTGTTGTGGATCAAAAATTATGAGGTTTGACTGTAAATTGGCCACAATTGACTTTTTCCCCACTACAGCTCATTTTTAGGTCAACTATTCAATTGACTAGGCAAAAATTTGATTCAAAACTTGAAACTTGGTACGAGAAATCTTATAAGTCCAACATGAAGTATGAAAGTCACATTGAGCATTGGAAGTCCAAAAACCCATATGCAAACTCAAATCCTAATTTCAGGTCAACAGTGCAAGGAGATGTCCTGAGCTGAGCAAACCCTAATCTTGGTCTTGAGTCCAAAGAGTCTTGTAAGGGGAAATCTTGATAAAATTGGAGGGAAAATTTTGGGGTACAACAACTGCCCCTGTTCAATCTTCTTGAACCTGAAGAGTTAGATTGGTGAGTTTTCCGTTCGTGACTCGAAGGTAAAAGATGATTGGACACTAGAGTGCCCGTAAATTTGCACTCGTCAAAATGTAGAAGAGGGAATGGGCTTAAAGATGCAATTTGGAAAGGTGGAAGAATCTTGTCGGAGATGGTCTTAAAGATGCCATCCAAGAATGTTTGTTGAAAATCAGGAGAATGAACATCAGAATGGTATCCGTATCTGGAACGTATCTGAGTTGTATTTGGAGATTGGATTTGAATGAGCAAGGGAATAGCATCCGTGTCTGGAGCGTATCCGAGCTGTAACTGTATTTGATTCTTAAATGAATAACAGAATGACTGCCATGTCTAGAGTGTATCTGTATTGTATCTGAATCTGAAATCTGAATAAGCGACAGAATAGCATCCGTGTCTGGAGCATCTCTGGGCTGGGGAAAAAGGTCTGAATGAGTGACAAAATGGCTTCCGTGTCTGGAGCGTATCTGGACTGTATCTGAAGTTGAGATCTGTATGAGTAGCAGAATGACTTCCGTGTCTGAAGTGTATCTGAACTGTAACTGGGATCTGAAGAAGTGACAGAATGACTTCCGTGTCTGGAGTGTATCTGAACTTGAAATTGATAGTTGAATCTGAATGAGAAATAGAATGGCTTCCGTATCTGGAGCGTATCTAATCTGTATCTGATTGTTGAAGTCTGAATGAGTGAGAGAATGGCATCCGTGTCTGGAGCGTATCCATACTGTATCTTGACTTGAAATTCTGAATGAGTAATAGAATGACCTCCGTGTCTGGGGTTTATCCATACTGTATCTGAATAAGAGATCTGAATGAGTAACAAAATGACTTCCGCGTCTGGAGTGTATCCGTATTGTATCTGAAATCGTTGAATATTTGTTAAAGATAGCTTTTAATCTTATCCTGAAAAGGGTAAAATGTTAGTTGAAACACAAAGTTATGTTGCATGAAATGTATGATGCAATAAAATGTGTTTTATCAATGTTTATGAATGTAATATATGCGCATGTAAGCTGATTAGCTGTCTTGCTGAGGAAAATAAATCCTTGATAGCTGGAGATAAAGAAATCTTTGACTGCTATCGGGGAAAATAATTCCACGACCGCTGCTGGAGATTCAAAATCTTTGATTGCTGAGGATGAGAAATCCTTGCTGACTGCTGTTGGGGATAGAAAATCCTTGGAAACTCGTGGGGATTATCAAAAACTTTGACAGCTTCTGTGGGGATGTGAGAATCCTTCACGACTTTCCTGGGGATATAGGGATCCTTCAAGTCTGCTTGAGAAACCTGCTTGGGGAATCCAAAGAACTTTGATGACTATGGCTGGGAATTACACCATGGGAATCCTTACTCGGCTGGGGAATAAGGAAAACTCTGACGATCTCTACTGGGGATCAGACAAAAGAAAAACCTTGATCTGCTGGAGAATAAGGAAGACTCTGATGGCTTCTACGGGGAACTAAGAATGAGAAACTTCGATCTCCTGGGGAAATTGAACCCTTGAGGACTTCACTTAAGAAGGGAGAAAGAGAATCTTCGATCTGCAGGGGATTAAAAATTCTGACAAATTCATGTTGGGGGAGTAATGAAGACTCTGGCACCTTCACTGGGGAATCAAGAATGAGAATCTTCAATCTGCTAGGGGAAATTGAATCCTTGGGGACTTCAAACTGGAGAGTTAAGAATGAGAATCTTCATTTTGTTGGGGAGTAAAAACTCGGTGGGGAGTAGCTATACTGCTAGGGAGTAGCTATCCTTCTTGAGAGATCAGGAGCTTGTAATTGCAAGCTTCTCAAGTCATATTTAAAGCATTTTTTTTGATGAAGACAACATGGATATCAACATTCAAAGGATGTGCAAAAAGCTTATCAATATCATATACAAGTCTTGAAGATTAGAAGAAGAATTATTAAAGAATCAACGAATGTCAAATGGTATAAATAATTCTTAAACTTGAACATAGATGTTCACAAATATGCATTCATAATCATATACATATCCCACATTTTTAATGTTAAGAAAAACTATGTTTGAAATCTTTTTCAAAAAGAATTTTTGAAAATAATCTTTCAGGAACCGGTTCCTCCCTAACAGGGAACCGGGTTCCAAACTTGTTCAAAAATCACGTCCCTAGAATTTGTACCAGGAACCGGGTTGTACCAATAGGGGAACCGGTTCCTGCGTGTTATTTTTGAATTCTGAGTTATAACGTTCACTAAGAACCGGGTTCTGCCTGTATCGGAACCGGTTCCCAGCGAACTAGTGCAGCTTTTCTTTTGGTTTTTGAACATATTTCAAATGGTATCCTTTCATGAATGCATTGCATCTTTTCATATCAAATGGCATGAATGAAGAGGTATTTGTGACATTATAAAATATGCAGATTTTCAAAATCAAATCAACAACAACAAAATACTTCTTCAATAAACAATTTCTCATCATTCAAATTTACATACAAACTTTCAAGTGTTCATAAATTTTATGAAACTTGCCATATACATTTTCATTAAGAAATCATTACAAGTTTCATACATTCATTGTGAACATTTATAATCATTGCTTGAGAATTGTTTTTATCTTGAAGAAGAAGATCAATTGAAGATTGATAGTGCTCTCCATCTATTTCAAATAAATCATTGTATTACAAAAGAAATTATTCCCTTACTATCCAGGATTGTTGGAAGTAAGTGTTGTGATTTGAAGAGGATTGTTCTTCATTCACATTAGTGTTTGTTTGATCTTAAAGGTGTTAAGAACCTTTGGTCACCCTATAGGTTAGATAGTAAGCATAGGCTGTACAATCATTCTAACTATAGTGAAATCTCTTTCGTGTTGGAAAGGGGATTGGAGTACTCTCGGATTGTGAGGGGAACCAGGATATATCACCGTGTTCTTTACTTTTCCGCTTTTATCGCTTTCATCACCATAATCAAGAAAAGATAAGATATAATCAAAACCTTCAAACACTTAACCAAAAAATCACTACAAGCATTCTCATAAAACCGAATAAATTTTTATATACCTAATTCACCCCCCCCCCCTCTTAGGCACTCTTAGACTTACAATTGGCATCAGATCAAGTTATAGGTAACTTGTTCCTAAAGATCCAAAATGGCTTCCGCAAATCCAAATCTGGTTTTCAAAGATGGTGGTAGTAACAACAAGCCTCCATTGTTTTGTGGTGAATACTTTGATTTTTGGAAAATTCGCATGAAGGCTCATCTTGAAGCGCAAGGAGAAGAAATATGGAATGCTGTTGAGAATGGTCCATTTACTCCGGTGTGTGTTGTCAATGGTGTTGGGTCATCAAAGCCTAAAGCATCATGGGATGACAATGACAAGAAAAAAGTTCTCTTTGACAAAAAGGCAATCAATATTCTCCAAAGTGCTCTTAGTATGGATGAATTTTTCCGAGTATCGGCATGTACAACGGCAAAGGAAATTTGGGATACTCTTGTAGAAACTCATGAAGGAACCGCCGAAGTCAAAAGGTATGGATTGAACACTTTGAGTCAAGAATATGAATTATTCAGAATGCTGCCCGGAGAATCCATCCTTGACTTGCAAAAGAGATTCGTTCACTTGACAAACCATTTGAAGGCACTTGGTAAGACTTTAACTAACGATGAATTAAATCTTAAAGTGCTTAGGTCTTTAACTAGGGAATGGCAACCAAAAGTGACAGTAATATCCGAAAAGAAAAGCCTAGAAACTATGACTTCCGCAACACTTTGTGGAAAGCTTCAAGAATATGAGACGGAACTTGGAAGGCTTGAAAAACATGAGAATCATGAGAAGAAATCCAAAGGCATTGCTTTGAAAGTTGATTCAAAATAAAGTCAAGATAAAGATGCATCGGAGGAAGATGAAAACCTCTTGCTTCTTGTAAAAAGGTTAGGAAAATATTTTGGTCATAAAATTAATCTTCATAATGCTAACTTTGTCGAAAGAAAGAAATTTTATAAGCATAAAGATAAAGAAGCCTCCACATCAACACAAGATGTAACATGCTATAAATGTGGAAAGCAAGGTCACATAAAGCCGGATTGTCCAAAACTCTCCAAGAAAAATGGATTCAAAGGCAAAAAGGAGTTCAAGAACAAAAGGGCTTATGTTGCATGGGAAGATAATTAGATAAGTTCTTCATCCGATTCGGAAAGCGACGAATGTGCAAATCTAGCATTGATGGCTTCACATCACTCCGACGATGAAGAGGAGGTTAGTAATGAATTTAATCTTTTTGATGATGATGTTCAAGGTGCTATTGATGAACTCTTGAAAGAATGCAAAAGTTTATACAAAAAGGTGTCAAATCAAGAAAAAGAACTTTTAATTTGTTTAGAAAAAATTGACACCATGACTAAAGATTTTGATCTTCAAAAACAAAATTTTATTAAAGAAAAGGAAAACTTTGCATGCTCCAAGTGTGAATCAAATATCTTTCAAATTGTTCAATTGAAAAGAGTCATTGAACGATATGAAAAAGGACAAATAGGATTGGAAGGATTACTAAGCCAACAACATTATCCAAATGATAAAAGAGGTCTTGGTTATGTGAATACTAAGAAACCAAGTAAGAATCCCACTGTTTTTGTAAAGGCTGGTAATATTTCCAATCCCAATAAATGTTTGGTATCTTGATAGTGGATGTTCAAAGCATATGACAGGAGATGTACACCAATTTTCATATCTAGTACATAAAGCCAAAGGGTATGTCACCTATGGAGACAACACCAAAGGAAAGATTCTTGGCGTTGGAATAGTTTGCACACCTCCATCCATTCAAATTGAGGATGTTCTCTATGTTGAAGGATTAATGCACAACCTTCTTAGCATAAATCAACTTTGCGATAGAGGGTTCAAGATCAAATTCAACAAAGAAGAATGCCTTATTATGGATGAGGCAACCAATGAGGTAAAACTCAAAGGTATAAGATCTAACAATATTTTTATGATTTTGAAGAATGGTTCTCGAGCAAGCGATTTTGTGAAGATATCTGCGAGTTGGTTATGAGTATCCACAAAAGTTACTTTGACATCTCCTTTAAGTACATGATCACAGAGAAAATGATGTCTAATATCTATATGTTTGGTTCTTGAATGCATGACCGGATTCTTTGTAATATTGATAGCACTTGTATTGTTGCATCGAAGAGGAATGCATCCGAGATCAAGTCCGTAATCACGGAGTTGTTGCTTGAGCCAAAGAATTTGTGCACAACAACTACCCGCTGCTATGTATTCTGCTTCGGCCGTGCTAAGAGCAACACATGCTTGCTTTTTACAAGCCCATTATACTAATGATATCATCAACATAGACTTGAACCAATAAAGTGTTACTTTGGATTTTCTTAATGAACAAGGTTTTATCAACCTTACCTTTTCGAAACCTTTTTCACACAAAAAATTGCTAAGTCTATCATACCATGCTCTTGGTGCTTGCTTTAAGCCATAAAGAGCCTTTCTCAACTTAAAGACATGTGTAGGATGTTTGAAGTCTTCAAATCCCGGAGGTTGTTTGACATAGACTTCTTCATTGATGTATCCATTCAAGAATGCGCTTTTGACGTCCATTTGAAAAAGCTGAAAATTTAATGAACAAGCATAAGCAAGTAAAAGACGTATAGCTTCTAACCTTGCAACCGGAGCAAATGTTTCTTCAAAGTCGATTCCTTCCTCTTGATTGTAACCTTGGGCAACCAACCTTGCTTTGTTTCGAACAATTAGACCATTCTCATCAAGTTTGTTCTTAAACACCCATCGGGTACCTATGATGTGTTTACCACTTGGTCTAGGAACAAGCTCCCAAACTTGATTTCTCTCGAATTGATTTAATTCTTCTTGCATAGCAATAATCCATTGATCATCTCCTAAGGCTTCATCAACTTTGGTAGGTTCAATTTGAGAAACAAACGCCATGTTTAAGCAAGCATCTTTTAGATTCAATCTTGTTGATACTCCTTGGCTAATGTCACCAATAATTTTGTCAATAGGATGGTCTCTATGAGTTATCCATTCTTTTGGTAGATCATTGATGTTTGAATCTTGTTATACAATGTTTTCTTGATTTTCCGGTGATTTCACAACTTGATCAATTGAAAGATCTTCCGGGGGTAAATCTATAGGATCATCATCATCACAAACAACTACTTCCTCCTTGGAGGGGTTAGTTTCATCAAAAGATACATGCATAGATTCTTCAATAGTTAAAGTTCTTTTATTATAAATTCTATATGCTTTACTAGAAAGCGAATAACCAAGAAATATACCTTCTTCGGATTTCTCGTCAAACTTACCGAGATTGTCTTTGTCATTGTTAAGAACAAAGCACTTGCATCCAAAAAATGTGAAAGTTAGCAATGTTTGGCTTTCTTCCTTTGAATAGTTAATATGGAGTCTTCTTTATTATAGGTCTAATGATAACTCGATTTCCAACATAACAAGCCGTACTAACTGCATCTGCCCAAAAATATTTAGGAAGATTTGCATCACTAAGCATTGTTCTTGCAAGTTCCACTAGAAACCTATTCTTTCTTTCAACTACTCCATTTTGTTGTGGAGTTCTTGGTGCTGAAAAATTATGAGAGATACCATGTTCTTCACAAAATTCTTCAAATTGTGCATTTTGGAATTCTCCACCATGATCACTTCTTATGGATACAATCTTTAGTGATTTTTCATTTTGGATTTGCTTAGCATACTTCTTAAAAGCTTTAAAAGCATCACTTTTCTGCACAAGAAACAAAGTCCAAGAATATCTAGAAAAATCATCAATAATAACCAATGCGTATACATTACCTCTGAAGCTTTTTGTTCTTGATGGACCAAAGAGATCCATGTGCAACAATTGTAGTGGCCTTGTAGTAGACACCACATTCTTATATTTGAAAGTTGTTTTGGTCTGTTTGCCCTTTTGGCAAGCGCTACATAATTTGTCTTTGATGAACTTCATCTTTGGTAGACCAATAACTAAGTCATGCTTAATCAATTTGTTCAAGTGCTCCATGTGAATGTGAGCAATCCTCTTGTGCCATAACCAAGCGTCATTGTTGTTTACCATAAGATATTGTACCTTCATAGACAAATCATCTAGAGTAATCATAAAAATATTGTTAGTTCTTATACCTTTGAGTTTTACCTCATTGGTTGCCTCATCCATAATAAGGCATTCATCTTTGTTGAATTTGATCTTGAACCCTCTATCGCAAAGTTGACTTATGCTAAGAAGATTGTGCTTTAATCCTTCAACATAGAGAACATCCTCAATTTGAATGGATGGAGGTGTGCCAACTATTCCAACGCCAAGAATCTTTCCTTTGGTGTTGTCTCCATAGGTGACATACCCTTTGGCTTTATGTACTAGATATGAAAATTGGTGTATATCTCCTGTCATATGCTTTGAACATCCACTATCAAGATACCAAACATTTGATGTGGATTTCAAGCATACCTACAAAAACAAATTATTCTTTGTTAGGTACCCAAGTTGCCTTGGGTCCTTCATAGTTAGTTCCCTTTTTCACCCACACATAATGCCCACTTGCTATACTAAAGTTTCTAACATAGCAAGCATTAGGTGTATGGCCTTTAATACCACAGTAAAAACAAGTAGGTTCAAAGTTACTTCTATATCTAGAAGGATAAGATTTCTTTTTAGGAAATGTTTTCTTTTTCGATACATTATCCTTTTTCTTTTGATGATTATGAACAACTTGTTTCTTTTCTACTTTATTGGGATTGGAAATATTACCAGCCTTTACAAAAACAGTGGGATTCTTACTTGGTTTCTTAGTATTCACATAACCAAGACCTCTTTTATCATTTGGATAATGTTGTTGGCTTAGTAATCCTTCCAATCCTATTTGTCCTTTTTCATATCGTTCAATGACTCTTTTCAATTGAACAATTTGAAAGATATTTGATTCACACTTGGAGCATGCAAAGTTTTCCTTTTCTTTAATAAAATTTTGTTTTTGAAGATCAAAATATTTAGTCATGGTGTCAATTTTTTCTAGACAAATTAAAAGTTCTTTTTCTTGATTTGACACCTTTTTGTATAAACTTTTGCATTCTCCCAAGAGTTCATCAATAGCACCTTGAACATCATCATCAAAAAGATTAAATTCATTACTAACCGTTTCTTCATCGTCGGAGTGATGTGAAGCCATCAATGCTAGATTTGCACATTCGTCGCTTTCCGAATCGGATGAAGAACTTATCTCATTATCTTCCCATGCAACATAAGCCTTTTTGTTCTTGAACTTCTTTTTGCCTTTGAATCCATTTTTCTTGGAGAGTTTTGGACAATCCGGCTTTATGTGACCTTGCTTTCCACATTCATAGCATGTGACATCTTATGTTGATGTGGAGGCTTCTTTGTCTTTATGCTTATAGAATTTCTTTCTTTTGACAAAGTTAGCATTATGAAGATTATTTTTATGACCAAAATATTTTCCTAACCTTTTTACAAGAAGCAAGAGATTTTCATCTTCCTCCGATACATCTTTATCTTGACTTTCTTTTGAATCAACTTTCAAAGTAATGCCTTTGGATTTCTTATCATTATTCTCATGTTTTTCAAGTCTTCCAAGTTCCGTCTCATATTCTTGAAGCTTTCCGAAAAGTGTTGCGGAAGTCATAGTTGCTAGGCTTTTCTTTTCGGATATTGCTGTCACTTTTGGTTGCCATTCCCTTGTTAAAGATCTAAGCACTTTAAGATTTAATTCATCGTTTGTTAAAGTTTTACCAAGTGCCTTCAAATGGTTTGTCAAGTGAACGAATCTCTTTTGCAAGTCAAGGATGGATTCTCCGGGCACCATTCTGAATAATTCATATTCTTGACTCAAAGTGTTCAATCTATACCTTTTTACTTCGGCGGTTCCTTCATGAGTTTCTACAAGAGTGTCCCAAATTTCCTTTGTCATTGTACATGCCGATACTCAGAAAAATTCATCCATACTAAGAGCACTTTGGAGAATATTGATTGCCTTTTTGTCAAAGAGAACTTTTTTCTTGTCATCGTCATCCCATGATGCTTTAGGCTTTGATGACCCAACACCTTTGACAACACACACCGGAGTAAATGGACCATTCTCAACAGCATTCCATATTTCTTCTCCTTGCGCTTCAAGATGAGCCTTCATGCGAATTTTCCAAAAGTCGAAGTATTCACCACAAAACAGTGGAGGCTTGTTGTTACTGCCACCATCTTTGAAAATCAAATTTTGATTTGGATTTGCGGAAGCCATTCTGGATCTTTAGGAACAAGTTACCTATAACTTTCTCTGATGCCAATTATAAGTCTCATAGTGCCTAAGAGGGGGGGGGGGGTGAATTAGGTCTTATAAAATTTATTCGGTTTTATGAGAATATTTGTAGAACTTTTTTGGTAAAGTGTTTGAAGGTTTTGATTATATCTTTATCTTTTCCTGATTATGGTGATGAAAGCGATAAATGCGGAAAAGTAAAGAACACGATGATATATCCTGGTTCCCCTCACAATCTGAGAGTACTCCAGTCCCCTTTCCAACACGAAAGAGATTTCACTATAGTTAGAATGATTGTACAACCTATGCTTACTATCTAACCTATAGGGTGATCAAAGGTTCTTAACACCTTTAAGACCAAACAAACACTAATGTGAATGAAGAACAATCCTCTTCAAATCACAACACTTACTTCCAACAATCCTGGATAGTAAGGGAATAAATTCTTTAAGTAATACAATGATTGATTTGAAATATGTGGAGAGCTTTATCAATCTTCAATTGATCTTCTTCTTCAAGATAAAAACAATTCTCAAGCAATGTATATAAATGTTCACAATGTATGAAACTTGTAATGATTTAATGAAAGTGTATATGGCAAGTTTCACAAAATTTTATGAACACATGAAAGTATGAATTCAAATGTGAATGATGAAAAATTGTTTATTGAAGAAGTATATTTGTTAAATTGAAAATTGAAGCATTCCTTTTTTGTTATATGAAAATGTTATTGTGTTCTTGTTTTGAAAATCTGAAAAATCTGCATTTTATAAAGTCACAAGAACCTCTTCATTCATGCCAATTCATATGAAAAGTTGTAATGCATTCATGAAAAGATACCACTTGAAAAATGTTCAAAAACCAAAAGAAAAGCTGCACTGGTTCGCTAGGAACTGGTTCCGACACTGACAGAACCCAGTTCTTAGTGAACGTTATAAGTCAGATTTCAAAAAATATTACGCAGGAACCGATTCCCCTATTTGTACAACCCGGTTCCTGGTACAAAAACCAGGGACATGTTTTTTGAGTAAGTCTGGAACCCGGTTCCCTGTTAGGGAGGAACCGGTTCCTAAAGGGTTATTTTCAAAAATACATTTTGAAAAATATTTCAAACAAAGTTTTTCTTGATGTTAAAGTTATGGGATATGTATATGTTGATGAATGCATATTTTTGTGAACATGTATATTCAAGATTAAGAATTATTTATACCATATTGAAATTTGATGATTCTTCAATAATTCTTCTATAATCTTCAAGACTTTTATATGATGTTGATAAGCTTTTTGCACATCCTTTGAATGTTGATATCCATGTTGTCTTCATCAAAACAAATGCTTTAAATATGACTTGAGAAGTTTGCAATTACAAAATTTTGGGGTACAACAATAGCCTACAGACGTTTTCCTATACTTTCAACCTGTCGGTAATTGTTCTTTCACATTTCGCTTATTTGTAAACAGTGATTATGTTCAAATGCATATGCTCATTAATAAATCATTGGACGTTTTCAAATAAAACACAAGTGTAAAAAAGAAGAAAAGGCAAATAGTTTTCTGCACTTTGAAGTATCTTTGTATTAACTTTGTATAAGTATTTTGTACAAAGGAGACAGACATCCTAGTAAGAGAATGTTGTCATAAAAATGAGAAAAATTTATACAAAGAAAGATGGCTATGTGTAAAAATTCCATGGGGTTCCCATTCTGCTATAGCCTTCGTAACTCTGGATATCTTGTTCATTCGTTGCTTCGTCCGAAGATGACTGAGTTGATCAGAAGCCCGAAGTTTGTCTGGTGAAGAGATTGTCTTTAAAGTGATCTAACGAGACATAGTCATACGCTTTAATTCCCTAACTTTTGCCTGGACCGCCCTTTTGGGTTTTCAGTCCATCGGGAAACCCTTTTTTGCCCAAGTCGCCCTTTCGTGTTTTTAACTTGTCGGGTGTACAAATTTTTTTGTTTATCCCTAATTTTTGCCTGAACCGCCCTTTCGGGTTTTTGATTCACCGGGATGCCCTTTTTTTCCCAAGTCGCCCTTTCGGGTTTTCAACTTGTTGGGTCGTTTATGCGTAGTATCTTTTGACTATGTCTGCGTTTGCAGGGTGCGGCAAGTCATCACCGTCCATGGTGGTTAAGATCATTTCCCCACCAGAAAAGATGTTTTTGATCATAAATGGTCCTTCGTAAGTAGGAGTCCATTTACCCTTGGGATCACTTTGCGGCAAGATGATCTGCTTGATTACAAGGTCCCCGACTTGATATACCTGGCGCCTGACTTTCTTGTTGAAAGCCTTGATCATTTGTTTATGATACGCCTGACCATGGCAAACAACAGTAAGTCGCTTCTCATCAATCAAGTTAAGTTGATCAAGCCGGGTCTGAATCAATCGTCTTCACTCAAACCAGCATCTTTCATGATTCTCAAGGAGGGAATCTGAACCTCGATAGGCAAAACAGCTTCCATTCCGTATACCAAAGAATAGGGTGTTTCCCCAGTTGAAGTGCGTGCCGTGGTACGGTACCCGTGCAGAGCAAACGAAAACATCTCATGCCAGTCCTTGTAGGTGACTGTCATCTTTTGTATGATTTTCTTGATATTTTTGTTTGTAGCTTCGACAGCACCGTTCATCTTCGGTCGGTAGGGAGATGAATTGTGATGTTGAATTTGGAACTGTTCTCACAAAGCGGTGATCATAGTGTTGTCCAAGTTTGTACCGTTGTCAGTAATGATCCTTTCGGGGATGCCGTACCGACAAATGAGATTCTGCTTGATGAAGCGGGCAACCAGATTCTTTGTAACGGAGGCGAAGGAAGCTGCTTCGACCCACTTGGTAAATTAATCTATGGCCACCAGAATGAAACGGTGTCCATTGGATGTTGTAGGCTTGATCTCTCCAATCATGTTGATCCCCCACATAGCGAATGGCCAAGGAGATGTTAAGACATTGAGAGGAACTGGAGGTATATGTACCTTGTCTACATAGATTTGACATTTATGGCATGTTCGAGAATGTTGATGGCAGTCAGCTTCCATGGTAGACCAGTAGTAGCCTTCCCATAGAATCTTCTTAGCCATCGTATGTCTGCTAGAGTGAGTGCCAAAGGTACCATTGTGCAGTTCAGCCATGATCTGCTCAGCTTCAACCTTGTCCACATAACGGAGCAGAATGCAATCATGATTGCGCTTGTACAGGATACCATTGCTCAAGAAGAACTTAGCTGAGAATCTCCTTAATAACTTTTTGTCATTGATTGAAGCTCCTTCAGGGTATTCTTGTGCTTCGAGATACCTTTTGACTTCATGAAACCACGGTCGATCCATTACTTCTTCGGTATTAATCTCGTGACAATGTGAAGGTTTGTCCATCCGTTCAATGGTGATTTGGGGAGCCTCATTATCCCAGTTAAGTTTAAACATGTATGACATTGTAGCTAGAGCATCTGCTAGTTGATTCTCTTCTCGCGGGAAGTGCTCGAAGGTAATCTGCTCGAAATGTGGTAACAATGTAAAGACATGTTCTTTATAAGGGATGAGGTTTGGATGTTTAGTATCCTGATATCCTTTGATCTGACTGATGACCAAAGCTAAGTCCCCAAATACAATCAAAGATTTGATTCCCAAGTCTATTGCAGCCTTGAGACCAAAGATACAAGATTCATATGCGGCCATGTTGTTAGTGCAGCTGAAGCAGAGTCTGGCGGTGAAAGGTGTATGGCAACCTTCTGGAGAGATAAGTACCGCGCCAATACCGTTGCCAAGTGCATTGGAGGCACCATCAAAGTACAGGGTCCATCGGGATCCTTGTTCAGGTCTGTCATATGGTCTGAAATCCTTAATGTTGTCCAATGTCATGATATCCTCGTCGGGGAAGTCGAACCTCATGGATTGGTAATCTTCGACAGCTTAATGGGCCAGATGATCAGCTAGCACACTCCCCTTTATAGCTTTTTGGGTCATGTACAGTATATCATACTCTGTGAGGATCATCTGCCACCTAGCTATTCTTCCAGATAAAGCAGGCTTCTCAAAGATGTACTTGATCGGATCCATCTTAGATATCAACAAAGTGGTATAAGTCAACATATACTGCCTTAGCCGGCGAGCAGCCCATACCAAAGCGCAACAAGTTTTCTCGAGCAGTGAGTATCGGGTCTCACAGTCTGTAAACTTTTTGCTAAGGTAATAAATGGCATGCTCTTTTCGGCCAGACTCGTCATGTTGGCCCAGTACGCACCCCATTGAATTCTTTAGGACAGTCAGATACATGATTAACGGTCTTCCTTCAACGAGAGGCATCAAGATAGGAGGTTCTAGCAAATACTCCTTGATTTTATCGAAGGCAACTTGACAGTCATCATTCCATTTAACCACCTGATCTTTCTTCAACAGCTTGAAGATTGGTTCACAGGTAGACGTTAGGTGAGAAATGAACCTTGAAATGTAGTTTAGGCGTCCCAAAAAACCTCTGAACTCCTTCTCAGTGCGAGGAGCAGGCATTTCTTGTATAGCTTTGACTTTGGCAGGATCAACCTCAATGCCCTTGTTGCTGACAATGAAACCCAAGAGTTTACCGGACCTGACTCCGAAAGTGCACTTGTTAGGGTTCAGTCTGAGCTTGTATTCTTTCAACCTGACAAACAGATTTTGCAGATGGTCGAGGTGTTCTTCTTCTGTCTGTGAACGGGCTATCATGTCGTCTACGTAGACTTCTATCTCATGATGTATCATATCATGAAACAAAGCTACCATGGCGTGTTGATAAGTTGCCCCGGCATTCTTCAGTCCGAACGAAATCACTTTGTAACAGAACGTACCCCACTGTGTAAAAAAAGTAGTTTTCTCCATGTCTTCAGGTGCCATTTTGATCTGGTTGTAACCTGAAAATCTGTCCATGAAAGAAAATACCTTGTGCTGAGCTGTATTGTCAACCAAGATGTCAATGTGCGGAAGTGGAAAATCATCTTTAGGGATAGCCCTGTTTAAGTCTCTGTAATCCATGCACATTCTCACTTTGCCGTCCTTTTTAGGCACGTGCACAATGTTAGCAACCCATTGTGGATAGGAAGTAACAGCAAGAAATCCAGCAATGAACTGCTTCATAACTTCAACTTTGACCTTTTCAGACATGTCGGGCCTCATGCGGCGAACTTTCTATTTAACTGGTGGACAGTCTTCTCTTGTAGGGAGACGGTGAACCACAATGTCTGTATCAAGTCCCGACATGTCTTCGTATGACTAGGCGAAGATCTCAACATATTCACTCAACAGCTGAATTAAGCGCTCCTTGACACTTGGCTCTAGGTTAGCACCCACTCTAACTTCTTTTTTGTCTTCCTCTGTACCCAAGTTGATTGTCTCTAACAACTCCTCGTGAGGCAGAATAGCCCTTTCTTCCTGTTGTAGCAGTCTAGCCAATTCTCTAGGCACTTCAAAGTCTTCATCACCTTCGTATTCGGCATGGTAGATCAGTTCTTTAGAGTCACTGAAGGCCATATCAGAATTATTACCCATGGAATCCAGAGTGGAAGGGTACCTGCATTTATAAGTGTGGGTGTGTGTAAGGGATAGCCACCTTTAAACAAATAAAATGCAAAAAGAAAGACAATGAACACAAAAGTTTATATATGAAAACGTCCATGATTCATTAAAATGGCATATGAAGATGAAAAATCAAACCCTTACAAATGGACCTATGTGCCTCGGGTAAGGCAAAGGGTTAAAAGTGTACGAATTGTTTAGGAATTATTACAAACCAACAGAAATGTTTGAAAGATAAATTACTGATTCATGAAAGTAATGGGAATAAAGCCATTTGCCTCCCAATTGCATAGTCCTCCTTCAACATTAGGGAAAATCCAGTTTTCCAAGTTACTCTCCTCTTCACTATCCTCCAAAGCATTGACTCCGTGATGAGTGATCTTCACTGGTGGCCCTCCAGCCCGGGAGCGACGCACAGCCTTCTGACTAGCCAAAGTGAAACCCAAGCCGAATTTGTCTGTCTTGAAAGGAAAGTCGAGAAGCTGCCCCCAGATTGTGCTTCCTCCTTCTTCAATCACAGCCTTAGCATCCTTTAAAGAATACATCCAAGACGGAGGTATTGTAATCATGGGTACAGAAGCCACTGTCTTGGTTGCTGCAATCTCCTGAGCTACCTCTTCAAAATGCTGAAAGGGGGTTTCGATGAATTCACCATCCAATTCTACATAGCGGAAAGAATTTAGATGGCTTATCATGTATTCCTCTTCGCCATGAACAATTATAATTTTCCCCTGGATAGGGTACTTGAGCTTTTGATGCAGAGTGGAAGTGACGGCTCCAGCATGATGAATCCAGGGTTTTCCCAACAAGCAAGAATAGGATGGACGGATGTCCATGACATAGAATGTAGAGTTGAAAATTTCAGTTCCCACTTTAATCGGGATGTCCACCTCCCCATGGACCATCCTTTTAGAACCATCAAAGGCTCTGACAATGATGTTGCTGGGCTTCAGGGTTAGGCCTTCACAATCCAACCTATCCAAGGCCTTCTTTGGCAAGACATTCAACGAAGAACCAGTGTCTACCAGTACGTGTGCTAGAGTAGTCCCTCTGCATTCCACCGAGACATGCAAAGCGTCATTATGTTTTCTCCCTTTTGATGTTAAATCGGCATCAGAGAATCCTAGACCATTGTCAGCTGTTAGGCTAGCTACACATTCCTGGAACTGATCCGCGGAGGTTTCCTGGGGCACATGGGTCGTCTTCAAAAATCTGATCAGAGCTTTAGCATGAGCTTCCGAACAAAGCAGCAAGGCCAACATAGAGATCTTTGAGGGGGTTTTCCCCAGTTGCTCCACAACATTATAATCGCTTTTCTTGATTATTTTCAAAATCTCTTCCATTTCTTTCTGAGTAGTTTCAGGGATGATCAACGGCTGAGCCCTCGTCCTGACAGGCTCTTCTTGGATCCCTTTCCCTCTATCATCAGCAGCAGCAGAGGGTACAACCACAAGAGTTACAACTTCTTCAATAACTGGAGTTCTCGCAGATATGTTGACCGGTGCAGGGGTAACTTTAGGAGCAGCTGAGGGTCCGAAGATTTCCTTTGGAGGCGCAATCTTCGGAGAGAAAATTCTTCCACTGCGGGTGATTTTACTCGTTCCAGCAATATTTCCAATGTCGGAAGTCTCTTCATCAGAATTCTCTTCAGTTGATTCAATTTGTTTAATACCGTGGTAAAAGATCTCTCCCCCATAGTTCCACGGTATTTATTTGTTGGACTTGTTCGGGATGGGCCCCGACATGGTTATCTTTAAAGGTGCAATCTTCGGATTGGATGTAATCTTAACAGGTCTTTTGCAGACCTTGGAAAGATTGGCGGATATGGTAATTATTGAAACATCATTGACAGGAGTCGGTGTAACATGAGTCTTTTCAAAAAGGATTTCTTGATTATCCATTAGGCGTTGGATGCCTAACTTCAACAACGGACATTCGGTTGGTAAGGATGAACAAAGGTAGCAATCTTCTTCACATCCTGGGAAAATCCCAGCCTTCAGCAAATTCAACTAGATTATCGGTAGCGGAGTCATCAAATCATCAACAGTAGCAACAAAAAGATCTTTTTCAACATCATGGGCATGGTGGCCATGCTTTGGCATTGGAGCAGAGATCACATTCGGCTTTTCAGGGGCGTCGAATTCAACTTCTTTAGCAACTATTAAATCCTGAATTTTATTCTTGAGGGCCCAACAATGGTTGGTGTCGTGCCCCAGGCTGTCTGAATGATAAGCACACTTGGCATTCACATGGTAGTAAGGAGAAGATGTATTCAGATTCTTCGGAGCCTCTTTCAGACTGGCAAGGTTTAACTTCAAAAGATGGGGAAGAACCTGAGTGGGAGTCATGTTTATTTGGGTGAATTGTTGTACAGGCCTTTCCACTCTTGTTTGGTTGGTTCTGGGTTGATTATTTCTGGGTTGATCAACTGCAAACTTCTGGATCATTACGGCCCCCACTGCTAGTCGGCGCTCAACTCTTCCTTGACCTCTTTGAGAGTAGATAGCTGATACCTCTTTCTTTGCTGGAAAAGTCTTTTTGATGGCAGCGGAAGTAGATGCATCTTTCTGAATTTTCCCGCTCTTGATTCCGGCTTCAACTATTTCACCTATCAGAATCAACTCGGTGAACCCCGCAGACGAACTTCCAATCAGGTGATTAAAGAAAGGACCTGACAGAGTCCCTAAGAACATATCAACAAGCTCTCTTTCAGATAATGGTGGATGCACCCTTCCAGCTAAGTCTCTCCATTTCTGGGCATACTCTTTGAAACCTTCATTTGAGACCATGCCCATACTCTGTAATTGAGTACGGGTTGGTGCTAAGTCTGCATTATATTGATATTGTCTGTAGAAGGCGGCCTCCAAATCCTCCCAATTATGCACATCAGACCGCTCTAGATTGTAAAACCAATCTAACTGCGTCCCCGAAAGACTGTCCTGGAAGAAATGAACCCATAGGTCTTTGTCAGAAGAATGCGGTTGAATTTTTCTAACGTAAGATCGTAGGTGCATCTTGGGACAAGACAACCCATCATACTTAGAAAAAATAGGCACCTTAAACTTAGGGGGAATGACAATTCCAAAAACCAACCCTAACTCTTCGAAATCCAGCCCAGGCACTCTCTGTACCTCCATAGCTGCCAGACGTTCCTCCAGGTTCTTGTATTTGTCATCTGCAGGAGGATAGTGCTGTTCAGAATAGTCTTCATCCTCCTCTTCTTCTTCTTCCTCAGACTTAGATGGCACTACAGCTCCCTTTCCTTTTCCTACCCCTTCATCAGATGTTGAGGGGAAATCCAGGACCCTTCTAGCTTGACCTTAAAATCTTCTACCCAAGGTAGCCACACCAACCCTCTTCTTTTTCTTTTTCTCCTTTTCCTTTTCCAGTAAAGTCTTGAGCTCCTCCTGACCCTTAGCCAAGGTCATGAGTAGCTGTTGGAACTGTGAATTCTGCACTTGCAAGTCTTTGACCGTCTGCTCAATATCCATCTTGTTGAAATAAACAGCAGAGAGATAAGGAAACTTGGTGTGAAGACCTGTTTATGCATATGATGAATGAGATGTATTCATGTAATGCATTCAAGGATTCAGAAATTCAAATTTGTTGTAAACGAAAAAGAACACACGTCATATTAATAAGATAGAATTTATTAGTACATCAATTCCCCATGGGCAAAATAATATAAAATTCTAATGTAAAAAGACGTTGCGCATCCTTTTCAGTGCAATGTAGGTGTTGAGAGTCTGCTCTTCGTGAAGTTGACGAGTAAGTTCCAAAACGTTCTTCTCACTGGCGTAGAATTGGGCTTCGAAAGTGTCGCTCTCTCCCTTGAGCTGTATCCAGCTCCTTTGCAAATCTTCTAGTGATGTTGGCATGTCAGGATGTAGGAGGGTGTATGGAACCTCTCCTTCCATAACAGGCTCTTTGATCACAGGTAGAATGTAGGGGAAAGGCATCATAATACTTTGGGCGCGGGTTCGTACCCACTTGAGGTAAGGCTCAAGGGGGATGGAATTCTTGTGTCCCAAGGTCTTACTGTCTACCTTGTTGGGCATTCTCCAAGCTCGGATAAACCTTTGTCGGAGTCCTTGATCGTCGTTGTCAAAGTCAAAAACCAAGTCTGGAATCAGCATGTCATGTGGGCCATCCCTTCGACCATACCCACACTGTCTCAGAGCCAAGAAGGGGTTGTAGGTAATGCCTCCCCTAATGCTAAGTAGTGGGACATTAAGGAATTCCCCACAACGGTCAATGATGATGACATTTTCTCGGTATCGAGAACACCAATGAACATCTGAATGTGTAAGAGTCACCAATCGTTGTGACCACCTCAAGCCTTGCTCATTCCTCAAGACTGATTGGGGAAGATGAGAAATAAACCATCTTGCCAGTAGAGGAGTACAGCACATGAGAACACCTCTTTTCCTCATTGTTCGAGTGTGAAATGAGTGGAGGATATCCCCAAGCAATGTAGGCACCGGGTTGCGAGCCATGAAGATTTTGACAGCATTGACATCTATAAGCTGGTCAGGGTTTGGGAACAAGACCAACCCATAGATGAGAAGGGCTACAATCTCCTCAAAAGCTTGTAAGTCCAATGAATTCCAGCATTCTTGGGCCTTCTCAAACAGAAACTTTGCCAAGAAACCCTTGACACCACTTCTGGTTTCCCAATGACCTATGATATCGGATAGTTGCAAGTGCAGGGCTTGAGCAACATCTTCAGGCTTTGGATCTCTTTCCGTACCGTTGTAGGGTAGTTGATGGAGAATAGGAATCCTCAATAGTTGAGAAAATTCCTCCAAAGTAGGCACAAGCTGGTAATTAGGAAATGTAAAGCAGTGGTGTAGGGGGTCAAAGAACTGGAAGAGAACTTTCACCATGTCTTCCTCAGTGTTGGTGTTGACTAAGTTGAGAAGACGACCATGCCTCTCGGTGAATGGAGAATTCTCAGGAATCCTGGAAGCTAGCTCCTTGAGTTGAGGAGGAACTCTCACAAGGTTGACTTTAATTGTTTTCCTGCGAAGTGATTCCATTACCTATAAAACAGGAACAAATATGAAGATCCAAATCCTTGAAATGGTTAGGGGATGCATATGATGCTTCATGATGTCCATGATGTTATGCACAAGTATATATGTACAAGCAAATCACACAAGTTCCTAGTTTCAGGCTTGCATGGGGTTTCATAGGTAAGTACGCTCTTGAAGTTTAGTTGGCTCAACCTGTCCTATAAATAGTAACCGGGTTCTAAGGAGCTCAATATCACTGGATTATTTTCTGTGTTCATTGTTTCAGTTTAGCCACTTTATTGGCGATCGAAATATTCCAAGAAAACAACCCTCAATGAGTGTAGTATCAAGTATCTACCAACTTCAGACTGCACCAAAGCCGGTCATCTCACTACCCCTAAAAAGGCCAAGATGGTCAAGTAAAGGTTCTAAAAGTCCATTAGTGCTTTATGACATCACTCAGCGGCCCCGTATTCTCTTTGATTAACTCAAAGGCTACCGGTACCCACAAATATGTCGCACTAATATATCTATTGCTTCAACCATGTCGTTATCTTTCCTTTCTTTCAAATACATTTTTTAAAAAAAATAGCCATGTATCTTACATGCACACATACACTCTTGCAGGTCCACATCCACTCTGGATCCTATTGCCAATGACTCTACCATTGTCGACTATGACTTTGAATGTCCAATCAACCAAGGCTAAGACGAAGGCGAGGAAGATTATGACATACCGAGAGAACTAGCCAGACTTCTATTACAAGAGGAAAAAGCTATTCAACCGCATGAAGAGTCAGTTGGAGTTATCAACCTGGGTACTGAGTCAGATAAGAAGGAAATTAGGATTGATGCTAATTTGGAAAGTAGTGTCAAGAGCAGGTTGGTTCAGATGTTGCGAGACTATGTGGAAGTATTTGCTTGTTCTTATGAAGATATTGAAGGGGTGAAAAACACAAGAAGGGGGGGGGGGGTTGAATTGTAAAACTGAAATCTTAAAGCAAATGACAAGATATTTTTATCCTGGTTCGTTTGATCTCAAACTACTCCAGTCCACCCGTCAAGGTGATTTCGCCTCTCTCCAACGAGGTCTTAATTCACTATATTCAACTGAATACAAATCTGCTTTAACAACTGCTAAAGCCTTCTTGATTCAAACCACAATCCGGTTTGTCAAGGCAACACTTTCTTACAAAGGTATAAACAAATGTGTGTGAATGTTTTCTACAAAACTTTATCACAACTGTGATGTATACACAAATTAAGCTTAGAATACTAGGTTGCTAAACGCTAATGGAGTATCAGAGTTTGTTGGTTTAGCAAAACTGGTAGATGAAGATTATTGTTCAGCTTTGTGCGTGTAGAGAATTTGGAAGCATTAGCCATTATAATCTTCGAAGCTTTGTTTATATAGCACTTGAGAAGATGAACGTTGAGTGCAAATATTCTTGATTCAATGCTAATAACAATCTTTCCTTTTTGAGCAGATCTTGTCTGGAATGAGGCCGTTGGAATTGATTAGCGTTCAATGCACAGTACCGTTGCTTCTTCAATGCATGTTCTGGCTTGGCTCATTCTGATTCTGCTTCGCTGCTGATGAACTTATTGTTTCTGTATCAGAGTGTTTACGCGCAGTTCTGTTCATCAAGCTTCAGCATGTGCGTGAGTTGATCATCTGATCTTCACGTTCTGATTCAGCAACTTCTGATGCTGGTGTATCAAATCAAGTTCTGATGCTGATGAAGTGATCTTGCTTATTTTAATCAGCGTATCTGCAAGTCAGAGCATAGTAATTTTAGGCAGCATATAGTTCAAACATGAAACATATAAATAGTATATCTTTTCACTTTGTTATCATCAAAACTCAAATATAGGGTACTAGATTCAAACATTGTTCTAACAATCTCCCCCTTTTTGATGATGACAAAAACTAGATATTTTAAATGAAAAAATAACGTGAAAAGGAATCTGGGAAATGTTTCAGAGTTAAGAAGTAAAGAGAAATCAGAGTTTAAGAGATACTCCCCCTGAGTTTGTTACTTCCCTTTGATATGCGTGTTCTTCAGGATCAGATCTTTTTCTATCTTTGAGCATCAGATTATAGGTCTTTGACTTATCAGAGAGCAGAGCTTCAGAGCTTTTCCTGTCAGAGCTTTGCTTCGGATCAGAGTGTTAGGTCGATCAGAACTTCATATTTGATCAGAGCAACATGAGCTTCATATTTGATCAGAGCTTCTAGCTTCTAGTCTTCAAGAGCTTCCTTGTGCCTGTAGACTTAAAAACAAAACAGAAAAACATTTCAAGTAATAGAGTTAGAATGTTTGAGAATTTCTGTCTAGTTAGCCGTTATTGATTTTAAATATCATTCTTGTTCTCCCCCTTTTTGTCAGCAATCAAAAAGTGTTGGTGATGTGCTAAAACAATTTAGATCAGAAAAACAAATTATATTAAAATAGTTCATGATCAGAGCAAAATAGCATTACAAAACATAAGCAAAACAGTACATCAGAAAATGAAGAAAACAGAGAGAATGTCAAGCATGAAAAAAAATTTTAAGGTTGTGGGGGCATGCGTGAGAACAGGCTTTCCAGCATTGCTTGAATCTTTTCAGAAGTTTCATTCTGCTTCTGAACCATGGTGACAACAGTGTCAATTTTGCTGTCCTGTACATTCATTCTTGCTTCCATCTTCTGATCATTCTCTTCCATCCGCTGCTGGAGACGCAAGTCATTCAGCCTTAATTCTTCCAGAGCCTGCCTGTCCAAGGCAGCTTGAGAACTTTCAGCAGGAGGAAGCTTCTCAGAACTTTCAGCTACATCTTCTGCTGGATTTTCTTCCTGAAGGGTCTTGTCTTCTTCTGATGGTTGCACCTGTGCAGCTTGCTCTTTCTCAGACCACGATTCACTGTCCAGAGGGAGCACAACTTCTTGAGGCAGCTGACTCTCAACTTCCTTCAGCAGCTTGCTAAAGTTCTGTTGAGCCTGCTCATAGTTGATGTCCTGCAGCTTGAGTGCTTCAGCACGTACCCATACTCTGAACTGTGACCAGAGCTGATCAGAAGCAGCTGGGTCGATCATCCCCGGACAGACTTGCTTCAAAGAAGCAATCCATTGCAGCATACCTGTTTCAAAATTCAAAATACCAGAGCCAACATCTGGTTGCTTTGGTTTGGGTATGGAAATTTTGTGTCTTAGATCAGCAAGACGTTCAAGACTTGTTAAGTCAATGAAAGTTCTGCTGGGGTTTTCAACGGATTGGTTTTCAGAGGTTGTTTGTTTTGGAGGAGGGTTATCAGAATCAGAGGATATTTCTATTGGAGTGGTTGGAGTTTTTGGAGGTGTTGATTCCTCTGAAGATGGCAACTGGGGCCTGACAATGGTGGTTCCACATGGCAACTGGATTGCCAGCGGTGAAGGTTGAGGTGAGTGAGGGTCAGAATGATGAGGAGAAGGGGTTTCATAGCGGTGAAACTCTGTTTGTGGTGAAGGTGGATTATTTTCTGGTTGAGGAGGTGGAATCTCTGATTGCTCAGGGATCAGAGGTTCTTCTGTGAGTGGTTGTTGTGATTCTGGTTCTGGTTGTTGTTGTATTTCTGGTTCAGGTTGTGGTTCTGGTTGTGGAGGAGGAATATTTAGTGGTTCAGAATTTGGTTGAGCAGAAGCATGTTCACGCTCAATATCAGCTAGCACTCTATCAAGTGCTGGTGTTGTTGAAACAGTTGGTTGTTTGGTAATTTTGATTCTGGGTCTTCTGAGTAGTAAGGCCTCAGAAGGGTCTTCTGGTATGGTTTCATCAATATTAGGGATTGGGATTGATATTCTGTGAGAGGTTTTAGGAGGGGCAGCAGATGTTGGAATAGTAGATGAAATTGAAATAGGAGCAGCAGATGAATTACCTCGTTTCTTTGGAGTCTGATGAGATGATCCTTCTGCTTTCCTCTTCTTTGTCTTCTTCTGAGTCACTTCAGGTTGGACTTGACTCAGATCTTTGATCTTCAGCTTTGAACCTGCATCTTCTTCCTTGTATGAATCTGGATACTTGAGAAACATATCCGGTTGGGATTCCATTTCAGAAAATTTTGGGAAATTACTCAGAGGCACTCTTCTGCTGGAGATGTCAGCAGTTGAAGTGGTTCTGTGTTCCTTCCTAATATTTTCTATCAGCTTCATCTTTTTCAGGTTCTTAGCGTTCAGCGGTTTTCCAACAGTTGGTTCCATAGTGCCCAGCACTTGAGCTTCGCTCAGATAATCTATCAGCTTATTCTCTGTCAGAATATCTGATATGAGCCTTCCAAACGGTATCAAGTCCCTTTTGGTCCTTTCTTCTTCTCTAGTCTCTTTCACACTGGTCTTGAGATGGTTGAACAGAAAGTGTGCCAGATTGATCTTCACCCTCTGATCAATAAAGTAGATCAGAAATTGCTGATCCACGTTTATATAATCAGGAGAACTTGTTGGTTTCCTGTGATTGAAGCATCCAAGAACAATCTTGGCCCATACTCTGCAGTGATCCTTCAGATCCTTAATTTTGCTGCTGGGAAATCCAAGAGTGAAAATGCAGTTGGCTACCACACCTATATCAGGGCATCTATCAGCCATGTCCACACAACGGACTCCACCACCACTTTGACCGATTAACCTAGCAATGAGGTCTTCAGAAATTATTATCTTCTTTCCCATGACAGAAGAGATGACTAGATGTTTATGAATCTTGGCATGAATCCAATATTCCTTGACAAGCTCTGGGAAAGTTGGTCCAACCAACCTATCGAAATACCTCTCCCACTTTTGAGCCCTAATTTCCTCAGTTAGGTCAAATCCATTATCCTTCAAACTTTCGAAGTCGATGATTAACTCAGAGAGAACCTCAAGATTCTTTACCGGTGTGAGAAGAGTTCTGGTAGGCACCTGATATTGCTCAGAAGTTTCTTTCTTCTGATTCCCTGCAGAAATGCTGGAGGATGCCATTGTTCTCACACAACAAAGATTTGAGAATGATTTGAGAGAAAAAGGTTTTGAAGGAGATAAACTCAGAAATATGCAGAAAGTTCTTGAGAGATTATGAGAAAGCGTAAAGAGTAAGAATGAAGAATAATGTGCTTAAATAAAGTTTTCAAAAATTATTTTGAAAAATTAAACGTTTTTAAGAGAGAGAAAAAAAATAATGATTGCCATTAACAAGCGTGATTACTCTGCATTAAATGCTTGCTGATTTTGGGGGATTTGAGAAAGATACTTAAAAACGGTTACCAGACATGTGTCTCAATGCACCCAATCAGCGCCTTGCCTTCTCAGAAGCGTGCACGCGTTCTGCTTCAGGGATTTGCTGATGATTGGATGACACTTGTTTGATGTAGTGATCAGCACGCCTGTCTTTGAGATTAGACTCTCAGATCTTTAGACTTGCATCTGATACAATCTGCATGTTCTATCTTTCTGAAAGAAGATTGATCAGAAGTTCACAGTAAAATAATTACATTCTGAAGATAAATACATGGAATTAAAACATTTTCATTCTGGGCATACTTTCATGCTGAGATGTTTCAGAATGAAATTAAACCTATCTTCTGAAAGGGGTTTAGTAAAGATATCAGCCCATTGATGGTCTGTATCTATAAATTTCAAGTTTAAAATGCCTTTCTGAATATAGTCCCTAATGAAATGATGTTTTATTTCTATATGCTTAGCTCTAGAATGTAAAATAGGATTCTTACTTAAGCAAATGGCAGAAGTATTATCACAAAGAATAGGAATGTTACTCTCAAAAATCTGGAAGTCTTCAAGCTGACTTTTCATCCAGAGCATTTGTGTGCTACATCCTGCTGCTGCTATGTACTCAGCTTCTGCTGTTGACAGAGCAATTGTTGATTGCCTTTTGCTGGACCACGAGATCAGATTTTCTCCCAGAAACTGGCAGCTTCCAGAAGTGCTTTTTCGTTCCACTCTGTCTCCAGCAAAATCAGCATCGCAGTAGCCTACTAAGCTGTAATCACTAGATTTTCTATAAAACAAACCCAGATTAGTAGTACCTTTCAGATACTTGAAAATTCGCTTAACTGCTGTTAAGTGAGATTCTCTAGGATCTGATTGGAATCTAGCACAAATACATACGCTGAATAAGATATCAGGTCTTGAAGCTGTCAGATAAAGGAGAGAACCAATCATACCTCTGTAGACTTTCTGTTCTACGCTTTTGCTTACCTCTTCTCTTTCCAGAATGCACGTGGGATGCATTGGAATCTTTGATGGCTTACATTCTGAGAGGTCAAATTTCTTCAGAAGATCTCTGATGTATTTGCTCTGATGAATGTAAGTTCCCTCTGGAGTTTGATTGATCTGAATTCCTAGAAAGAATTTCAGTTCCCCCATGAGGCTCATCTCAAATTCTGCCTGCATACACTTAGCAAATTTTCTTCCAAGAGAAGGATTAGTAGAACCAAAAATAATATCATCAACATAAATTTGACAGACTAAAATGTCACTCTTAACTGTTTTACAGAATAGAGTAGTGTCCACTTTCCCTCTGGTGAATTCATTTTCAAGCAGAAAGTTACTTAGCCTTTCATACCAAGCTCTGGGAGCTTGTTTCAGACCATACAGTGACTTTTTCAGTTTGAAAACATGTTCTGGATGTTTTGTATTTTCAAAACCTGGGGGTTGGTGAACATAAACTTCTTCTTCTATATAACCATTTAAGAATGCACTTTTGACATCCATCTGATACAGAGTGATGCCTCTATTAACAGCAAATGAAATTAAGAGTCTGATAGATTCTAACCTGGCGACTGGGGCAAAGGTTTCTGTATAGTCTATCCCCTCTTGCTGACTATAACCTTGTGCAACCAGTCGTGCTTTGTTTCTGACGACTTCACCTTGTTCATTAAGCTTGTTTCTGAACACCCATCTTGTTCCAATGACGTTGAATCCTTTTGGTCTGGGAACGAGATCCCATACGTCGTTTCTGGTGAATTGATTCAGCTCTTCTTGCATTGCCAGAATCCAGTCGTTGTCCAGAAGTGCTTCATCAATAGAAGAAGGTTCAATCAGAGACACAAGTCCCATAAGAGTTTCTTCAGAGTTTCTGAAGCTTGCTCTTGTTCTGATTACATCTTCCTTTCTTCCTAGGATAGTCTCTTCTGGGTGGTCCAAACTGCTTCTGGGTAATCTCTTCTGAGGTTGATCAGCAGCAGTTGCAGGATTTCTAGCATTGCTTCTTTCAGACGTTGAAGGAATGTCTATGTTGAGAGCTTCTGATGACTTGTCTTCAGAACCTGCAAATTCAATTTCTATACCTGCAAGATTTTCATTCTGCTTTGACTTTTCAGAGTCAAGCTTGTCATCAAAACGAACACTGATTGATTCTTCCACAATCTGTGTTTCTGTATTGTATACTCTGTACCCTCTTGAGCGTTCAGAGTATCCTAACATAATACACTTCTGTGCCTTAGAATCAAACTTGTTCAAATAATTCTTAGTATTCAATATAAAGCACGTACATCCAAATGGATGAAAATACGAAATGTTGGGCTTTTTGTTCTTCCACAATTCATATGGAGTCTTTTCCAGAATAGGTCTTATTGAGATTCTATTCTGAATGTAGCACGCTGTGTTTATTGCCTCTGCCCAGAAAGTCTTAGCAACGTTTGTCTCATTGATCATGGTTCTGGCCATTTCTTGCAATGTTCTGTTCTTTCGTTCTACAACTCCATTTTGTTGGGGAGTTCTAGGACAAGAGAAATCATGCAGAATGCCTTTGTCATTAAAGAATGACTCAAAATCTTTATTTTCAAATTCTCCACCATGATCACTTCTGACTTTAACGATTCTAAGATCTTTTTCATTCTGAACTTGGTTACAGAAGGTAACAAACACAGAGTGTGACTCGTCCTTGTGTCTTAAGAACTTTACCCATGTCCATCTGCTATAGTCATCTACGATTACTAACCCATACTTCTTGCCACTGACTGAAGCAGTTTTAACTGGTCCAAATAAGTCAATGTGCAGAAGTTCTAATGGCTTAGAGGTAGAAACAACATTTTTGGATTTAAAAGAAGGTTTTGCAAATTTGCCTTTCTGACATGCTTCACACAGAGCATCTGAATTGAACTTCAAATTTGGAAGTCCTCTGCCCAGATTGAGTTTGTTAATCTGAGATATTCTTCTCATACTAACATGCCCCAATCTTCTGTGCCAGATCCACTGCTCGTTGTTAACAGACAGAAGACATTTTACGTTCTGACTCTTTAGTTCAGAAAGTTTGATTTTGTAAATGTTGTTTTTCCTCTTTCCATTAAACAGGATAGTCCCATCTTTCTGACTAACAACTTTACATGATTTTTGATTAAAGATTATATCATAACCGTTATCACTTAATTGACTTATGGATAACAGGTTATGCATCAATCCATCAACTAGCAGAACATTATTAATAGAGGGAAGATTTCCGTTACCTACAGTTCCAGAGCCAATTATCTTTCCCCTTTGATTGCCTCCAAAGCCAACGTGGCCTCCAGGCTTAAGTTCCAGGCTTTGGAACATATGCCTTCTTCCCGTCATGTGTCGTGAGCAGCCAGAGTCCAGGTACCATGACTGGTGTTTCTGACTTGCTGCTAAAGATATCTGCAACATGTATTATTTTATCCTTAGTTACCCAGATCTTCTTGGGTCCTGATTTGTTAGTTTTACCAAAACTCTGGTTGAATTTTGGTTTCAGAGTGCTTACTACTAGTATATTTGATGTCATGTGTGTGACCATACACAAAGTGTGAATTTAAAGGAGTGTGTTTAATGGTTAAATCCATGACATTTTTAGGTGTAGGAACCTTACCTAGGTATCCTATTCCTTTCCTGCCGTTTCTGCTAACTCCATAGATCATTGAAGCCATTCTGCTTCTATCTATGCTTTTAGCAAGAAACTTCTGGAAACTATGATCATACTCCTTGATGATCTCATCAGCGTTGCTGGGAGTTTCAGGAATTGGTTCCTTCTGAGAGTTTTGTAAAGAGTTTTCTAATTTTGAAATTTTATCTCTCAGCTCAGAGTTTTCCAATTTGAGACTCTCAGACTTATTAGAGTCAGATTCAAGAGTCCTTTTCAGGTCTCTGAATTTAGCTCTAATGTGCTGATAACGTTCCAGAATTTCATTGAGGCTTTCAGCAAGTTCAGCCTTTGTAAAATTAACAGCGAAGTTAGGGAATACCTCTTCTGTGTCTGATTCTGAGTCTGATTCAGAAGCTTCACTGTCATCTGGAATGTTAGCCATGAGCGCTATGTTTGCCCTTTCATCATCTGATTCTGAGTCAGCTTCAGACGAGTCAGAGTCATCCCATGTGGCCATGAGACTTTTCTTCTTCTCTCTTCCAAACTTCTTTTTGGGCTTTTCCCTCTGAAGCTTTGGGCAGTCACTCTTGTAGTGTCCTTGCTCATTGCACTCGTAGCAGATGATGTCTTTTGTGTTTGGCTTCTTGCTACCGGAGGAGCCTTCAGATCTTCTGTATCCAGATGAAGAATCTGTCCTTCTGTATCTGGAAGAAGACTCGTTCTGATCAGATCTTCTGGGATTCCTGAACTTCCTTTGTCTTTGCTTCCACAGTTGATTTACTCTTCTGGAGAGAAGGGAAAGTTCGTCTTCTTCTGATGAGGATCCATCAGATGTTTCTTCAACTGCCTGCAAAACTTTAGATTCAGATTTTCTGTTAGATTTTAAAGCTAAAGGCTTACCTTGCTTCTGAGGCTCATCAGCTTCTAGCTCTATCTCATGACTTCTGAGGGAGCTTATAAGTTCCTCCAGAGTGATTTTGTTGAGATCCTTCGCTAGCTTCAGAGCAGTAACCATAGGCCTCCACTGCTTGGGTAAACTTCTGATTATTTTCTTGACATGGTCAGCAGTAGAGTATCCTTTGTCCAGAACTTTGAGACCAGCTACCAGAATCTGGAATCTAGAGAACATAGCTTCAATGGATTCAGATTCTTCCATTTTAAACGCCTCATACTTCTGAATGAGCGCCAGAGCTTTTGTTTCTTTGACTTGAACGTTGCCCTCATGCGTCATTCTGAGAGAATCAAAGATGTTCTTAGCTGTGTCTCTGTTGGAGATCTTCTCATACTCAGTATAGGAGATGGCACTGAGGAGGATGGTTCTGGCCTTATGGTGATTCTTGAAATCACGCTTTTGTTGATCAGTCATTGATTTTCTTTCAATCTTCTGACCAGTTGCATTCACAGGGTGCGTGTATCCATCTGTCACCATATCCCACAGATCAGCATCATGTGCTAGAAAGAAGCTTTCAATTCTGTCTTTCCAGTAATCAAAGTTTTCTCCATCAAAAACTGGAGGTTTGCCGCTGAATCTGTCTCTATCCTCATTGTTGTCATTGCTGAAATGAGAGTTGTTTCCTGCCATTGTGTTTTTCTGACGCTGGATCTTGTACTGACACGGTTAAGTGTTTTAGCTCAGAACCAGGCGCTCTGATGCCAATTGAAGGGGTGAAAAACACAAGAAGGGGGGGTTGAATTGTAAAACTGAAATCTTAAAGCAAATGACAAGATATTTTTATCCTGGTTCGTTTGATCTCAAACTACTCCAGTCCACCCGTCAAGGTGATTTCGCCTCTCTCCAACGAGGTCTCAATTCACTATATTCAACTGAATACAAATCTGCTTTAACAACTGCTAAAGCCTTCTTGATTCAAACCACAATCCGGTTTGTCAAGGCAACACTTTCTTACAAAGGTATAAACAAATGTGTGTGAATGTTTTCTACAAAACTTTATCACAACTGTGATGTATACACAAATTAAGCTTAGAATACTAGGTTGCTAAACGCTAATGGAGTATCAGAGTTTGTTGGTTTAGCAAAACTGGTAGATGAAGATTATTGTTCAGCTTTGTGCGTGTAGAGAATTTGGAAGCATTAGCCATTATAATCTTCGAAGCTTTGTTTATATAGCACTTGAGAAGATGAACGTTGAGTGCAAATATTCTTGATTCAATGCTAATAACAAGCTTTCCTTTTTGAGCAGATCTTGTCTGGAATGAGGCCGTTGGAATTGATTAGCGTTCAATGCACAGTACCGTTGCTTCTTCAATTCACGTTCTGGCTTGGCTCATTCTGATTCTGCTTCGCTGCTGATGAACTTATTGTTTCTGTATCAGAGTGTTTACGCGCAGTTCTGTTCATCAAGCTTCAGCATGTGCGTGAGTTGATCATCTGATCTTCACGTTTTGATTCAGCAACTTCTGATGCTGGTGTATCAAATCAAGTTCTGATGCTGATGAAGTGATCTTGCTTATTTTAATCAGCGTATCTGCAAGTCAGAGCATAGTAATTTTAGGCAGCATATAGTTCAAACATGAAACATATAAATACTATATCTTTTCACTTTGTTATCATCAAAACTCAAATATAGGGTACTAGATTCAAACATTGTTCTAACAAATATGACTGGGTTGGATACTGTGATGCGGTGGGAGAACTGACTTGAGGTTTTGCGTTTTTTGTTTGCAAATGTTTCAGTTTAGCAAGAGTCGCCACCGACTTTTTATTTTATCCAAAGGAAAGGTCAAAAAGCACAGGAAAGACCTTTGAGATTGTTTTTGGGTTCGGGGGGTAGATTATGAAAAGGGAAGGTGCTAGCACTCTTTTCATCCATGGTTTTCCATGGGCTCTTAGTTACTTGTTTTAAATCACTTGCTTTTGCTTTTCAATTGTTTGAAATGGTGCTTTTGTGTGTGGTTTTGAAAGTATTTTGAAAAGAGGCCTTTGTTTAGGAAACCTTTGTAATGATTCTTTTTTGAATGTATACAAAGGTGTTTTTCTTTTGAAAAATGTTTCAATGTTTGAAAGTTTTTTTTGGAAATGTTTTGAAATTGTGTTGTGTGTTTTTGAAAATAGCAAAGATGTTTGCAAGTTTGATCAAGTAACTAGGAGTTGTCTACCCTACTCAAAGATCTTTCCTACACATTTTTAACCCTTTGACATTGTTGTTTTACCATTGTATTTGGTAAACAACCTTGTCTTTGGATGTTAAACGGGACGGGCTTGGGTCATCGTATGACCATGATAATAATATTGCCAAGTATCTTAGCAAGTTTTTTGAGGGTCTAGATCATTTTTGTATAGGCAACCAAGATAACGTCATTGAGGGACTATGATCTTTTTGTTTTGATTGATTTTGCCAAGATACCTAGCATGCATACCATGGCCATGTTTTTAAGGCAACAAGTGGATGAAACCCTAGGGGTGCTTGTGTGCATTGTGTTGTCATTTTTCATGCATTTTTATCTTGTATTTAGTCATGCTATTTGTTTTGATTTTGGTCTTTGCATACAAACCCTAATTTTACTATCATGCACATCAAAGCGATAAAGTGCGTAAAAGTAAATCTAAGACTATTACAATATTATTATGGGGATGGGGATACAAGTTTGAATAGGGGTATATTGCTAAAAAATAAAGCCCTAAAATTAGAATTTTTTTATTAATAACCATGTATTACAATAATATTTCGCAAATAACCGGGTTTCAGAAAAAATTACGCAAATAACCATGTTTCAGATGACTCCCCAAAGGAGGAGCCATCTCACTTGGCGCCTCCACCTAGGGTTTTTCCCTAGGCGCCATCTCACTTGGCGCCTCCCTTGGCTTTTAGCCAAGTGAGATGGCGCATGCTCCTTAAAAGTGAGAGGAGGCTCCATCTCACTTGGCTCCTAGGGCAAAACTAGGGCAAAATGCTATTTTATAAATAATTCGTCCGTTTCTCTGAAATTTCTCACACTTTCTCGCACTGTATTTTTATTTTGTACTCTGTTATTTGCGTCATGACGTCGCCTATGATTTTTAGCAGAGATGGTTACGTTATCTTCTCCGCCACGAAACCTGTGATGAAAATGAAATTCTGGCACATTCACTCCATGGAGCGTTTGAAGCGGGAGTTGATGCGGTGGCTAGATGGAGACATTGTGGAGGGGGAAAAAATTCGAAGGATCCAACGAAAACGAACAACAACCTCACATGCGACAGGAAGATCTAATGTATGGTTGGAGGAAGTCAAAACAGACAGTGATGTAATGTTGATGGTGCATGGGTCAGATGAAATTGTGTTAACAGTTGTAATTTCCTAGATGGAATATCGTTAATTATTGTTGTACGCGTTTTATTAATTGTAGAAAAATCTGTTAACGGAAAACACAAATGTTCACAACACAATTATGAAAAGATTTTATGTATTACAATATTTATGTGGTCGAGCCAGACGCCCGATTCGGACAGTTTTTGCGATTGTGTCCGACCTGACGGTATAAACCACACTTTCTTTCCAACCTGTCAAGATCGTCCATTTCTGTTGTGATGCGCTTACTTTTAGGACGACCCTTCTTGTTCCTTCGCATTTGGTCGTTGTGCCACACTATTTCACCGTCGTATTCAGGCCAATAATCTGGTTTTGCTACCAAAGGAAAGTTGTTGTTGTAAACATTGAGCAACGTTTCAGATTTGTAAATGTTTGACAGAAGTTGAAGCGCGTCTTGATGGGTATGAGCACAAGCGGCAATGACATGAGAGAAAGGCATACGAAATGCTTGAAACCTGCCACAATCGCACCATTGAGAAGGTAAAATGACCCTGTATTCTTGTCTTGGCAGGCCTTCATTATGGTCAATTGTCTCTTTCACAATGAAGTTGTGGCTGTGTCGGTCAAATCGTATAACCATGTGAGTGTTGGCTTTAGCACTTTCAGCCTTAATGTATTTCATGCAGCTTTCACTCCATAGTTGTCCAGATTGCAACACCGCATTCCACATTTCACCTCTTTTTGCAAATAACGCAGCCATCCTAAAATACGTAGATTTTACCAAGGCAGTGATTGGGAGGTTTCGTATGCCCTTGAATACCCCATTCATTGATTCAATAAGATTCGTTGTCATATGCCCCCATCTTTGGCCATTGTCGTATGACCTAGTCCATTTTTCCACTGGAATATTGTCGACCCACCTACCGGCTTCCGGATTAGACAAATGGATCTCGTTGCAGTAATATTTGAATGTGGGTTGTGTCAATGCATATCCCGCATTCATAACCTCTTTCCTCAATGTTTTGTCCTTGACCTCCCTCGAGAAATTCTGGACGATATGCCTAACGCAATAGACATGCGTAGAAGGAGGGTCATGCCAACCATTTGTTGGATTATTGTAGGCACTTTCAATGGAGGCATGTTTGTCCGAGATCAAACAGAGATCTGGTTGAGGAGCCACGTGTGTCCGTAGATTTTTCAGGAAAAAGCTCCAAGCACCACCGGTCTCCCCCTCGACAAGGGCAAAGGCAATGGGGAAAATGTTGTTGTTGCGATCTTGTGCAACTGCCATCAATAGCGTGCCGTTGTACTTCCCATACAACCAAGTCCCATTAATTTGTATAATTGGTTTTCATGATGCAAACCCTGTGATGCATAGTTGAAATTCCCAAAACACGCGACTGAATATTCCGTTGCCATTCATTAGACTACCATCTTGGAAGTACGCTGGCAATGTTTCCAGAACGTAAACACTACCTGGAGACTACGTCTTGAGTGCATTCAGGTAGCTGGGAAGTTCTCGGTATGACTCCTCCCAGTTTCCGTACACCCTTTCAATCGCCTTAGTCTTTGCTAACCACGCCTTACGGTAAGACGGAGTGTAGTTAAAAACCATGGTGATGTGGGAGATGATTATTTTCACCTTCAAAGATGGGTCGTTGCTGACCAGGGGTAGGATTTCTTGACAGATTAGATCATAGTTGAGTTTTCGGTGGTCCTGTGATTGAGTGGAACTTACACAAGTGTGGGTAGTCATGGAACCTATGACCCAACAGTCACCCCTTAATTTGTATGAAGCGGTCAGCTTGAACATACAGTCAGGGTGGACACACTTGATCTTGTACCTTTCCGGGTTGACACGATCCACCTTAAAATTAACCGAGTTGAGCATGTGAAATTTTTTAATGGCCCTGATGCATTCCTCTCTGTTACGAAACTTGTCCTTCTCTTTTAAATTTTCATCCGACTGCATATACGGATTGAAAAATAAGTCAGTAGAAGGTTCATCTCTGCCCATGTTGAAGTTTGTCATGTGCGGAGGTGGTGTGTAGATTTTGTTTGCAGGAATACTTGGGATGCCATCATCGTCGGAATCATCATTCACCATTTCATCAAACTCTAACTCGTTATCTTCTTCTTCATCATCAACTGCATCTACCTCAGCTTGTTCATTCTCCAAAGGATCAACCTCCTGTGTGACCTGAGGCTGAGGCTGAGGCTCTCACAGCAAAACGTACAACTCAATAGAGTCATATCCGGAATAGACATGGCTAGAAATCATATTCTGGAGATCCTCGTCATCTTGAACTTCAACCTTATAAAAAATTACTTGGTTGTTTCCAAAGAAAACTGGATTCTGATAAAATATCTGGGACACCGGGCCTCGTTCAAGTTTGGCCTCCAATCTTTTTTTGAAGTACGAGAAATTGGCTTTCCCGTTTAAGAGAAATCAGATGTTGTCTGTGTCTCTAAACAAAAACCCAGTGGTGGGACAAATGTATGTCTCACCGTTGAAATGTGCTTTGACGACAAATTATGGTGAAGAGGCCATTGCGTAGAATTTTTTAAGGTTTGAAGCTTGGAATGTTTGAGGTTTATTGATTGTATGAAGGTTTGAATGCTGTAATGTTTGAAGGTTGGAATGTTTGAATTTTATGAGTGATTCGAAGGTTGGAATGTTTGATTGTTTGCAGGTTTGAAAGTTTGGTTGTAAGACTAAAGGCTGTTTGAGATTATGTGAATCAATGTTATGATAAAAATTTCAATTAAGTAAGGATGCAACCCCCCAAGGCTGCCAATAATGTTACATGCAAGGAATCCCAAAGGCTGTCACGTAGCCTGAGCCTAGGCTGCAACAAAGGACACCTCTTATTCGCCAATTGGGGTGGCGACAACATTCATTTTTGTACTCTTTCGCCAAGTCCAATGGCGCCTCCCTTACTGTCCAATTGTGATACATGCATGGGCTGCCACCTAGCCTGCAAGAGTGACACATTTCATTTTTTGTACATGCATGCATGCATATGTGTAAGCCCCTAGGCTGCCACCTAGCCTGCCCCAAGTCTCCACCTACACATGTATTTTGTAAGTCTCCTCCCATCAACTCCAATGGGCTTACATGCACTAATGCAAGGAATCCCAAAGGTTGTCACGTAGCCTGAGCCTAGGCTGCAACAAAGGACACCACTTATTCGCCAATTGGGGTGGCGACAACATTCATTTTTGTACTCTTTCGCCAAGTCCAATGGCGCCTCCCTTACTGTCCAATCATGATACATGCATGCATATGTGTAACCCCCTAGGCTGCCACCTAGCCTGCCCCAAGTCTCCACCTACACATGTATTTTGTAAGTCTCCTCCCATCAACTCCAATGGGCTTACATGCACTAATGCAAGGAATCCCAAAGGCTGTCACGTAGCCTGAGCCTATGCTGCAACAAAGGACACCACTTATTCGCCAATTGGGGTGGCGACAACATTCATTTTTGTACTCTTTTGCCAAGTCCAATGGCACCTCCCTTACTGTCCAATCGTGATACATGCATGCATATGTGTAACCCCCTAGGCTTCCACCTAGCCTGCCCCAAGTCTCCACCTACACATGTATTTTGTAAGTCTCCTCCCATCAACTCTAATGGGCTTACATGCACTAATGCAAGGAATCCCAAAGGCTGTCACGTAGCCTGAGCCTAGGCTGCAACAAAGGACACCATTTATTCGCCAATTGGGGTGGCGACAACATTCATTTTTGTACTCTTTCGCCAAGTCCAATGGCGCCTCCCTTACTGTCCAATCGTGATACATGCATGGGCTGCCACCTAGCCTGCAAGAGTGACACATTTCATTTTTTGTACATGCATGCATGCATATGTGTAACCCCCTAGGCTGCCACCTAGCCTGCAAATGTGACACTTCGCAGGCATGCAAGCACAAGCAACCACTATAGCAAATTTATTTGCCTATAAATACATACCATATGAAACATCTCTCACACCCACACAAGTCTCACTCTCTACTACGAAATATTTCATAAGTCTATCATACTCTCTATCTCTTCCTAAGTCTTTCATACTCTCAAGCATTTTAAACAATGGCTCTTCTAACAATGGGCGATACCCACAGAGGCACAAGGGAAAACATTGCCGCATTTGTAAGTTTCTTTTTTGGTTATACATTTTTCATACTTCAAATAACGCGTTGTTCATCTTAATTAATCTTACACATGTTACATTATGAACTCAGGACACAAAAAGATTCAGAATCCGTTCGCACAACTACCTGGCTCCCGACCCATTTATCGTGCCATATCTGGAATACGCATGTTTTGGACATGTCATAAAGATCTCCAACTGTACCATTGACTCGAAGTTCATTCTTGCAATGTTGGAAAGGTGGAGACCGGAGACCCATACATTCCACCTACCAATAGGTGAATGTACCATCACGCTAGAGGATGTGTACATGCTACTAGGTCTCCCTGTCGATGGTAAGGCCGTGAACGGGTCGGTTCAACAACCCAACTCTCAGTGTGAAGAGTTGTTGGGCAGGAATATGGTAGAAGGTGGTGGTGCGAGAGGGTAGGGAATACTACTCACTGAGCTGAAAAGTCATTATGCAAGTTTGGAATTAAATGAAAATTCCTCCGAGAATGACAGGGTAGTAAAAGCCAGAACTTATCTTATGATACTTTTTGGTACATTTTTATTTCCCGAAAGTACGGGAAATAGTGTAAATTTTATGTATTTACATTTACTAAGAAATTTTGAAAAAACAAGAAAATATAGTTGGGGTTCTGCAGTTTTAGCCCACCTATACAGTTCCTTGTGCAAAAACGCAGTCAAGGAAAAATGAACATTTTATGGGTGCGCTTTTTTACTACAAGCCTGGGGTTGGTAGAGGATGGAGTCCTTAAACCCCGTCAACAACAACACTTTCGGTTTCTCGTACGCAACAAAGTAAGTCATCAAGTTATAGCATTTATAACTATTCATCTCTTCACCAAATATATGCTAAGAATAAAATGTTTCTCATTTCCTTTAGGTACTGCGTGAGGGGTATGGATTACGGCAAGAATCCAAGATTCAATGTCGCACTCTACCGTAATCTGTTGGATCACTTAGGCCCGGATGACGTACGTCATAGCTTTTAACTTTTGCTCAATTAAATTATTTATACATTACTTTTGTGTTAACCTGATTTAAATTTTATCGCAGTTCGTATGGAGACCATATTTGGGTTTGGGCCATGATCCAAACCCAGAGGATGCAGCAACTTGGACCGCGAAGACTGCAATCATTCGGTTCAACATTGTGGAGATGCACCACAGCGACCGTGTGAAGATGCAGTTCGGAATGCATCAAGAGATACCAAGTGATCCAACTTGTTTGTCCCCATGGCATCTTAAAAGGGTCGACACCCAGTGGGGTCTTACCAACTGGAAAGACTTCGCTCCGGAGTGGTGTAAGATGTGGCAGAGGCGTCACCGCTATGTCTTGCAATTCCTAGTTTTCATAATTCAAGGTAATATGCGACACTCGGATCAATATTTGTCTTGGTACAGGTCGGTTAGTAACCCTGAAATGCACGTGTCTCATCCAAGGTACTTGGTTGACCCACGCACACAATGGGCACAACCCTCGGTTCCCCAATAACAAACCCAAAACCTATCAACCTCCCACCAACCCCCAAGAAGAAACAGACCCACAAACACCCAACCACAGTCCCCACCATAACAAATCTACACTCAAATGCCACACAACAAACCACAATCACCACCACACTACCAATACCCCGATATGCCTCACACCCAACCACAATACGAATCCCAATACCAGCACACCCGCATACCCCACACACAATTTCAGTCTTCCACATATCCCAATATGGGCCCCTCAACATCCAGCCTTAGCCCTGATATGGGAATGTCGGAAGATTACGAACAAACCGACCCAACCTACCATCAACCATAATATTACCAAACCACCCAACATCCTCAATACCAAACACCCCAAGATCCATTTCCTTTCTACCCACCGTACTCAGACGATCAATGCTACATACCCACTATGGAACCCCACCCACCGCCAACACGACCAAACTTTGAGGGTATGGGTCACCGACTGTACCAAAGCGGATCTTCTAGATATGGAGATCTGACTGATTTTATGGATCCGGACCGCATTGACTTCGCTGGGCCATCGACCTTGCCGCAGCAGGAAACGCGACGACACCCAGCACGAGAAAGGCGAGGACGGGGATGCGGAATCGGGGGTCATTACCGGGTTCCGGGGGATCACTGATTTATCTGTTTTTTTTTTCCTGTATTTTTTTATCCATTTTTTTAATCTGTTTTTTTATCTGTTATTTTAATGTAATATAGTTGGATGTAATTATTTTTTTAAATAAAAATTCCATTTTGTTGATCCTCTGTCTAACACGCAACGCACCGGACAAAAAAAAAATCAATTTTTGCCCTAAAAATACACCTAGGCGCCATCTCACTTGGCTTAGGGCATGCCCTAAGCACATAGGCGCCAAGTGAGATGGCGCCTCCCCTTAAAATATAGGTGCATGTGCCATTTCAGATGGCTCCTCCTTTGAGGAGTCATCTGAAACATGGTTATTTGCGTATTTTTTTCCGAAACGCGGTTATTTGCGAAATATTATTTTAATAATTGGTTATTAATAAAAAAAATTCCTAAAATTATTACAACCATATTGAATTTATTTGTACAAATAATAAATTGACAATATTTAAATATGCAATTAAATATAAATATGCACAAATATTTTTGTATTTATTTTATGTATGTAAATAAATTATTTATGTCTCAAAAATAAGAAAAATATTAATGATTATTTTTGAAAGGGTAGAAAACCCTAGTTTTTGGTTTTAAAAGAAAAATATATTATATTATTTCTTTATTCATTTTTATGTACAAGAAAATAAATAAAAATACATATAAAAATGTTAAAAAATAATATTTGTGAGAAAATAATATTTTAAGTGTATAAATAATAAAAATAAAATATGTAAGTATTTTAATATTATTTACAAATTTATTTAAGAAAATAAAAGTAATATTAACCTAATAATTATTTATTATGCAAATAAAAATAAAATAAAAATATGATAAAATGCCAAAAATAAAGAAAATATTTTTTGTGATTTTAAATATTCAAGAAAAAATAATAAAGTCAGAAAATAAAAATAGAAATGAAAAATATGCAAAAATAAAGAAATGGGCCAAGGGGGTGCAGAAAGCAGGATGGGGGGTGTCAAAAGTAGGAAACAAGCCAGGCCCAGCCCATTTCCACTTCATCCCTGTCCTCCAGAAACAAAAAAAACGCGCGCCTTGTGTTCAAACTTGTAACTCCTGCATACATGCTTAAAAACAAAATCTTGCAACATGAAAGTTATAGCTCATCATCACACGATTCTAATGATATAAAAAACTTAATCTAACTCCCAAAGACCAGAGAGAATTTCAGTGCCCCTAATTTATGACCTAGTTTTTTCAAAAACTTCAACATCCAAATTCTCCTAGCTCAGTTAACATAAATGAATTCTAAGCATATGTACAGTTCTAGGATGATGAGGACTACATTTTTGCTTCACAAACCTAAGCCTAATGATTCCTAAATAAGGAGATAGAAGTTTGAAATTTACCTGTTTCAGTCAAGCTCAAGTATGGCAATATAGAAACTTTTAATGAGGCCTGAAGGACTTTTGAGCTTGCTTGATGTTCCCTTGACCTTTACCAATGCTTAGCTTGATTTGAAATGGCTTGAATCTCCCTATAGAACTCAAACTGCAAACTCAGAAATCAAAAATGGTGAAGCTTTAAAATGAAGTTATAGTTGCTTGAGAAGGGTTGGGATAGTTTAGGTATGTTGTATGGAGTGTGTTGGAAATGGTTTCAAGCAAAACGCACGAGGCAATGTGAAGATGGCTTGACTTCTACAGGGCTTGCCCTGTTTTGGGTAGAAATGGAGTGTTTTGATTATATGGGTGTTTGAGAGGCTTGTCGCTCGTGTTTCTGGCTTGAGATAATGTGTTAAACTTGTTTGAAATGAACACAAAGCTTGCTCTTATCGATTGCAAAGTTGTGTGGACTTTTGCAAGTTACTTGCTTTTGAAGCAAAAGTTGATTTTGACAATGCCAAGGCCTGTACATGCCTGCTTATTAGCTGCACATAGTTGGTGTACTTTGCCCCAAGTTTGTGAACTTTGTTTTCTGCAAAAGATTGGGTCCTTGGCTCAAGATAAACAAAGTTGCTAAAAGTGACCTTTATCAAAATAACATTGTTATCTTTTTGCCATTTTTGGAATAGTTCTTTGTACAATGCTCTAAAGCTCAGAAAAAAGCCTTAATACAATGTGTTTGCATTTAATTTATGAGTGTAGAAAGGATTAGAACCTGTAAACCAAGTGCAAGCATGATCCAAACTGATTTGCAACTTGTATCAATGTGCAAAATGCCTTGGCCAAAAGTGATAATTTTCCATTTTCAAACTTTCGATTCTCCCTAACCATAAATGATTTTGGAGAGTTCTTGGGCATTTTGGAAAGCTTCTAACATTATCTAAAATCCATCTTTGAAATTCATTTTGATATTCCACTTGGAACTATGTGAAAAATTGCCATGAAGATAGGTCAAAATCTTGCATAAACTAGGGCAAAATTCCACTAAGTTAGAAAGTTTTTGGACCCTTATTCAAAAATTCATAACTTGAGATCCAAGCATCTTTTGGGAAAACTTTGTGAATAAAATTTTTAGATTTTGTGGAGGACTACAACTTTCATGTTGGAAGTTTTCTTTTAATCCAATTGAATCATGGTGAAAAAGTTGGGCAAAGTTGGGAAAAAATAAGAAATTTTCATAACTTAGAAAATTTCTAAGTTATGAAAATTTTCCATTTTAAACCCTAATTTTCAAAATTAGGTTTCTTGGTGAACAAGTTTCATGTTTTGACACATCTTGATGAAAAATGACCCTTGGCACTTGATTTTGACCAAAAAGTCAAAGTTTGACTTTTCAGTGTATAGTTGATTTTTGATCAGTTGATTGGAAAATTCATCTATCAATCCAATGCTTTTGAGATCTTTTGAACCTTGTGATTAGATCAAGATGATTCCATTGAGTCCTTGAAACCATGCTTGAACCCAAATTTCCATTGGCTAGGTAAAAAATCAGAAATTGCCCTTCTGCAGTCAAAACCCTAAAAAATGACCATTTTGCCCTTTTGATGATCTGATCAAATTTCTTGAGGAGTTGTGGTCCAAATTTGATCAAATGGTTCATATGAGTCAATAATGTTGTTGTGGATAAAAAATTATGAGGTTTGACTGTAAATTGGCCACAGTTGACTTTTTCCCCAATACAGTTGATTTATAGGTCAACTATCCAATTGACTGGGCAAAAATTTGATTCAAAGCTTGAAACTTGGTATGAGAAATCTTATAAGTCCAACATGAAAGATGAAAGTCACATTGAGTATTAGAAGTCCAAAAATCCCTATGAAAACTCAAACCCTAATTTCAGGTCAACAATGCAAGGAGATGTCCTGAGCTGAGCAAACCCTAATCCTGGTCTTGAGTCCAAAGAGTCTTATGAGGGGAAATCTTGATAAAATGGGAGGGCAAATTTTGGGGTACAACAGATAACGACATCGTAGTTCATCATCTACCGATAAGAGAAGACTGCCCTCCTGTTAAATAAAAGGTTCGTCGCATGAGGCCTGATATGTCTGAAAAGATCAAAGCTGAAGTGATGAAACAATTTTATACGGGGTTCCTAACTGTGACATCCTATCCTCAATGGGTTGCCAATATGGTGACAGTGCCAAAGAAAGACGGGAAAGTTCACATGTGCGTAGACTATAGGGATCTGAATAGGGAAAGCCCCAAGATGACTTCCCTCTACCATACATTGACGTCTTAGTTGATAATACTGCTCAACATAAAGTCTTCTCATTCATGGATGGCTTCTCAAGCTATAATCAAATAAAGATGGCTCCCAAAGATAGGGAAAATACTACTTTCGTTACACAATGGGGCACCTTCTGTTACAAGGTCATGCCATTCGGATTAAAGAATGCAGGGGCAACATATCAAAGGGCTATGGTAGCTTTATTTCATGACGTGATTCATTATGAGATAGAGGTATATGTGGATGATATGATTGCCAAATCACAAACTGAAGAAGAACATCTTGATCACCTGCATAAATTATTTGAGAGGCTGAAAAAGTACAAGCTAAGGTTAAACCCTAACAAGTGCACGCTTGGAGTACGATCTGGAAAGCTTCTAGGTTTTGTTGTCAGCAATAAAGGCATTGAAGTTGATCCTGCCAAGGTAAAGGCCATCCAAGAAATGCCAGTCCATCATTCTGAAAATGAAGTCAGGGTATTCTCGGGTCGTCTCAATTACATTGCCCGTTTCATATCTTACGTAACTGCTACTTGTGATCCACTATTCAAACTCTTGAAGAAAGATCAGGTAGTCAGATGGAACGATGAATGCCAAGTTGCCTTCGACAAAATCAAAGAATACCTACAAGAACCTCCTATTCTCATGCCTCCAGTTAAAGGAAGACCCTTGATCATGTACTTGACGATATTAGAGAACTCTATAGGGTGTGTTTTTGGGCCAACATGACGAGTCTGGCCGAAAAGAGCATGCTATTTATTACCTGAGCAAAAAGTTTACCGACTGTGAAACCAGATATTCACTGCTCGAGAAAACTTGTTGTGCTTTGGCATGGGCTTCTCGCCAGCTAAGACAGTATATGTTGACTCATACCACTCTATTGATTTCTAAGATGGACCCAATCAAGTACATCTTCGAGAAAACTACCCTTTCCGGATGGATAGCCAGATGGAAAATGATCTTGACTGAGTACGACATTCAATACACGACTCAAAAATCCATCAAAGGAAGTGTACTAGAAGATCATTTGTCCCATCAAGTTGTGGATGATTATCAGTCAATGAACTTCGACTTCCCTGATGAGAACATCATGCTGGTAACCGATTATGCGAAAACTGAACCTTATGACAGACCTGAACAAGGATCCCGATGGACTATGGTCTTCGATGGGGCTTCCAACGCCTTAGGTAATGGAATTGGGGCTGTGATCATCTCTCCTGAAGGTTGCCACACTCCTTTCACTTCCAGACTATGCTTCGATTGCACAAACAATATGGCAGAGTATGAAGCATGCATCTTAGGTCTGAAAGCTACTATTGACTTAAGGATCAAGCATTTGAATATGTTTGTGGATTCTACTCTAGTGATCAGCCAAGTAAAAGGATATTGGGACACAAAACACCCTAATTGTATACCTTACAAGGAACTTGTGCTATCCCTAATTCCCTACTTCGAAGAGATCACTTTTGAGCACTTCCCTAGGGAAGAAAACCAGTTGGATAATGCTTTGGAAACCATGTCTTCAATGTTCAAGGTCAGATGGGACAACGAGGCCCCTATGATAACAATTGAGAGATTCTATGAACCTGCGTATTGCTATGAGCTTGACACCGATGCGGAAAAGCAATGGTACCATGAGGTGATGAGATACCTTGAAGCACAAGAGTATCCAGAGGGGGCATCTATCAATGATAGAAAGTTCTTGCGAAGATTTGCAGCCAAATTCTTCCTAAGTAACGGGATATTGTACAAGCGCAACCATGATTCAACTCCACTCCGATATATGGACAAGAAGGAGGCAGAGGAAAGCATGGAAGACATGCACGATGGCCTATTTAGTACTCATGAAGTGGACATACGATGACTAAGAAAATCTTAAGAGAGAGTTACTATTGGTCAACGATGGAGACTGATTTCCATCAACAATCAAGAACTTGTCACAAATGTCAAATCTACACTGACAAGGTCCATGTGCCTCATATTCCTCTGAATTTCATGACTGCTCCGTAGCCATTTGCAATGTGGGGCATTAACATGATTGGAGAGATCAAGCCTACAGCTTCCAACGGACACCACTTCATTCTTGTTGGTATCGAATATTTTACCAAATGGGTCGAAGCTTCCTCATTTGTCTCAGTCACCAAGAATGTGGTAGCCAGATTCATCAGACACAACCTCATCTGCCGTTATGGAATCCCCGAAAGGATCATCACCGACAATGGGACTAACCTCAAAAATGCTATGATTACTTAGCTTTGCACTCAGTGTAAGATCAAGCATCACAATTCTTCTCCATATAGACCGAAAATGAATGGCGCAGTCGAAGAGGCCAACAAAAATATCAAGAACATTATGCATAAAATGGTAGTAACCTATAAAGATTGGCATGAGATGTTGCCGTTTTCTCTACATGGCTACCGTACTTCAGCTAGAACATCAACTGGGTAACTCCCTTTTCTCTAGTCTATAGGATGGAATTTGTTTTGCCAGTGAAATTTCAGATTCCCTCGCTAAGAATTATGAATGAGGTAGGCCTAGGAGAAGACGAGTAGATTCAAACGAGATTGGATCAGCTGAACTTGATTGACGAAAAACGGTTAGCCGCTGTTTTCCATGGTCAGACGTACCAAAAACGGATGATCAAGGATTTCAACAAAAAGGTCAAGCCTCGAGTATATCAAGTTGGTGACTTGGTGATAAAGTGCATCATTTTACCACAAGGCGACCCCAGAGGCAAATGGACTCCCACCTATGAAGGGCCATTTTTTTCTCAAGAGAGTTTTCTTTGGCGGTGACATGATGCTGACTACCATGGATGGTGAAGATTTCCCACATCCTATAAACGCGGACATAGTTAAAAAATACTACATATAAGAGACCCTTTAGGTTGACACACCTAAGCAAAATAAAGGCATTCGGGTAAACCAAAGGTTTGGGCAAAAATTAGGGATATATGCAAAATATTGTACACCCAGTAAGTTGAAAACCCGAAAGGGCGACCTGGGGAAAAAGGGTATCCTGGTGGGCTGAAAACCCGAAAGGGCGGTCCAGGAAAAATTTAAGGATTAAAAGCGTATGACTATGTCCCGTGGAATCAACACAGTCAATTTTATCACCAAGGTCCAAGTTCAAACGGTTCAAGATCAATCCAATCAACTTCTATCAAACGGCAAGGGACATTCGAAGACATTGAGGGCAATAGTAGAGTTGGAAGGCAATAAGATAATTTCACATGGCTATTTGTTTTCAATCTCAATTTTGTTTTCCTTTCGACGATTTCCTCTTACTAGGATCTCCGTCTCTCTATACAAAAACGCCTACTCATGGGAAAAATATCAATACAAATATACTTTTAAGTTCAAAATTTCTGTCTTTATTTTGAATGCAGATTTGTCCAATGACTAAAATTGAATGAACATATGCATATGAACATAACTAAAACTATTCGGCACATGTGTCCTGCTAAGCAGAAACAAGCATCTCTTTAATGTATATGAAATATCCCCCCAAAAGTTATCTCATTATCATTATCCCCACGAGGACATCTCCAATATACCTTTCCCCAATAGGTTTTATTTCCCAAACAATAATCGAGGAACCAAAAAACTCTATGCCGAGTTCAAATTTCCTAAACATACAACAATCAAGACACCGCGAAGTTCCCCAACTGAATGTGTCTTCCCCAGCTGAGCGTATCTTCCCCTGGCCAAGGCTAGTATCCCCAAACAAAGTCTATCCTCCTCAGTTGAGAGTATCCTCCCCAAGCTGAGTCTGTCCTACCCAACTGAGTCCACACTCTCCAGTTTGAATTTTCCTTTCAGATTATTGCAAATCATAGGGCCATAACCCCTGATCCCCAGTAAAGCCGTCAACAAAGCCTTTACTATTTCCAAAAAAAAGATACTATGAAGCCTGGATCCGACCGGATATTAGTACAATTTTCAAGTTATTACTAAAGCCTGCACCCGACCAGATAATAGTTTGACTTCTTCAATCACCGAAACCTGGACCCGACCAGATAACAATTTGAGTATCTGAAACCTGGACCCGACCAGATAACAGTTGATCTCAATTTCAAGATGCTATGAAACCTGGACCCGACCAGATAATAGTTTAACTCTTCAAAGATATAGAAGAACCTGGACTCAATCCGACCAAGGTTTAACTTCTTTTCCCCAGTAAAGTTTGCCTCTGCCCCAACAAATTAATGTGAATCCTGGATCCGACCAGATATCAGTTTTCAAATTCATTTTTTCAAGCAAAGTTGATGTGAAGCCTGGATCCGACCAGATAGCAATCACCCTCAGAGATTCGTTGAAACCTGAACTCGACCAGATAACAATTGACCTCATCAACCTCAGAAATCTGCAAAGCCTGGACCCGACCTGATAATAGTTTTTCAAATAGTTTATTGTGAAGCCTGGAGCCCGACCAATTAACAATTAACTATGATCCTCAGAGACACTATGAAGCCCGAACTCGACCAGATAATAGTATAAATTTCCAAAAAACCACGAAACCTGGACCCGACCAGATAGTACTTATCACTTCAAGTTACTGCGAAGCCTGGACCCGACCAGATAACAGTTAACTTCCATATCCCCAACAAGTTGTTGTGAAGCCTGGATCTGACCAGATAACTATTCAATTTCAAGAAATTTTCTGCAAAACCTGGAATCTGACAGATAGCATTTAATTCGTCTCTTCCTCCAGTAAGTTGTTGTGAAGCCTAGATCCTACCAGATAACAGTCGACTACTTCATCCTTAACAATTGTGAAGCCTGGATCTGACCAAGTAACACCTGACATTCACGCGATATTCCCCAGTGAAAACATCCTTTCAACAAGTTTGAAGATATGCATATTCTTCATCCCCAACGGTAATCAGGGATTCAATCTCCCAGAACTTCCTCAGCAACAGTCAATAATTTATTTTCCTGGACAAAAACTTACATGTCACATTCATACATCATATCATGTACATACCATATGCATTTAACATAATACCATATATGGTGAACATCATGCAGGCATCTGCATTTTACTAACTCTTTTCCTCACGGGTAAAATATCAAGTTTTGGTATAAATCAATAAGAGATTTGTGTTGATGCCTCTTCTAGTGTTTACCAACATTCCTCCAAATGGCATCTATAAGCCCATTCACCGTCCATCTTCGAGTGCAAATTTCTGGGCACTCTAGTGTTCAATCATCTTTCACCTTCAAGTCACGAATGGCGGATCCGCCAATCTAACTCTTCAGGTTTAAGAGATTGAACAGGGGAAGTTGTTGTACCCCAAAATTTTCCCTCTCATTTATTAAATATTTTCTCACAAAGATCTCTCTTGGTTCAAGACTACACTAAGGTTGATCAACTCAAGACACCTCCTCAAGCACTGATGACCAAAATTAGGGTTTGAGATTGCACAAGTATAATTGAACTTTAAATCCTTAATATGACTTTTATGGATCATTATGGACCCTAAAGATTACTCATGTCAAGTTTCAAGCCTTGGATCACACTTTTGCTCAGTCAATTGGGCAGTTGACCTAAAAATCAACTATTTTGGAGAAAACTCAACTATGGCCAATTTAAAGTCAAACTTCATAATTTTTTATCCACATAAATATTATAAACTCATATGTATAATTTGATCAAGTTTGGACCACAATTCCTCAATAAATTTGATCAAATCATCAAAAGGGCAAAATGGTCAAAATTAGGGTTTTGACTGAGAAAGGGCAATTTCTGATTTTTGACCTAGCAAATGGTCAATTGGTTTAAAGCATGATTTCAAGAGTTCCATTACATCATTTTTACCTAATGGAATGACCTAAAACATTGCTCAAGATTAATTGGATTAACAGTGAATTTTCAGTCAACTGATCAAAAGTCAATTGTACACTGAAAAGTCAAACTTTGACTTTTTGGTCAAAATTAAATGTCAAAGATCACAATTCATCAAAATATGTCAAAATATGAAACTTATTCATCAATAAATCAAAAAGTCAAGATTTCATTTTGAAAAGTCAAAGTTTTATAACAGAAATTTTTGTGTTTAAAACTTCATGTTTTTTTCATAACTTTAAGCCAATTTTTCACCATGATGCAAGAGGATTCAGAAGAAACCTTCAACATGAAAGTTGTAGATCTCCATGGTATATACAACATTTCTTTACACAACTTCTCCTAAAAATGCTTTTATCTCAAGTTATTAATTCTTAAAGTCATGGTCTTGAAATTGAACACTTAGTGAAATTTTGCCCTAGTTTTGGTCAGAATTTTGACCTAACTTCATGGCACTTTTTCATATAGTTCCAAAGGGAATTTTTAAAAGTGATTAAAAGAGGGGTTGTAGATCACATTACAAGCCAAAATGTCAAAGAACTCCTTGAGATAATTCTTGAGCAGGGAGAATCGAAGAGATGAAGTTAGGGTTTTCACACTTGAAATATAAGTCATTTTGTGATGAACAAGAATTCAATTTCAAACCTATGCTGCATAATCTCTACTTTACAAGCCTAAAACTTGTTAGGCACTCCATAATTTATTGCTTGCACAACTGTTAGAGGTCTCAATTCAATCATTCAATGCAAGGCCGTGCTTTATATCCATTTTGGGAAGAAAGTGCACAATGCCATTTTGATAAAGTAGCTTTTTGCATAAAACTTGTTCTTGAGCCTTGAAATTGTTTTCTTCTGATCATACATGTCCTATAACTCAAGATAAGTTTGTCTAAACACTTACAATCACTCAAACCATGCTTGTACTTCCTCTTGGAACCATACTTCCCACTTTTCTTCAAAATCAAGTAACATAGCAATCAATCTAGAACTTGTACTTCTGACCCTCTCAAGCACTCAAGCCTTTTGCTTATACATACACAAGTAGTTTGTCACAAATCACATCCATGCTTGAGCCCTAAAAAGAGCAAGAACCAGATTTGCATCACACACCTCCATTGTTGCATATTCTGGCCAGAAATCCCAAAACCAAAAACTACTCGTGCGTTTCTTGGCTTCTTGCTTCCAAAAGCTTCCAAGCATCATACACAAACAATCCCATACCCCGTTACAGTTCTGTAACACCATATTTCTCCATTTCAAAGTTCAAAAATAGAGCACTGCAATTGGACTACTTCAGACCTTTTCAGCCATTCTCCAACCAAGCTAATCATTGCATTAGCTTCCTGGGAACTCAATGGAGGTATTATGATCATCACAACACCTTGAGGAGTACTCAAACCCAGAATACGATTTCCAGTTTTGAGGTAAGTTTCCTTAACTTTGAACTCTTCATACTAGCTTCATTAATGGTTTATTTGCAAATGAAAGATGTAGATATCATTGCCCTAAAGCTAACTGTGATGTGGTGGGAGAACTAACTTGAGGGTTTTGCATTTTATCGCAAATGTTGCGGTTAGCAAGAGTCGTCACCGACTTTTCTTTTATCCAAAAGGAAAGGTGAAAAAGCACAGGAAAGACCTTTGAGATTGTTTCTTGAGTTCGAGGGGTAGATTATGAAAAGGGAAGGTATTAGCACCCTTTTCATCCATGGTTTTCCATGGGCTCTTAGTTATTTTCTATGTCACTTGCTTTTGTTGTTTGAAATTGTGTTTGGTGTGGTTTTGAAAGTATTTTGTAAAAGAGGTCATTGTTTAGGTAATCTTTGTAATAATTCTCGTTCGTAAGAATGTGTACAAAGATGTTTGTCTTTTTTGAAAATGTTTTCAATGTTTGTAAGATGTTTTGAAATGTGTGTGTTTGTTTTGAAAATAGCAAGGATAGTTGTTTGAAATGGAGCAAGTAACTAGAAGTAATATACCTACTCAAACGTATTTCTTGTTTATTTTCTATTCCTTTGACATTGTTGTCTTACCATTCATTTGATAAGCAACCCTATCTTTGGATGTAAACAGGACGGGTGTGGGTCATCGTATAACCATGATTAGTAATGTTGCAAAGTATCTTAGCATTTTTTGAGGGACTAAGATCATTTTGTAAGGCAACTTAGAATAGCTTCATCGAGGGACTATGATCTTATATTTGTTTGTTTTGCCAAGATACTTCGCATGCGTAATATGGCCATTTTTGTATAAGGCAACCAAGTGGAGAAACCCTAAGGATGCTTGTGTGCAAGTGTGTTATTTCCATGCTTTAATTTTGTCTTGGATTTAGGGTTTTCTATTTGATTTGTTTTTATCTTGCCATTCAAACCCTAATTACTAGCAGGGTATGTGAATGCGGTAAATTGCGTAATTTAAAGATTAATACGCTATTACAAGATTTTATGGGAGGGGGGAATACAAATTAAGAATGGGGATTCGCAATAATGTAAATCTAATTAAGCTATTACAACCAAATCGAATTTGTACAAATATTGAAATAAATAATGTACAAGACAATTTAAATATGCAAAGATATATAAATGCAAGAAAAGCATTTTTGTTTTGTTTTTTATGTGAAAAGAAGTTTTGAACTAAACCTAATAACTTAAGAAAAGGAGATTAATTCTTGAAAAAAATAGTTAACCCTAATTTCTAATTTAAAAGAAAATAAAATTCTTTAACTATTATTTTTTGTGCATTTTTTTGTATTGAAAATAGATAATATTTTATGAAAATATTTAGTCTCTTTAATATTAAAAAAAATTTATAAATGTGAGAAAAAAGAAATAAATGGTTAAACTAATTCTGTTTTTTTTATTTACAAGTTTATTAAAGAAAACACACACACACATATATATATATAACTAAAATAAAATATATTTCTTATGAGAAAAAATAAAATAAAATGGACCAAAAATATAAATTTAGCATTTTTATATTTTTTATGATTTTTAATATTAAGGAAAATATATTTAATAAAATAGAAATGAATAATAAATATTATGGGCTAGGGGTGCTGCAAGAAAACAGGGTGTAGTATGTTAGCAAAAAACGCTAAGGCCCAAAAGTTGAAGCCCATCCTGCAAACAGCCAAAAATGAAACTGGAAAAATATGAAAAAAAACAAAAGGTAGCGCCAAGGTTTGAACCCACGACCTATGCATTTCCAGCGCGCTACCTTGCCACTGGGGTGGCTGTACATCCGTTAGTTTATGTGAAACAAGAAAAACATAACACAAAAAGCTTCCTTGACCCTGTACTTCGTCTTCTTCCTCTAGCTAGTCGGACCTCCTGTAACTCTTTCATCTCTCAACAAAAATGGAAATTGATAACATGAATGTTATAGCATTTTATCTCATGATTCTAACCATGTGCATAACTAAAATATAAGTCCAAGATTAAAGAGAATTTTAATGGCCCTAATTCTTAACCTAATTTTTTCAGAAACTTCAAACTCAAAATTCTCTCAACTCAGGCCAAATAAATGCAAGTTATGGATATGTACAGCTTCGTAGCAATGATGTCTACATTGTATATTCACCAATGGAAAGCTAAATATGCCTGTATCAAGAGTTGGAAAAACAGATAACTCACCTTGAAAATGGAAATCGTGTTTTGGAAATGAGCCTGCTTTAGGATGTTGTGATGATCGGGTTAGCTTCCTTGAACTTCTAGGAAGCTAATGCAATGCTTAGCTTGTCTTGAGGGTGGCTGGAATGATCTCTAGAAGTCCACCTGTATTACTCTGTTTTTGAAGTTCAACAATGGGGAAGATGGAGTTACAGTGATGTTTCAGGGTGTGGGATGGTTTTCTTGTAAGGTAAGGAAGCTTAGGGAAGCAAAAGGCCTGAAAATGCACGAGTGGAATGGAAGATTCAATTCACAAGTCAGAAATGGCAAGTTTGGAAGCTTGGTATGCAATTTCTGATTCTAGGGTGTTTCAAGGCTTGGACATTCGTGCTTTTAGTTGCAAAGTGATAGCTTTATATATAGCAAAATATTGGAGGACTTGTGCTTGCTCAGAAGTACCAGATCACATGTCTTGCTACATTTCTTGTTTTTGAAGCAAGTGTGAGAAATGACTTCTTAATGCATGGTTCTGATCTTATAGGGTAGTGTGAAGCTTTAAACATGTTTTGTTCAGGCTTAGAGGATTGGTTTGTGCAGAAAGAACAAGTCCAAGGCTCAAGAAAATGAAAAAAATGCATAAATCATGCTTTTCCAAAATGGCAATGTTGCATTTCTTCCATAAATGGTTATTTTCTTGTACAATGAATTGAATGCATGGCTTTAGGGCATGAAATATTGTGAAATCCATTAATGGTGGAGTGACAAACGAGTTTGAGGCCTGAAAAATGAAGATTGTACAACATGCTTGAGGATTTGAATTTTGTTCTTCATGAAATGGCTCGAACTCAAAGTAAAAAATTGCCAACTTCATCTCTTCGATTCTCTATACTAAAAAATAATCTCAAGGAGTTCTTGGACATTTTGGAAAGCTTGAAATGTGCTATATAACTCATCTTTGAAATGCATTTCAAGATTCCTCTTGGAACTACGTGAAACATTTCCATGAAGTTGGATCAAAAACCTGCCTAAATAGGGCAAAATTTCACTAAGTTATTTTAGTTCACGGACATGTATTCACAAAATTATATCTTGAGATACAAGCATATTTAGGAAGAAATGTGTGAAGCAAAGTTGTAGATTTAATGGAGGTCTACAACTTTCATGTTGGGAACTTTCTTTGAATCATCTTGTATCATGGTGGGAAATTGGCCTAAAGTTGAGAAAAAATAAGAAATTTTCTATACTTAGAAAAATTTCTAAGTTAAGAAAAATTCAAATTTCAAAACCAAATCTTCAATATTTGATTCCTTGATGAACAAGTTTCATATTTTGACATGTTTTGATGAATTGTGATCCTTGGCACTTGAATTTGACCAAAAAGTCAAAGTTTGACTTTTCAATATACAGTTGACTTTTGATCAATTGACTGCAAATTTCATCTATCAATCCAATGAAAATGCAATCTTTTGAACCATGTCATTAGGTCAAGATGATGCAATTGAGCTCTTGGAATCATGCTTCAAACGAATTAGTCACTTTCTAGGTCAAAAATCAGAAATTGCCCTTTCTCAATCAAAACCCTAATTTTGACCATTTTGCCCTTTTGATGATTTGATCAAATTTCTTGAGGAATTATGGTCCAAACTTGATCAAATAATACATATGAGTCTAGAATGTTGTGTGGTTTAAAAATTATGAAGTTTGACTGTAAATTGGCCATGGTTGACTTTTTCCCCAATACAACTGATTTTTAGGTCAACTGTCCAGTTGACTGATCAAAAATGTGATTCAAAGCTTGACACTTGTCATGAGTAATCTTAGGGGTCCATAATGATGTTTGAAAGTCATATGAAGCATTTATAGCCCAAAAATCCTTGTACAATCTCAAACCCTAATTTTGGGTGATCAGTGCCTGATGGGATGTCTTGAGCTGATCAAACCCTAATCCAGTCTTGAGTTAAAGAGATCTTGTGAGAAAATTCTTGATAAATGAGAGGGGAAATTTTAGGGTACAACAGCTTCCCCTGTTCAATCTTCTTAAACCTGAAGAGTTAGATTGGCGAGTTATGCCATTCGTGACTCGAAGGTGAGAGAATGATTGGACATTAGAGTGCCCAAAAATTTGCACTCGACGATGTGTATTTGAGGTAATGGGCTTAAAGATGCCATTTGGAGAAGTGACAGAATCTTGTTTGGAGATGGGCTTGTAGATGCCATCCAAGAATGTTTGTTGAATTGTAAGTTGTAAGCCGAAAGAATAAGTATCAGAATAGTGTCTGTGTTTGAGACGTATCTGAACTGTATCTTGAAAGGTTGTATCTGGATGAGTATCAGAATGGCATCCGTGTCTGGAGCGTATCCGTACTGTATCTGAAAGTTGAAACTGAATGAGTATCAGAATGGCATCCGTGTTTGGAGCATATCTGAACTGTATCTGAATTTGAAATCTGAATGAGTATCAGAATGGCATCCGTGTCTGAAGCGTATTTGCACTGTATCTGAAAATTGAATCTGAATGAGTATCAGAATGGCATCCGTGTGTGGAGTGTATCTGAACTGTATCATGATTGCATATTGTTAATGGTAGTTGTTAATCTTATCTTGTAAGTTGATCTGCTGTATTGCTGTTGAAGGAAAATTGCGATTAAAAGCGCAGCGGAATATAAAATTTTCCTTAGCGATCCTTACGAATGAGCATGGTCAGTGATAGAAACATTTACCTCTTGTGGCGATTCAGACCTTTGATGTTGTAATCACGAGCGTTGATGAAGAACAACGCCTCTACTCAGTCCACACGAACAGATCGCTTCCGGTCACAGTGCTAGCTGATCACGAACGGAAACTTTGAGTGAGAGAGAGAATCAAAAACGAAATTGCATCAAGTGAAATTGCTTCATCACAAGGGATCTATTTATAGAATCACTCGTGTGGGCTACAAGCTAAAAGCCCAATTAAGGCTATAAGCTAAAAGCCCAATTAAGCTTATGGACATCATACCTTATGACGTACCATATATCACTTATCCACGTGGTACCTTACCACTTTCCGTATTACACTTAAGTGCACTGTACCTTACGGTGTTCTTTATTTATTCTATCTCTCATCAACCTGTCCTTATGTGTGTGACCCTGTAGGTTTTCGCGATGTTGGCAATTATATTAAATCACACATTTAATATAATAAACAGTGAGCGGTATCTAGCAACACATCACTGTTACCCAAGTCACGAAAATGTCATGTGATCTGACCAAACCTTTTCCGTGATAATATTTGTGTTGTACAATTACCCTTTTGCCCTCATGTCTATATTGAACACAAGGCATACACTGTGTCACCCTTGTCCAGTTCAATATTGGGCCCTTAGACATTTATCCTGTTATGCAGGATGAGCAAATTCCATCTAGGTCACTCATGTCCCTTAGCATGCTTTGTGAAGTACCCATCAACCGTCTTTACAGTCATCCAGTTACGGATGACGTTTGATCAGCAATAAAGTACTTGACTCTACATCTAGGGTCCATAGTGGTTTCAGGTCGAAGGGTGGTATACACCATTATCATCATGAGAATAACTTATGACACTTTGCATAACATTCTATGTAGTATTCTCATAGCGGGTCAATCCAGTATAAATATTACTCCTAATTTCATACATATGTCAAGACTTGATAACTCCTTATCTATGATCCATGAGATGTGATCATCAATCTATCTTCATAATAATCTTAATGCTTTAATGTTATCCCACTTCACATTAAAGCTTGACTACGGATACTTTAAGAATAATGTCTTATGTTTAATGGGATCTCATGATTAAGTCACACTTAACATTTCATTAAACAAATAAACCATTCTAGGGACTTTATTATTTTGGAAAGCAAACATAATAAAGAAATGCCTTTTATTATTAATAAATAATTCGATATAAGTACCAAAAGTATTGGCCTCTAGGGCTTACACCAACAGTTGTATGATTGAGAAAAATAAATCCTTGAATGCTGCTGAGGATATGTTGAATTTTCATGTCTTGAAGTTGAAGTACTAACAAACTCTTGTTGAGAGAAGTAAATTCTATGGTGAGGGCAACGCCATGTGCTGCTTGTAAGATCTACTTGTGGAATCCTTAGAATTTTGACAATTTCTACTGGGGATTAATAATTTGAGATTTGTTCCGCTGGGGATTTAAATGACGTACTATGGGGATGACTTATGGAATAGCCTATAGACGTTTTCATGTCCTTTCCACCTATCAGTAATTGTCTTTCTCTTTTTGTTTATTTGTAAACAGTAATTATGTTCAAATGCATATGTTCATCAATGAATCATTGGACGCTTTTGCAAACAAAACACAATCGTAAAGAAAAGACAGATAATAAATTTTTTTTTCAAAGGGGTATCTTTGTATTGATTTTGAATAAGTATTTTGTACAAAGGAGACAAACATTCTAGTAAGACAATGGTATCATAAAATAAGAAAAATTTATACAAAGAAAGATAGCTATGTGTAATAATTCTATGGGGTTCCCATTCTTCTATAGCCTTTATATCTCCGAATATCTTGTCTATTTGTTGCTTCGTCTGAAGATGATTGATATGATCAGAAACTCCGAGTTTGTTAGTGGAAGTCAAATGTTGTCCGTTAAGTGATCCGACGGGACATAGTCATACGCTTTAATTCCCTAACTTTTTCCTGGACCGCCCTTTCGGGTTTTCAGTCCACCGGGAAACCCTTTTTTGCCCAAGTCGCCCTTTCGGGTTTTCAACTTGCCGGGTGTACAATTTTTTTTTATCCCTAATTTTTGCCCGAACCTTTTTGGTTCGCCGGGATGCCCTTTTTCCCCTAGGTGTGTCAACCAAGCGGGTCTCTTATGTGTAGTATCTTTTGACTATGTCCGTGTTCGTAGGGTGTGGCAGGTCGTTGCCATCCATGGTGGTCAAGATCATCGCCCCATCGAAGAATATGTTCTTGATTAAAAATGTTCCTTTAAAGGTAGGAGTCCATTTGCCCCTGGGATCACTTTGTGGAAAAATGATACGTTTGATCACTAGATCCCCAAATTGATATACTTGGCGTCTGACTTTTTTGTTGAAAGCCTTGATCATCCATTTTTGATACATCTGACCATGGAAAGCAGCAGTAAGTCTCTTTTCATCAATTAAGTTCAGTTGATCAAGTCGAGTCTAGATCCAATCGTCTTCATTCAAACCTGTATCTTTCATAATCCTCAGAGAGGGGATCTGAACCTTAATAGGCAAAATAGCTTCCATGCCATATACCAAAGAATAGGGTGTTACCCCAGTTGATGTGCGAGCCGTGGTACGATACCCATGGAGAGTGAATGGTAGCATCTCACGCCAGTCTTTGTATGTGACTGTCATTTTCTGTATGATCTTCTTAATATTTTTATTTGCAGCTTCAACAGCACCATTCATCTTTGGCCGGTAGGGAGAAGAATTATGATGCTGAATCTTGAATTGCTTGCACAAGGCGGTGATTATAATGTTGTTAAGATTTGTACCACTGTCAGTGATGATCCTTTCCGGGATACCGTACCGGCAAATGAGATTTTGCTTGATGAAGCGGGCCACAACATTCTTGGTAATGGATGCGAAGGAAGCTGCTTCAACCCACTTGGTAAAATAATCAATGGCCACTAGGATGAAGTGGTGTCCATTGGAGGTTGTCAGCTTAATTTCTCCAATCATATCAATTCCCCACATAGCGAAGGGCCAAGGAGCCGTCAAGACATTTAGAGGAACCAGGGGTACGTGCACCTTGTCAACATAAATTTGACACTTATGACAGGTTCAGAAGTGCTGATAGCAATCTGCTTCCATAGTAGACCAATAATAGCCTGCCCGTAGGATTTTCTTCGCCATCGTATGTCCACTGGAGTGAGTGCCAAAATTACCTTCATGTAATTCAGCCATGATCTTTTCAGCTTCAATCCTATCCATACACCGGAGCAGATTGGAGTCATGATTGCGTTTGTACAGGATGCCATTACTAAGGAAGAACTTAGCAGAAAATCTCCTTAGAACTTCTTATCATTGATTGAAGCTCCTTCTGGATATTCTTGAGCCTCGAGATACCTCTTGACTTCATGAAACTAAGGCTGGTCCACTACCTCTTCAGGATTAATCTAGTGATAGTGTGCCGGTTCGTCCATTCGTTCGATGGTGATCTGGGGAGCCTCATTATCCCAATTAAGTTTAAACATAGATGACATTGTGGCTAGAGCGTCTGCTAGATGATTTTCTTCTCGCGGGAAATGCTCGAAGGTAATCTTCTCAAAATGTGGTAGCAATTTCAAAACATGTTCTTTGTAAGGGATAAGGTTTGGGTGCTTAGTATCCCATTCCCCTTTGATCTGACTGATGACCAAAGCTGAATCTCCAAATACAACTAAAGATTTGATTCCCAAGTCTATGGTAACTCTGAGACCAAAGATGCATGCTTCGTATTCCGCCATGTTGTTCGTACAATTGAAGCAAAGTCTGGCAGTAAAAGGAGTATGACACCCTTCTGGAGATATGAGTACAACGCCGATAGCATTACCAAATGCATTGGATGCCCCATCAAAGAAAACGGTCCATCGGGATCCTTGTCTAGGTCCGTCATGTAGTCTGATTTCTTCACAGTTGTTTAATGTCAAGGTGTCTTCATCCGAGAATTCAAACTTCATGGACTGATAGTCTTCTACAACTTGGTGAGCAAGGTGATCAGCCAATACACTGCCCTTTATAGCTTTCTAAGTCGTATATTGTATGTCATATTCTGTTAGGATCATCTGCCATCTACCTATCCTCCCAGACAGAGCAGGCTTTTCGAAGATGAACTTTATCGGATCCATCTTAGATATCAACAAGGTAGTATGAGTCAACATATACTTTCTTAGCCGGCGAGCAGCCCATGCCAGAGCGCAACAAGTTTTCTCAAGCAGTGAATATCTGGTTTCACTGTCGTTAAAATTTTTGGTCAGGTAGTAAATAGCGTGCTCTTTTCGTACAGACTCGTCATCCTGCCCCAATACACACCCCATTGAGTTTTCTAAAACAGTCAGATACATGATCAGTGGTCTTCCCTCGACGGGTGGCATCAAAATAGGAGGCTCTTGTAAGTACTCTTTGATTTTGTCAAAAGAAACCTGGCATTCATTGTTCCATCTTACTACTTGATCTTTCTTCAATAGTTTGAAGATTGGCTCACAAGTAGCTGTTAGATGAGAAATGAATCTGGCAATATAGTTCAGGTGTACCAAGAATCCTCTGACTTCCTTCTCAGTACGAGGAGTAGGCATTTCTTGTATTGCTTTAAACTTCGCAGGATCGACCTTAATGCCTTTGTTACTGACGACAAAACCTAAAAGTTTACCGAAACGTACTCCGAATATGCACTTGTTTGGATTTAACCTTAACTTGTACTCCTTCAATCTCTCAAACAGCTTTTGTAAGTGATCCAAGTGCTCTTCTTCTATTTGTCATCTGGCTATCATATCGTCTATGTAGACCTCTATTTCATGATGTATCATATCGTGAAATAAGGCTACCGTGGCGCGTTGATAGGTTGCCCTAGCATTCTTCAGTCTGAATGGCATCACCTTGTAGCAGAATGTGCCCCACTGTGTGACAAATGTTGTTTCTCCATGTCCTCAGGTGCCATTTTGATTTGGTTGTAACCTGAGAATCCGTCCATGAAGGAAAACACTTTGTGTTGGGCCGTATTGTCAACAAGGATATCTATGTGGGGGAGTGGAAAATCATTTTTAGGGCTGGCCCTGTTCAAATCTCTATAGTCCACGCACATTCGTACTTTGCCTTCCTTTTTATGCACGGGAACAATGTTGGCAACCCATTGGGGATAGCAAGTGACAACCAAGAATCCATCATTGAATTTTTTCATGACTTTCGCTTTGATCTTCTCTGACATATCAGGTCTCATGCGGAGGACTTTTTGTTTTACTGGTGGAAAGTCTTCTCTTGTTGGAAGACGATGTACCACGATGTCTGTATCAAGTCCTGGCATGTCTTCATATGACCAGGCAAAGATCTCAACATAATCATGCAACAGTTGAATCAGATGCTCCTTGACTCTGGGCTCCAGATTGGCACCCACCTTGACCTCTTTTTTATCCTCCTCGTTACCTAGATTGATTGTATCCACAGGTTCCTCGTGAGGCCGAGTGGCTCTTTCCTCTTGTTGTAGTAGTCTGGCCAGTTCCCCTGGTGCTTCACAATCTTCCTCACCTTCGTCTTCGGCTTGGTAGATTAGATCCTCAGAGTCACAAAAGACCATAGCATTATCGTTACCCATGGGATCTGGAATGGAGGGGTGTGATCGGTGGATCTGGAACTGACTGTTTAACGCTGGTTCGCGAAATGTCGCGGAAGCAAGAGTCGCCACCGTCTTTTATTTTCTCCAAATGGAAAGGACAAAAGCACAGAAAAATTCCTTATAGAGATTGCTCTCGGTTCGGGAGGTAGATTATAGAAAGGGAAGGTGTTAGCACCCTTTCTATCCATGGTTATCCATGGGCTCTTAGATACTTGCTCATTTGTGTTTTCAAAAATGGTTTGTTTGCTTTTCAACTGTGGGTTTTAAAAAAGTTTCTTTGAAAATTCCAGTTCGACTCTTGTATCAGTCCTCAAGAGTGTTTGAAAAATTGCTTTCGAAAGCTTTTTGAAAATGTGTTGGTGTGAAAAGTATTTTGTTTTGTTTTGAAATTTAGAGCAAGTATCTAGAGTCGTCTACCTACCCTAAGGAATTCGTCTGTGTAAATGTCCTTTAAAGTAGTGCCATCCCACTATTGAGAGGTAGGTAGCACCACCGTTGGAGGTGTTCGGGTCAATTCGAGGTTCGGGACATGGTGATCACCAGAGCAATGGGAAGACACCTTAGAAGCTACCCTCATGCCAGGTTCCTGGATCATGAGGACTTACTAAAACGTCCTCTACTCGACGATCACCTTTCGAGGCAAGGAAACAGTGAGGCGTACCCTAGGGGTGGTGTGTGATTTGTGTGTCGTTTTCAGATATTTTTGTCTTTTGTCATGTTATTGGTGATCTAGCGTTTGTTTTTATTTTTGTCCATTCATTCTTTCATGCCTTGATTAACAGTTAAAAAATTGCGAAAAGTAAAATTCTAAAGCTATTACAAAAGGCGCGGGTCCACATCGCCAAAATTTCTTGAACCCGATTTGACAGAAAAATAAAGAAAGTAAAGAAAAGTAAAGAATTAAAAGTGCGAGAAATTAATTACAAGGCCTTGGGAGAGATACATAAATATTAAAAGAAATAAACAATAAATGCGCGAATTAAATAAGAATTAAACGAGGGCGTTGGACCCTTTTTGCAAAATTAAATTAAATGATGAAATTAATAAAAAAAGGGAAGAGAAATTGTTTTTGGTATTTTTTAGTATTTTATGATTTTAATGGGAAAAAGAATTAAATGCAATTAAACCTAATTTTACAATTTTTATTTTATTATGAAAACATGTTAAAGTTTTAACCTAAAATTAACCCTAATTAATTTACATGCAATTTAATTACAAAAATAAATATTTAATATTTAATTGTTATGAAAGAAAATAAAAAGGGGTAAAAAATTTAATTGAAACCCTAATTCTATATTTTTTAGATTTTTTATTAAAAAAAGTTAAGATTAAAACCTAATTTAAAACTAAGTGACTTAATGAATTTATTTACAAAAATACTAAAATAAAAATATTTATTATTTTTTAGCTTTTCTGATTTTTTGTTGTTTTGGTGTTTTTATGAAAAATAATTAAATTAATTAAACAAAACAATAATTAAAAGAAAATAGAAATAATAAAAAAAGAAAGAATGTAAAAAAAGATGGCAAAACCTAGGGGGTCTGCCCCAAATTGTGAGGTTTCCTTTTAGCAATCTGGGCCCAATGACCTTCAGGCCTGGTTGACTTTTGCGCCAGCGTGGATCTCCATTGACTGACATACACGGTATTCCCCCAATCTGGACCTTCTGATCCATCTCAGTAGGCACGTGGTGACTTGATGTGGTGGATGTATGGTACGTTTTAATATTGACGCTGCATAGGAATATTAGATGAAAAACAATATGGAAAGAGTGAAGACCTGGGGCTCGAACCCAGGTCATGAACGTTACCAGCGATGCACTCTACCAACCGCTCCACTCAACGCGTTTGTATATTTGATATCAAACAATCAATATAAAATAAAGCCAAACATTAATGATGTTTTAGCGCGAAATTTTGAACTAGCCAATTACTGATGGCCACGCATCCTTCTTCTTCCTTGGTTTATTTTTCCTGAAAATATAACAAACATAGGCAACGATTTTTACACCATTCTAAAAGGCATCATTAGAGAAAATAGCGAATAGCCCCTGGGGCTCCATAAATTGAGCGCGATGGCCTCATTCTCTCCGTCCAAGCGAACTGAATTGAATGGCCTAGGTTTCAAGCTCCAATTTATCCTTAAACGAAAACCCCCAATTCACAATTCTGCAAACCCTAAGATACGATCATGGTGGATTCTTCGTTTTGGCATGAAACTCAAATCAAACTATGCAGTTAGCTTGCAAACATCATTCTAAACACAAAAACAACAATGAAACATGTTAACAATGCATGAACGATTGAAAACGATTCTGAAATTTTCCTTACCAACTTCAATGGTGATTTCGCGTTTTCTTGAGTATGGGGCTTAGGGAATGATTGGAACACGTTCTATGATCCTTAAGGAAGCTAATGGAATAGCTATTTTGCCTTGAATCGTCCTAGAACTAGGTTTTCAGAATTTAGTTTTCAAGAGGAATTTCAAATGTTCATATGGTGTTTTCTGCGCAGCTTTGTGGTTAGTAAGCATTAGGTCTTGATCGGCTTATGTATGGAGTGAATTAGGTCAAAAATCTGATCAAAAGAATCCAAGAATTGATTATGCAATATTTGATTTTCAAGCATTAGTTTTTTCAATCTTTTTCATGCACTTTTGCTCTCAATCATATCCAATCCTTCCCTAATTGATCATACCCGAATTTGAGTGTCCAATGAGAATATTTTCTGCACAAAAAGATTTTATTTCATTAGTTTAGTATTTTTTTCATATTTTATTTAGTTTAAATGAATTATTAATAATAAAAATCCAATTAAATAAATAAAAAATGAATAAAAACTTCCCTTTGGGCCAAGTGGTCGTGCGCATGCCTTGGATAATGAATTGTGAAAGAAAAATAGGCCCATTAGCAATTTTAAGTCATTTGAATCAATGTTGACTTTTCAAAATATCCAAATATTTCCCAACTTCCACAAGGCATAACTTGCTCAATTTTTAAGCTTTGATCATGTTCTTGGACATTTTGGAAGGGTCTTTGAGTCCTCTAACCAATGCCTTTGGTCCCATGTCATTTTTATTTACCAATCTCAGGTTATGGCCTTTGACTTAAAGTCCCTTTTTGTTGACTTTTGAAAATGACCTATAATGTTGAAATTGATAACTTTTTGTGAGAGCATTTCTTGGACTTGAAGTATGAAGATGAGTTGTGGGAAATGTCTTTCTATTCAAAATGATCTTTGGATGGAATTTTTCTGATAATCCATGTGAAAGTTATGCCCTGGTCAATTTACAGTTGACCTTTTCAGCTGTCCAAATAAGGAAACTTTTGCATCTTGATGATTTTTGAGCCAAACTTTGAGAATCATGATCAAGCATTGATCAAATGATGTTTGTGGCTTCAAAATGAGATGTTGACCAAAAATTTGAACTTTTGGCTGTCAAATGACCATTTTGCCCCTACAGTTGACTGTAGTGCAATTAGGGTTTTGACTGTGCAATTTTATGCTGAAAGTCTTGAAACTTGATATGAGGATGCTTGACCATGTTTATAGGCATGTGGGACTTGATTGGACCCTTGGAAACTTCATTTTCTTGATCAGAACAAAAACCCTAATTTTGACTGTTCAGGAGGCTCTTACACTGTGCAACCCTTTGGGAATTTTGAAGCATGACTTGGCAATTTCTTGAAGAATATGGGAGGGCAAATTTTGGGGTACAATAGTTGCCCCTGTTCAATCTTCTTAGACCTGAGGATGCAGATTGGCTGACGTGCCTTTCGTAATCCGAGGGTAGAAGATGATTGAACACTAGAGTGCCCAGAAATTTGCGCTCACATAGCAGCAGTGTGATGATGGGAATGGGCTTATAGATGCCATTTAGAGATTGGTGGATAGGATGATAGGCTTATAGATGCCATCTGGATGTTGATCGCGTAAGAGATTCCTTAGCGAGAACTTACGTACCTGCAAAAGAAAAATGAGTACCTGACATGTTGCAGGAGCTGGTCTTCAGATGCTTTGTGTAGATATGTCCTGACTGGTTACAGGAGTCAGATTTTCGAATTCTTCAGACGTGCCCTGGCGAGATACAGGAGTCGAGTCTGGTAATGTTAGTCTTCAACGGATACACCCTGGCAAGATTCAGGTATCGGATCCTCGAACTCTACAGACACACCCTGGCAAGATACAGGAATCGGATTTGGTAATGCTAGTCTTCAACGGATACACCCTGGCAAGATTCAGGTATCGGATCCTCGAACTCTTCAGACACACCCTGGCAAGATACAGGAATCGGATCTGGTAATGCTAGTCTTCAACGGATACACCCTGGCAAGATTCAGGTATCGGATCCTCGAACTCTTCAGACACACCCTGGCAAGATACAGGAATCGGATCTGGTAATGTTAGTCTTCAACGGATACACCCTGGAAAGATTCAGGCATCGGATCCTTGAACTCTTCAGACACACCCTGGCAAGATACAGGAATTGGATCTGGTAATGTTAGTCTTCAACGGATACACCCTGGCAAGATTCAGGTATCGGATCCTCGAACTCTTCAGACACACCCTGGCAAGATACAGGAATCGGATCTGGTAATGCTAGTCCTCAACGGATACACCCTGGCAAGATTCAGGTATCGGATCCTCAAACTCTTCAGACACACCCTGGCAAGATACAGGAATCGGATCTGGTACTGCTAGTCTTCAACGGATACACCCTGGCAAGATTCAGGTATCGGATCCTCGAACTCTTCAGACACACCCTGGCAAGATACATGAATCGGATTTGGTAATGTTAGTCTTCAACGGATACACCCTGGCAAGATTCAGGTATCGGATCCTCGAACTCTTCAGACACACCCTGGCAAGATACAGGAATCGGATCTGGTAATGCTAGTCTTCAACGGATACACCCTGGCAAGATTCAGGTATCGGATCCTCGAACTCTTCAGACACACCCTAGCAAGATACAGGAATCGGATCTGGTAATGCTAGTCTTCAACGGATACACCCTGGCAAGATTCAGGTATCGGATCCTCGAACTCTTCAGACACACCCTGGAAAGATACAGGAATCGGATCTGGTAATGTTAGTCTTCAGCGGATACACCCTGGCAAGATTCAGGCATCGGATCCTCGAACTCTTCAGACACACCCTGGCAAGATACAGGAATCAGATCTGGTAATGTTAGTCTTCAACGGATACACCCTGGCAAGATTCAGGTATCAGATCCTCGAACTCTTCAGACACACCCTAGCAAGATACATGAATCGGATCTGGTAATGCTAGTCCTCAACGGATACACCCTGGCAAGATTTAGGTATCGGATCCTCAAACTCTTCAGACACACCCTGGCAAGATACAGGAATCGGATCTGGTACTGCTAGTCTTCAACGGATACACCCTGGCAAGATTCAGGTATCGGATCCTCGAACTCTTCAGACACACCCTGGAAAGATACAGGAATCGGATCTGGTAATGCTAGTCTTCAACGGATACACCCTGGCAAGATTCAAGTATCGGATCCTTGAACTCTTCAGACACACCCTGGCAAGATACAGGAATCGGATCTGGTAATGCTAGTCTTCAACGGATACACCCTGGCAAGATTCAGGTATTTGATCCTCGAACTCTTCAGACACACCCTGGCAAGATACAGGAATCGGATCTGGTAATGTTAGTCTTCAAAGGATACACCCTGGCAAGATTCAGGTATCGGATCCTCGAACTCTTCAGACACACCCTGGCAAGATACAGGAATCGGGTCTGGTAATTGGTCATCAACAGATACACCCTGGCAAGATTCAGGAATCGAACCTTTAGTTGCGACCATTGATGGTAATCAATTTTGTACTTTTGTCCTGAAAAGACAAGCGTTAGTTGTATGCGATGTCATGTGGTATGACATGCGAGATGCTCTCTGAATACGTGAGATTGTATGTTCATGATGCGTATATGCATGCTATAATGTATGAAGATGTTTATGAATGTATTTTTTCGTCTAGGAAAGTAAATCCTTGACGGGTGCCGGGAAGTCACTCCTGGGCTGATGTTTGGAGAATGGATTTTGCTTCCGCTGGGGATGATAATTGCAAGAATACCGGTAGGAGAAGATGACTCCGTTGGGGAATAAACTTGGCGAATGGAATAACTCTGCGGGGAGGAAAGTACTCTAACGATCTTGCTGGGAAGCAATACTCTGTGGGGAGAGAGATACTTTGCTGAGTTGTTGATAACTTGCTGGGGATACCCTTGTTGTATTGAAAGTGTGAATAGACTTCGCTGGGGATAAGAAAGAACTGTGTTGACGACGACCTTTCCGTGGCTTTTGGCTGAGGATAACCCAGTTATATCCTGGTAAGGGCATAACTCTTTGAATAAAGCCGGACGACGCGTTCGTGCTCTGCAGGGGATAAGCTTCCAGAATCTACTGGGGATAAGCTTGTTGCTTGGGGAGATGAATTCCAACTTTCCTGGGGAACTGGATTGGACTCTCCTGGGGAAGTTTTGAACTGCGGGGGAAGTGATTCCTTTGAATGTTTGATATACCGCCGGGGAACAATCTTTAGACCGAGACTGCCGGGGATGCTTGTTAAGAATACATGTATATATGCTGCTGGGAAATGTTGGGACCTGCTGGAGGATACCCAACTTCTTTAAGATTGATTATAACTTTGCTCGGGGAAGAGTGCACTGACTTGTTGGCTCACTCTCTGGGGAATTGAGATATACTGGTTATGTTTTTTAGCTGAACCTACCTTGGTACCTTGGAGGACAGAACAATTAGATTGCTCAGACAACTCTTTATTGCCCCTGTTTCCAATGTTACCTGTAATTAATCCTTTGTTTCGCATGCAAATATTCATGAGTTAGCAAATTATTGTCAATGCATATATCACAAATTGAACCTTGGACGTTCTTCGCAAAACAAAACAGAAAAAGAAAAACAATTGGCACTTTTAACTGAAAAAAAATATATTTGTATTGATTTTTGAATGGCCTGAAAATAGGCGTTTTGTGTACAAGAGGCTGACGTCCTAGTAAGAGAACTCCGCCGAGTAAAAGTTTATACAAATTTTGTACAAGAGAAAATAAAACAGCCATGTGAAATGAATGATCCCACTGGGGTTCAACTCTGCTATTGCCTTTATCACTCCGAGCGTCTCATCACTTGATGACCTAAACGACGATGAAGCTGACTGATCGATGCCGTCTGAACTTGATGTAGATACCGGATTCTGGATGCAAAGTGATCCAATGAGACATAGTATTACGCTTTTATCCCTAATTTTTGCCTGGACCGCCCTTTCGGGTTTTCAGTCCACCGGGATACCCATTTTTGCCCAAGCCGCCTTTTCAGGTGTTCGACTTGCCGGGTGTACCGATTTTTTTTCATTTTATCCCTTCATTTTGCCCGAACCCTTTTGGTTCGCCGGGAAGCCCTAATTTTTGCCTAGGCATGTCAGCCTAGCGGGTCTTTTTTATGCGTAGTATCTTTTTACTATGTCTGCATTGGCGGGGTGAGGAAGGTCGTCACCATCCATGTTGGTTAGAATCATGGCTCCTCCTGAGAACACATGCTTAACCACAAATGGCCCTTCGTACGTAGGGGTCCATTTGCCCCTTGGATCACTCTGAGGAAGGATGATTCGCTTGATTACCAGATCCCCAACTTGATATTCCTGTGGTCTGACCTTTTTGTTAAATGCCCTGATCATCCGTTTCTGATACGTCTGACCATGACAGATAGCAGCAAGTCTCTTCTCATCAATTAAGTTTAGCTGATCAAGTCGTGTCTGGATCTAATCATCCTCGTTCAGATTTGCATCCTTCATTATCCGGAGAGAGGGTATCTGTACTTCGATCGGTAAGAATGCCTCCATACCATAAACCAGAGAGAAAGGAGTTGCCCCGATTGACGTCCTAGCTGAGGTACGGTACCCATGTAGAGCGAACGGTAACATCTCGTGCCAATCCTTATAAGTCACTGTCATCTTCTGCACGATTTTCTTAATGTTCTTATTTGCTGCTTCTACAGCCCCATTCATCTTCGGTCTGTAAGGAGAAGAATTTTGGTGCTGTATTTTGAACTGCTCACAGAGCTCAGTGATCATCTTATTATTCAGATTGGTATCGTTGTCTGTAATGATCCTCTCAGGGACGCCGTACCGACAGATCAGATTATGCCGAATGAACCGTGCCACAACAGTCTTGGTTACCGTAGCGTAGGAAGCCGCCTCGACCCACTTCGTAAAATAATCAATCGCCACTAGGATGAAGCGATGCCCATTAGATGCCGTAGGTTTAATCTCACCGATCATGTCTATGCCCCACATTGCAAACGGCCAAGGCGCGGTCAGAACATTCAGGGGAACTGGAGGAACATGCACTTTGTCTGCGTAAATCTGGCACTTATGGCATGTCCTGGAATGTTGGTAGCAGTCAGCTTCCATTGTGGACCAGTAGTACCCTTCCCGAAGGATCTTTTTAGCCATAGTGTGTCCACTAGAATGTGTAACAAAGGTCCCTTCATGTAGCTCTTCCATGATCCTCTCTGCTTCAGTCTTATCCACACAACGCAGTAAGGTTGAATCATGGTTTCGCTTGTACAAGATGCTGTTGCTCAGGAAGAACTTTGCCGCGAACCTTCTAAGGAACTTCTTATCATTGACAGATGCATCTTCAGGGTATTCCTGAGTTTCCAGATATCTCTTCACCTCATGGTACCAAGGCTTCTCCGTCACCAATTCAGTCTCGAGATCGCAACAGTATGCCGGTTCGTCCAGTTTCCAGATGATGATCCGGGGAGCCTCATTGTCCCATTTAACTTTGAACATAGAAGACATTGTAGCTAACGCGTCCGCCAACTGATTTTCTTCTCTCAGGAAGTGTTCAAAGGTTATTTCTGTGAAGTGGGGGATCAAAGTCAAGACACATTCTCTGTAAGGAATCAGGTTTGGATGTTTCGTATCCCACTCTCCTTTGATATGATTGATCACAAGAGCGGAATCTCCGGAGACACTCAGAAACTTGATCCTTAGGTTGATCGCAGCTTGAAGACCCATGATGCATGCCTCATACTCCGCCATGTTGTTGGTACAGTAGAAGCATAGTCGGGCAGTGAGCGGAGTATGAGTACCTTGTGGAGATATGATTATGGCGCCGATGCCGTTTCCCAAAGCGTTGGAGGCTCCATCAAAGTGCATAGACCATCGGGATCCTTCCTCAGGTCCTTCATCCGGTCCAGGTACTTCACAATCTGTTACTATCATGATGCTTTCATCCGGAAACTCGAAGTTCATTGACTGATAGTCATCTACGGCCTGATGTGCCAAGTGGTCTGCCAATACACTTCCCTTGATGGATTTCTGGGTCGTGTACTGAATGTCGTATTCTGTCAAGATCATTTGCCATCTTGCTATTCTCCCAGACAGAGCAGGCTTTTCGAATATGTACTTTATAGGATCCATCTTTGAGATCAACAAAGTAGTGTGAGTCAGCATATACTGTCTCAGCCGGCGAGCAGCCCATACCAAAGCGCAACAAGTTTTCTCAAGCAGTGAGTATCGGGTCTCACAGTCGGTAAACTTTTTGCTAAGGTAATAAATGGCATGCTCTTTTCGGCCAGACTCGTCATGCTGCCCCAGCACACACCCCATTGAATTGTCAAGTACTGTCAGATATAGTATCAGAGGTCTCCCTTCAACCGGTGGCATAAGGATGGGTGGTTCTTGGAGATACTCTTTGATTCTGTCAAAAGCAGCCTGACATTCATCATTCTAACGTACTACCTGATCTTTCTTCAGCAGCTTGAAGATTGGTTCACAGGTAGCAGTCAGGTGTGAGATGAAGCGAGCAATGTAATTCAGGCGTCCTAAAAAGCCTTTGACCTCTTTCTCTGTCTTGGGAACTGGCATCTCTTGAATAGCTTTAACCTTAGCAGGGTCCACTTGAATACCTTTATCACTTACAACGAAGCCTAGCAACTTTCCAGATCTTACCCCGAAGGTGCACTTGTTCGGGTTCAACCTCAGCTTGTACAGTTTCAACCGGTCAAACAATTTCTGCAGATGATCTAGATGCTCTTCCTCAGTCTGGGACCTTGCGATCATGTCGTCAACATACACTTCTATCTCATGATGGATCATGTCATGAAATAAGGCAACCATGGCACGTTGGTAAGTTGCCCCAGCGTTCTTCAGTCCAAAAGGCATGACCTTGTAGCAGAAGGTGCCCCACTGAGTAACAAATGTAGTCTTTTCCATGTCTTCAGGTGCCATCTTGATCTGATTGTAACCTGAAAAGCCGTCCATGAAAGAGAACACCTTATGTTGAGATGTATTATCAACAAGGACATCAATGTGAGGTAAGGGGAAGTCATCCTTAGGGCTGGCCCTGTTCAGATCCCTGTAATCGACACACATTCTGACCTTACCGTCCTTCTTAGGTATCGGCACCACATTAGCAACCCACTGAGGGTAAGAAGTCACTGCAAGAAACCCGGCATCAAACTGCTTCATAACCTCGGCCTTGATTTTCTCAGACATCTCTGGACGCATACGGCGGACCTTTTGCTTAACCGGAGGGCAGTCTTCCTTAGTTGGCAAGTGATGGACCACAATATTGGTATCCAACCCGGGCATGTCTTCGTAGGACCAGGCAAATATCTCCATATAATCATGCAGCATCTGAGTCAACCGTTGCTTCACGCTGAGCTCTAGGTTGGCACCAATCTTTACCTCTTTCCTGTCTCCTTCAATACCCAGGTTTATTGTTTCCACTGGCTCTTCATGGGGTTGAATTGCCCTCTCTTCCTGAAGCAACAGTCTTGCAAGCTCGCCAGGCACTTCGCAATCATCTTCACCTTCGTCTTCGGCTAAGTTGATCGGATTTTCGAAGTCATAATTGGCAGTAGCAGAGTCGTTATCAGTGAGATCCAGAGTGGATTGAAACCTGTATGAGTGAGTGTGTGTGTAAATACAGCTGTTTTGAAATATGTATAAAGGAAAGAAAGACAGAAAAGGAACATAATATTTGTAATGCAAGAAAACGCCCAAGATTTTCATTCATGATATATGAAATGACAATTTATATGCCCTCACAAATAGAACCACGGTGCCTCGGGTAAGACATCGGGCCATAAAGTTTATTATTGTTTATTACAAAATAACAAAACAAGGAAGTTTCTTACTGCGTAACAAAAGAAACATGTAGATTGTCCTTTGCACTCCAATTGTTAGGTCCACTGTCGGTTGCCGGGTAAATCCAGCTATCGAACTCAGCTTCATCCACTTCATCCTCGCCCCCAATAGCATTCACTCCATGAGCAGGCAGGGGAGCTGTCACTACATTAGGCTTCTCAGATGCCTCAAATTGTACCTCCTTGGCGTCAATAAGGTCCTGCAGCTTGTTCCTTAATGCCCAACAGTCATCAGTGGCATGCCCCGGGCTATCGGAGTGATAAGCACAGCGGGCATTCGGATTGTATTTAGGAGGTGTGGTATTTGCAAACTTCGGAGCCTCTCTGACGCTTACTAAGTTGGTTCAGAGCAACTGTGGTAAGATCTGCGACAAGGTCATACTCAAACGGGTGAATTCCCTTCTGGGTCTCTCGGCCCTTGGTTGGTTAGCTTGCCGAGGAGCGGCTGCAGGCTTCGCAATCACCAATGCATTGACAGATTGGAGGCGCTCTGGTTTGTCTTGCCTTCTAGGCCCATACACCACACTGGCCTCTTTTTTGAAGGGTTTCTTCTCTGAACCTGTAGATGCACCCTTTGGAATCTTACCAGACTTCAACCCAGCCTCAATTCTCTCTCCAGTCAGAATAAGATCAGTGAATCCAGCAGAAGAATTCCCAATAAGATGGTTGAAAAATGGCCCAGATAGGGTCCCCAAGAACATGTCTACCAACTCCCGATCAGTCAACGGAGGCTGCACGCTGCCAGCCAGATCCCTCCACTTCTGAGCGTACTCTTTAAAACCTTCACTTGAACCTAACGACATACCCTGGAGTTGGGTACGTGTAGGGGCAAGGTCGGCATTATACTGATACTGCTTGTAGAAAGCAGTAGCCAACTCCTCCCAGTTACGAACCTTGGTCCCATCCAGCTGATAGAACCATTCAAGATGAGTCCCTGATAGACTCTCCTGGAAGAAGTGCATCCACAAATTTTTATCCGCTGAGTACGGTTGAATCTTCCGAACATAGGACCTGAGATGTAGCTTGGGACAAGACGCCCCGTCGTACTTAGTGAAAGATGGTGCTTTGAACTTATGAGGAATAATCACACCAGTAGACAAAACCAGATCTCCGAAATCCAGCCCAGGCACCTGTTGTATCTCCATAGCACTCAACCTATCCTCCAGTTGCTTGTATCTGTCTTCTGCAGGAGGGTACTGCTCTTCATCAAAATCAGTCTCGTTGTCAGAGACTACCGGACTAGGACCTTTTTCTGCCTGAGGAGTACTCTTGCCAATGGAAGAACCAGCCTCTTCATTCTGCAAAGTGTTGCCAAACCTTCGGCCCGAGCTAAACAGAACAGTTCTTCTCTTCTTCTTCTTCTTCTCCTTCTTCAGGAGCAGAGCCTTCAGCTCTTCTTGGCCTTGAGCCAAACCCTTGATTAATTCCTGAAATTGCGCATTCTGCGCCTGAAGAGCTTTGATGGATGTCTCAGTTGATGACGAGTCAGGATTCATGAGGCTGAAATAAACAGCGAAGAACCGTAAGCAACCTGAAAAGAGGAAAACCTGCTATGCACATGATGAATGATATGTGTTTATGCTATGCATTCAAGGGTTCGAAAGTTCAAATTTGTTGTAGACAAAAAGGAACACACGTTATCATTAAGGAAATAATTGTTCAGTACATCAAAGCCTCATGGGCAAAATAATACCAAAGCAAATCAATCCCAGAATATACTACGCATCCTCTTTGGAGCTATGTAAGTGTTGAGATTCCTCTCCTTATGCAACAGGCGGGTGAGCTCCAAGACCTTCTTTTCACTGGCATGTAGACTGGTCTCAAGAGAATTCCGTTCTTCTTTAAGCTGGATCCAGCTCTTCTGCATCTCTTCCCAGGATGTGGGCATATCAGGGTGCTGAATAGTGTAGGACACTTCTCCTTCCAAGACTGGCTCTTTGATCACAGGGAGCATATGAGGATAAGGCATTACCAACTTCTGGGAGCGGGCGCGTACCCACTTGAGATAAGGTTCCAATGGGATGGAGTTCCTGTGCCCCAGTGTCTTGCTGTCTATCCTACTTGGCATCCTCCAGGCTCTGATAAATCTTTGGCGAAGTCCTTGAGTATCGTTGTCGAAGTCAAAAACTATGTCAGGAAATAACATGTCATGAGGACCATCCCTCCGAGCATAACCAAACTGTCTCCAAGCCAGGCATGGGTTGTAAGTAATACCTCCTCTGATTCCAAGTAAAGGAACATTAGGGTACTCTCCGCAACGATCAATGATAGTGACATCCTCTCTGGACCTAGGGCACCAATGTATATCTGCATGTGTAAGAGTCATCAACCGCTGTGACCATCTCAAACCCCGCTCGTTCTTCAAAACTGATTGCGGAAGGTGCGAAATAAACCACCTTCCCAGGAGAGGAGTGAAACACATAAGGACACCTCTTTTTCTCATGGTTCGAGTGTAACATGAGTGAAGGATGTCCCCCAACAACGTAGGTATAGGATTCTTGGACATAAAGATCTGGACAGCACTGATATCAATAAGCTGATCTGGGTTAGGGAACAACACCAAACCATAGACAAGGAGGGCCACAACTTCTTCAAAAGCTTTCAAATCAAGGGAGTTCCAACATTCATGGGCCTTTTCAAACAGAAATCTGGCTAAGAACCCTTTGATACCACTTCTAACTTCCCAATGTCCCTTGAGGTCAGATGACTGTAGGTGCAAGGCTTTAGCAATCTCTTCAAGCTTAGGTTCATTTTCTGTACCGTTGTAGGGTAGTTGATCAAGGATAGGAATCTTCAGGAGCCGGGAGAACTCCTCCAATGTAGGTACCAACTGATAATCCAAGAAGGTGAAACAGTGATGCAGGGGGTCAAAGAACTGGAACAGGACCTTTATCATGTCTTCCTCAATGTTGGTATTGACCAAGCTGATGAGACTTCCATGTCTTTCACTGAATGAAGAGTTCTCAGGAATCCTGGATATAAGCTCCTTAAGCTGAGGAGGGATCCTTACAAGACCGACTGGAATTGTCTTTCTACGAACAGTTTCCATGTCCTACAAAACAAGAACAAAGATGAAAATTCGAACCCCTGAAATGGTTAGTCAATGCATATGATGCTGGATGATGTCATGATGCTATGATTACACACCACAGATATTTACAAAGACAAACATGTAAGGCACACAAGGCACACAAGACAAACCCTTAGGGTTTAAGGCCAGCATGGGGTCTGGGTAGTACCCTCTTGAAGTTGGTGGGCTCAACCTGTCCTATTAGAAGTAACCGGGTTCTAAGGGTCCCAATATCACCGGATTGCTTTCATTGTTCATCGTTTCGATTTAGCCACTGAACTGGCGACCGAAATATTCCAGGAAAGCAACCCTCAATTGAGTGTAGTATCGAGTATCAACCAACCTCAGACTGCACCATAGTCAGTTATCTCACTACCCTAAAGAGGCCAAGATAGTTCAATTAAGGTTCCTAAGGTCAGTTGATGCTTCACGACACCACGCGGAGGCCCCATACTCTCCTTGACTGAACTCAAGGGTTACCGGTACACACCAAAGTGCCACATCAACGTAGCAGACTGTTTCAACCATGTCGGTATACCCCGCACAGTTCCCTCACAGTCTTGTTGCTACTTTCTAAGAAGGTATCCCCCAGATCCGGGTTAGGATCTATAGAACTCCCAAGCAACCCACAATTTAAAGCACACAAGGGAAACAATTGAAAACACAGTTATGAACTAGCCCTAAGGTACACCTCACTTTAAATTTAAGTCCCCAGCAGAGTCGCCAGTTCTGTGATCGGTGGATCTGGAACTGACTGTTTAACGCTGGTTCACGAAATGTCGCGGAAGCAAGAGTCTCCACCGTCTTTTATTTTCTCCAAATGGAAAGGACAAAAGCACAGAAAAATTCCTTATAGAGATTGCTCTCGGTTCGGGAGGTAGATTATAGAAAGGGAAGGTGTTAGCACCCTTTCTATCCATGGTTATCCATGGGCTCTTAGATACTTTCTCATTTGTGTTTTCAAAAATGGTTTGTTTGCTTTTCAACTGTGGGTTTTAAAAAAGTTTCTTTGAAAATTCCAGTTCGACTCTTGTATCAGTCCTCAAGAGTGTTTAAAAAATTGCTTTCGAAAGCTTTTTGAAAATGTGTTGGTGTGAAAAGTATTTTGTTTTGTTTTGAAATTTAGAGCAAGTATCTAGAGTCGTCTACCTACCCTAAGGAATTCGTCTGTGTAAATGTCCTTTAAAGTAGTGCCATCCCACCATTGAGAGGTAGGTAGCACCACCGTTGGAGGTGTTCGGGTCAATTCGAGGTTCGGGACATGGTGATCACCAGAGCAATGGGAAGACACCTTAGAAGCTACCCTCATGCCAGGTTCCTGGATCATGAGGACTTACTAAAACGTCCTCTACTCGACGATCACCTTTCGAGGCAAGGCAACCGTGAGGCGTACCCTAGGGGTGGTGTGTGATTTGTGTGTCGTTTTCAGATATTTTTGTCTTTTGTCATGTTATTGGTGATCTAGCGTTTGTTTTAATTTTTGTCCATTCATTCTTTCATGCCTTGATTAACAGTTAAAAAATTGCGAAAAGTAAAATTCTAAAGCTATTACAAAAGGCGCGGGTCCACATCGCCAAAATTTCTTGAACCCGATTTGACAGAAAAATAAAGAAAGTAAAGAAAAGTAAAGAATTAAAAGTGCGAGAAATTAATTACAAGGCCTTGGGAGAGATACATAAATATTAAAAGAAATAAACAATAAACGCGCGAATTAAATAAGAATTAAACGAGGGCGTTGGACCCTTTTTGCAAAATTAAATTAAATGATGAAATTAATAAAAAAAGGGAAGAGAAATTGTTTTTGGTATTTTTTAGTATTTTATGATTTTAATGGGAAAAAGAATTAAATGCAATTAAACCTAATTCTACAATTTTTATTTTATTATGAAAACATGTTAAAGTTTTAACCTAAAATTAACCCTAATTAATTTACATGCAATTTAATTACAAAAATAAATATTTAATATTTAATTGTTATGAAAGAAAATAAAAAGGGGTAAAAAATTTAATTGAAACCCTAATTCTATATTTTTTAGATTTTTTATTAAAAAAAGTTAAGATTAAAACCTAATTTAAAACTAAGTGACTTAATGAATTTATTTACAAAAATACTAAAATAAAAATATTTATTATTTTTTAGCTTTTCTGATTTTTTGTTGTTTTGGTGTTTTTATGAAAAATAACTAAATTAATTAAACAAAACAATAATTAAAAGAAAATAGAAATAATAAAAAAAGAAAGAATGTAAAAAAAGATGGCAAAACCTAGGGGGTCTGCCCCAAATTGTGAGGTTTCCTTTTAGCAATCTGGGCCCAATGACCTTCAGGCCTGGTTGACTTTTGCGCCAGGGTGGATCTCCATTGACTGACGTACACGGTATTCCCCCAATCTGGACCTTCTGATCCATCTCAGTAGGCACGTGGTGACTTGATGTGGTGGATGTATGGTACGTTTTAATATTGACGCTGCATAGGAATATTAGATGAAAAACAATATGGAAAGAGTGAAGACCTGGGGCTCGAACCCAGGTCATGAACGTTACCAGCGATGCACTCTACCAACCGCTCCACTCAACGCGTTTGTATATTTGATATCAAACAATCAATATAAAATAAAGCCAAACATTAATGATGTTTTAGCGCGAAATTTTGAACTAGCCAATTACTGATGGCCACGCATCCTTCTTCTTCCTTGGTTTATTTTTCCTGAAAATATAACAAACATAGGCAACGGTTTTTACACCATTCTAAAAGGCATCATTAGAGAAAATAGCGAATAGCCCCTGGGGCTCCATAAATTGAGCGCGATGGCCTCATTCTCTCCGTCCAAGCGAACTGAATTGAATGGCCTAGGTTTCAAGCTCCAATTTTTCCTTAAACGAAAACCCCCAATTCACAATTCTGCAAACCCTAAGATACGATCATGGTGGATTCTTCGTTTTGGCATGAAACTCAAATCAAACTATGCAGTTAGCTTGCAAACATCATTCTAAACACAAAAACAACAATGAAACATGTTAACAATGCATGAACGATTGAAAACGATTCTGAAATTTTCCTTACCAACTTCAATGGTGATTTCGCGTTTTCTTGAGTATGGGGCTTAGGGAATGATTGGAACACGTTCTATGATCCTTAAGGAAGCTAATGGAATAGCTATTTTGCCTTGAATCGTCCTAGAACTAGGTTTTCAGAATTTAGTTTTCAAGAGGAATTTCAAATGTTCATATGGTGTTTTCTGCGCAGCTTTGTGGTTAGTAAGCATTAGGTCTTGATCAGGCTTATGTATGGAGTGAATTAGGTCAAAAATCTGATCAAAAGAATCCAAGAATTGATTATGCAATATTTGATTTTCAAGCATTAGTTTTTTCAATCTTTTTCATGCACTTTTGCTCTCAATCATATCCAATCCTTCCCTAATTGATCATACCCGAATTTGAGTGTCCAATGAGAATATTTTCTGCACAAAAAGATTTTATTTCATTAGTTTAGTATTTTTTTCATATTTTATTTAGTTTAAATGAATTATTAATAATAAAAATCCAAATAAATAAATAAAAAATGAATAAAAACTTGCCTTTTGGCCAAGTGGTCGTGCACATGCCTTGGATAATGAATTGTGGAAGAAAAATAGGCCCATTAGCAATTTTAAGTCATTTGAATCAATGTTGACTTTTCAAAATATCCAAACATTTCCCAACTTCCACAAGGCATAACTTGCTCAATGTTTAAGCTTTGCTCATGTTCTTGGACATTTTGGAAAGGTCTTTGAGTCCTCTAACCAATTCCTTTGGTCCCATGTCATTTTGATTTACCAATCTCAAGTTATGGCCTTTGACTTAAAGTCCCTTTTTGTTGACTTTTGAAAATGACCTATAATGTTGAAATTGATAACTTTTTGTGAGAGCATTTCTTGGACTTGAAGTATGAAGATGAGTTGTGGGAAATGTCTTTCTCTTCAAAATGACCTTTGGATGGAATTTTTCTGATAATCCATATGAAAGTTATGCCCTGGTCAATTTACAGTTGACTTTTTCAACTGTCCAAATAAGGAAACTTTTGCATCTTGATGATTTTTGAGCCAAACTTTGAGAATCATGATCAAGCATTGATCAAATGATGTTTGTGGCTTCAAAATGAGATGTTGAGATATGATTATGGCGCCGATGCCGTTTCCCAAAGCGTTGGAGGCTCCATCAAAGTGCATAGACCATCGGGATCCTTCCTCAAGTCCTTCATCCGGTCCAGGTACTTCACAATCTGTTACTATCATGATGCTTTCATCCGGAAACTCGAAGTTCATTGACTGATAGTCATCTACGGCCTGATGTGCCAAGTGGTCTGCCAATACACTTCCCTTGATGGATTTCTGGGTCGTGTACTGAATGTCGTATTCTGTCAAGATCATTTGCCATCTTGCTATTCTCCCAGACAGAGCAGGCTTTTCGAATATGTACTTTATAGGATCCATCTTTGAGATCAACAAAGTAGTGTGAGTCAGCATATACTGTCACAGCCGGCGAGCAGCCCATACCAAAGCGCAGCAAGTTTTCTCAAGCAGTGAGTATCGGGTCTCACAGTCGGTAAACTTTTTGCTAAGGTAATAAATGGCATGCTCTTTTCGGCCAGACTCGTCATGCTGCCCCAGCACACACCCCATTGAATTGTCAAGTACTGTCAGATATAGTATCAGAGGTCTCCCTTCAACCGGTGGCATAAGGATGGGTGGTTCTTGGAGATACTCTTTGATTCTGTCAAAAGCAGCCTGACATTCATCATTCCAACGTACTACCTGATCTTTCTTCAGCAGCTTGAAGATTGGTTCACAGGTAGCAGTCAGGTGTGAGATGAAGCGAGCAATGTAATTCAGGCGTCCTAAAAAGCCTCTGACCTCTTTCTCTGTCTTGGGAACTGGCATCTCTTGAATAGCTTTAACCTTAGCAGGGTCCACTTGAATACCTTTATCACTTACAACGAAGCCTAGCAACTTTCCAGATCTTACCCCGAAGGTGCACTTGTTCGGGTTCAACCTCAGCTTGTACAGTTTCAACCGGTCAAACAATTTCTGCAGATGATCTAGATGCTCTTCCTCAGTCTGGGACCTTGCGATCATGTCGTCAACATACACTTCTATCTCATGATGGATCATGTCATGAAATAAGGCAACCATGGCACGTTGGTAAGTTGCCCCAGCGTTCTTCAGTCCAAAAGGCATGACCTTGTAGCAGAAGGTGCCCCACTGAGTAACAAATGTAGTCTTTTCCATGTCTTCAGGTGCCATCTTGATCTGATTGTAACCTGAAAAGCCGTCCATGAAAGAGAACACCTTATGCTGAGCTGTATTATCAACAAGGACATCAATGTGAGGTAAGGGGAAGTCATCCTTGGGGCTGGCCCTGTTCAGATCCCTGTAATCGACACACATTCTGACCTTACCGACCTTCTTAGGTATCGGCACCACATTAGCAACCCACTGAGGGTAAGAAGTCACTGCAAGAAACCCGGCATCAAACTGCTTCATAACCTCGGCCTTGATTTTCTCAGACATCTCTGGACGCATACGGCGGACCTTTTGCTTAACCGGAGGGCAGTCTTCCTTAGTTGGCAAGTGATGGACCACAATATCGGTATCCAACCCGGGCATGTCTTTGTAGGACCAGGCAAATATCTCCATATAATCATGCAGCATCTGAGTCAACCGTTGCTTCACGCTGAGCTCTAGGTTGGCACCAATCTTTACCTCTTTCCTGTCTCCTTCAATACCCAGGTTTATTGTTTCCACTGGCTCTTCATGGGGTTGAATTGCCCTCTCTTCCTGAAGCAACAGTCTTGCAAGCTCGCCAGGCACTTCGCAATCATCTTCACCTTCGTCTTCGGCTAAGTTGATCGGATTTTCGAAGTCATAATTGGCAGTAGCAGAGTCGTTATCAGTGAGATCCAGAGTGGATTGAAACCTGTATGAGTGAGTGTGTGTGTAAATACAGCTGTTTTGAAATATGTATAAAGGAAAGAAAGACAGAAAAGGAACATAATATTTGTAATGCGAGAAAACGCCCAAGATTTTCATTCATGATATATGAAATGACAATTTATATGCCCTCACAAATAGAACCACGGTGCCTCGGGTAAGACACCGGGCCATAAAGTTTATTATTGTTTATTACAAAATAACAAAACAAGGAAGTTTATTACTGCGTAACAAAAGAAACATGTAGATTGTCCTTTGCACTCCAATTGTTAGGTCCACTGTCGGTTGCCGGGTAAATCCAGCTATCGAACTCAGCTTCATCCACTTCATCCTCGCCCCCAATAGCATTCACTCCATGAGCAGGCAGGGGAGCTGTCACTACATTAGGCTTCTCAGATGCCTCAAACTGTACCTCCTTGGCGTCAATAAGGTCCTGCAGCTTGTTCCTTAATGCCCAACAGTCATCAGTGGCATGCCCCGGGCTATCGGAGTGATAAGCACAACGGGCATTCGGATTGTATTTAGGAGGTGTGGTATTTGCAAACTTCGGAGCCTCTCTGACGCTTACTAAGTTGGTTGAGAGCAACTGTGGTAAGATTTGCGACAAGGTCATACTCAAACGGGTGAATTCCCTTCTGGGTCTCTCGGCCCTTGGTTGGTTAGCTTGCCGAGGAGCGGCTGCAGGCTTCGCAATCACCAATGCATTGACAGATTGGAGGCGCTCTGGTTTGTCTTGCCTTCTAGGCCCATACACCACACTGGCCTCTTTTTTGAAGGGTTTCTTCTCTGAACCTGTAGATGCACCCTTTGGAATCTTACCAGACTTCAACCCAGCCTCAATTCTCTCTCCAGTCAGAATAAGATCAGTGAATCCAGCAGAAGAATTCCCAATAAGATGGTTGAAAAATGGCCCAGATAGGGTCCCCAAGAACATGTCTACCAACTCCCGATCAGTCAACGGAGGCTGCACTCTGCCAGCCAGATCCCTCCACTTCTGAGCGTACTCTTTAAAACCTTCACTTGAACCTAACGACATACCCTGGAGTTGGGTACGTGTAGGGGCAAGGTCGGCATTATACTGATACTGCTTGTAGAAAGCAGTAGCCAACTCCTCCCAGTTACGAACCTTGGTCCCATCCAGCTGATAGAACCATTCAAGATGAGTCCCTGATAGACTCTCCTGGAAGAAGTGGATCCACAAATTTTTATCCGCTGAGTACGGTTGAATCTTCCGAACATAGGACCTGAGATGTAGCTTGGGACAAGACGCCCCGTCGTACTTAGTGAAAGATGGTGCTTTGAACTTATGAGGAATAATCACACCAGTAGACAAAACCAGATCTCCGAAATCCAGCCCAGGCACCTGTTGTATCTCCATAGCACTCAACCTATCCTCCAGTTGCTTGTATCTGTCTTCTGCAGGAGGGTACTGCTCTTCATCAAAATCAGTCTCGTTGTCAGAGACTACCGGACTAGGACCTTTTTCTGCCTGAGGAGTACTCTTGCCAATGGAAGAACCAGCCTCTTCATTCTGCAAAGTGTTGCCAAACCTTCGGCCCGAGCTAAATAGAACAGTTCTTCTCTTCTTCTTCTTCTCCTTCTTCAGGAGCAGAGCCTTCAGCTCTTCTTGGCCTTGAGCCAAACCCTTGATTAATTCCTGAAATTGCGCATTCTGCGCCTGAAGAGCTTTGATGGATGTCTCAGTTGATGACGAGTCAGGATTCATGAGGCTGAAATAAACAGCGAAGAACCGTAAGCAACCTGAAAAGAGGAAAACCTGCTATGCACATGATGAATGATATGTGTTTATGCAATGCATTCAAGGGTTCGAAAGTTCAAATTTTTTGTAGACAAAAAGGAACACACGTTATCATTAAGGAAATAATTGTTCAGTACATCAAAGCCTCATGGGCAAAATAATACCAAAGCAAATCAATCCCAGAATATACTACGCATCCTCTTTGGAGCTATGTAAGTGTTGAGATTCCTCTCCTTATGCAACAGGCGGGTGAGCTCCAAGACCTTCTTTTCACTGGCATGTAGACTGGTCTCAAGAGAATTTCGTTCTTCTTTAAGCTGGATCCAGCTCTTCTGCATCTCTTCCCAGGATGTGGGCATATCAGGGTGCTGAATAGTGTAGGACACTTCTCCTTCCAAGACTGGCTCTTTGATCACAGGGAGCATATGAGGATAAGGCATTACCAACTTCTGGGAGCGGGCGCGTACCCACTTGAGATAAGGTTCCAATGGGATGGAGTTCCTGTGCCCCAGTGTCTTGCTGTCTATCCTACTTGGCATCCTCCAGGCTCTGATAAATCTTTGGCGAAGTCCTTGAGTATCGTTGTCGAAGTCAAAAACTATGTCAGGAAATAACATGTCATGAGGACCATCCCTCCGAGCATAACCAAACTGTCTCCAAGCCAGGCATGGGTTGTAAGTAATACCTCCTCTGATTCCAAGTAAAGGAACATTAGGGTACTCTCTGCAACGATCAATGATAGTGACATCCTCTCTGGACCTAGGGCACCAATGTATATCTGCATGTGTAAGAGTCATCAACCGCTGTGACCATCTCAAACCCCGCTCGTTCTTCAAAACTGATTGCGGAAGGTGCGAAATAAACCACCTTCCCAGGAGAGGAGTGAAACACATAAGGACACCTCTTTTTCTCATGGTTCGAGTGTAACATGAGTGAAGGATGTCCCCCAACAACGTAGGTATAGGATTCTTGGACATAAAGATCTGGACAGCACTGATATCAATAAGCTGATATGGGTTAGGGAACAACACCAAACCATAGACAAGGAGGGCCACAACTTCTTCAAAAGCTTTCAAATCAAGGGAGTTCCAACATTCATGGGCCTTTTCAAACAGAAATCTGGCTAAGAACCCTTTGATACCACTTCTAACTTCCCAATGTCCCTTGAGGTCAGATGACTGTAGGTGCAAGGCTTTAGAAATCTCTTCAAGCTTAGGTTCCTTTTCTGTACCGTTGTAGGGTAGTTGATCAAGGATAGGAATCTTCAGGAGCCGGGAGAACTCCTCCAATGTAGGTACCAACTGATAATCCAAGAAGGTGAAACAGTGATGCAGGGGGTCAAAGAACTGGAACAGGACCTGTATCATGTCTTCCTCAATGTTGGTATTGACCAAGCTGATGAGACTTCCATGTCTTTCACTGAATGAAGAGTTCTCGGGAATCCTGGATATAAGCTCCTTAAGCTGAGGAGGGATCCTTACAAGACCGACTGGAATTGTCTTTCTACGAACAGTTTCCATGTCCTACAAAACAAGAACAAAGATGAAAATTCGAACCCCTGAAATGGTTAGTCAATGCATATGATGCTGGATGATGTCATGATGCTATGATTACACACCACAGATATTTACAAAGACAAACATGTAAGGCACACAAGGCACACAAGACAAACCCTTAGGGTTTAAGGCCAGCATGGGGTCTGGGTAGTACCCTCTTGAAGTTGGTGGGCTCAACCTGTCCTATTAGAAGTAACCGGGTTCTAAGGGTCCCAATATCACCGGATTGCTTTCATTGTTCATCGTTTCGATTTAGCCACTGAACTGGCGACCGAAATATTCCAGGAAAGCAACCCTCAATTGAGTGTAGTATCGAGTATCAACCAACCTCGGACTGCACCATAGTCAGTTATCTCACTACCCTAAAGAGGCCAAGATAGTTCAATTAAGGTTCCTAAGGTCAGTTGATGCTTCACGACACCACGCGGAGGCCCCATACTCTCCTTGACTGAACTCAAGGGTTACCGGTACACACCAAAGTGCCACATCAACGTAGCAGACTGTTTCAACCATGTCGGTATACCCCGCACAGTTCCCTCACAGTCTTGTTGCTACTTTCTAAGAAGGTATCCCCCAGATCCGGGTTAGGATCTATAGAACTCCCAAGCAACCCACAATTTAAAGCACACAAGGGAAACAATTGAAAACACAGTTATGAACTAGCCCTAAGGTACACCTCACTTTAAATTTAAGTCCCCAGCAGAGTCGCCAGTTCTGTGATCGGTGGATCTGGAACTGACTGTTTAACGCTGGTTCGCGAAATGTCGCGGAAGCAAGAGTCGCCACCGTCTTTTATTTTCTCCAAATGGAAAGGACAAAAGCACAGAAAAATTCCTTATAGAGATTGCTCTCGTTCGGGAGGTAGATTATAGAAAGGGAAGGTGTTAGCACCCTTTCTATCCATGGTTATCCATGGGCTCTTAGATACTTTCTCATTTGTGTTTTCAAAAATGGTTTGTTTGCTTTTCAACTGTGGGTTTTAAAAAAGTTTCTTTGAAAATTCCAGTTCGACTCTTGTATCAGTCCTCAAGAGTGTTTGAAAAATTGCTTTCGAAAGCTTTTTGAAAATGTGTTGGTGTGAAAAGTATTTTGTTTTGTTTTGAAATTTAGAGCAAGTATCTAGAGTCGTCTACCTACCCTAAGGAATTCGTCTGTGTAAATGTCCTTTAAAGTAGTGCCATCCCACCATTGAGAGGTAGGTAGCACCACCGTTGGAGGTGTTCGGGTCAATTCGAGGTTCGGGACATGGTGATCACCAGAGCAATGGGAAGACACCTTAGAAGCTACCCTCATGCCAGGTTCCTGGATCATGAGGACTTACTAAAACGTCCTCTACTCGACGATCACCTTTCGAGGCAAGGCAACAGTGAGGCGTACCCTAGGGGTGGTGTGTGATTTGTGTGTCGTTTTCAGATATTTTTGTCTTTTGTCATGTTATTGGTGATCTAGCGTTTGTTTTAATTTTTGTCCATTCATTCTTTCATGCCTTGATTAACAGTTAAAAAATTGCGAAAAGTAAAATTCTAAAGCTATTACAAAAGGCGCGGGTCCACATCGCCAAAATTTCTTGAACCCGATTTGACAGAAAAATAAAGAAAGTAAAGAAAAGTAAAGAATTAAAAGTGCGAGAAATTAATTACAAGGCCTTGGGAGAGATACATAAATATTAAAAGAAATAAACAATAAACGCGCGAATTAAATAAGAATTAAACGAGGGCGTTGGACCCTTTTTGCAAAATTAAATTAAATGATGAAATTAATAAAAAAAGGGAAGAGAAATTGTTTTTGGTATTTTTTAGTATTTTATGATTTTAATGGGAAAAAGAATTAAATGCAATTAAACCTAATTCTACAATTTTTATTTTATTATGAAAACATGTTAAAGTTTTAACCTAAAATTAACCCTAATTAATTTACATGCAATTTAATTACAAAAATAAATATTTAATATTTAATTGTTATGAAAGAAAATAAAAAGGGGTAAAAAATTTAATTGAAACCCTAATTCTATATTTTTTAGATTTTTTATTAAAAAAAGTTAAGATTAAAACCTAATTTAAAACTAAGTGACTTAATGAATTTATTTACAAAAATACTAAAATAAAAATATTTATTATTTTTTAGCTTTTCTGATTTTTTGTTGTTTTGGTGTTTTTATGAAAAATAACTAAATTAAGTAAACAAAACAATAATTAAAAGAAAATAGAAATAATAAAAAAAGAAAGAATGTAAAAAAAGATGGCAAAACCTAGGGGGTCTGCCCCAAATTGTGAGGTTTCCTTTTAGCAATCTGGGCCCAATGACCTTCAGGCCTGGTTGACTTTTGCGCCAGGGTGGATCTCCATTGACTGACGTACACGGTATTCCCCCAATCTGGACCTTCTGATCCATCTCAGTAGGCACGTGGTGACTTGATGTGGTGGATGTATGGTACGTTTTAATATTGACGCTGCATAGGAATATTAGATGAAAAACAATATGGAAAGAGTGAAGACCTGGGGCTCGAACCCAGGTCATGAACGTTACCAGCGATGCACTCTACCAACCGCTCCACTCAACGCGTTTGTATATTTGATATCAAACAATCAATATAAAATAAAGCCAAACATTAATGATGTTTTAGCGCGAAATTTTGAACTAGCCAATTACTGATGGCCACGCATCCTTCTTCTTCCTTGGTTTATTTTTCCTGAAAATATAACAAACATAGGCAACGGTTTTTACACCATTCTAAAAGGCATCATTAGAGAAAATAGCGAATAGCCCCTGGGGCTCCATAAATTGAGCGCGATGGCCTCATTCTCTCCGTCCAAGCGAACTGAATTGAATGGCCTAGGTTTCAAGCTCCAATTTTTCCTTAAACGAAAACCCCCAATTCACAATTCTGCAAACCCTAAGATACGATCATGGTGGATTCTTCGTTTTGGCATGAAACTCAAATCAAACTATGCAGTTAGCTTGCAAACATCATTCTAAACACAAAAACAACAATGAAACATGTTAACAATGCATGAACGATTGAAAACGATTCTGAAATTTTCCTTACCAACTTCAATGGTGATTTTGCGTTTTCTTGAGTATGGGGCTTAGGGAATGATTGGAACACGTTCTATGATCCTTAAGGAAGCTAATGGAATAGCTATTTTGCCTTGAATCGTCCTAGAACTAGGTTTTCAGAATTTAGTTTTCAAGAGGAATTTCAAATGTTCATATGGTGTTTTCTGCGCAGCTTTGTGGTTAGTAAGCATTAGGTCTTGATCAGGCTTATGTATGGAGTGAATTAGGTCAAAAATCTGATCAAAAGAATCCAAGAATTGATTATGCAATATTTGATTTTCAAGCATTAGTTTTTTCAATCTTTTTCATGCACTTTTGCTCTCAATCATATCCAATCCTTCCCTAATTGATCATACCCGAATTTGAGTGTCCAATGAGAATATTTTCTGCACAAAAAGATTTTATTTCATTAGTTTAGTATTTTTTTCATATTTTATTTAGTTTAAATGAATTATTAATAATAAAAATCCAAATAAATAAATAAAAAATGAATAAAAACTTGCCTTTGGGCCAAGTGGTCGTGCACATGCCTTGGATAATGAATTGTGGAAGAAAAATAGGCCCATTAGCAATTTTAAGTCATTTGAATCAATGTTGACTTTTCAAAATATCCAAACATTTCCCAACTTCCACAAGGCATAACTTGCTCAATTTTTAAGCTTTGCTCATGTTCTTGGACATTTTGGAAAGGTCTTTGAGTCCTCTAACCAATTCCTTTGGTCCCATGTCATTTTGATTTACCAATATCAAGTTATGGCCTTTGACTTAAAGTCCCTTTTTGTTGACTTTTGAAAATGACCTATAATGTTGAAATTGATAACTTTTTGTGAGAGCATTTCTTGGACTTGAAGTATGAAGATGAGTTGTGGGAAATGTCTTTCTCTTCAAAATGAGCTTTGGATGGAATTTTTCTGATAATCCATGTGAAAGTTATGCCCTGGTCAATTTACAGTTGACCTTTTCAGCTGTCCAAATAAGGAAACTTTTGCATCTTGATGATTTTTGAGCCAAACTTTGAGAATCATGATCAAGCATTGATCAAATGATGTTTGTGGCTTCAAAATGAGATGTTGACCAAAAATTTGAACTTTTGGCTGTCAAATGACCATTTTGCCCCTACAGTTGACTGTAGTGCAATTAGGGTTTTGACTGTGCAATTTTATGCTGAAAGTCTTGAAACTTGATATGAGGATGCTTGACCATGTTTATAGGCATGTGGGACTTGATTGGACCCTTGGAAACTTCATTTTCTTGATCAGAACAAAAACCCTAATTTTGACTGTTCAGGAGGCTTTTACACTGTGCAACCCTTGGGGAATTTTGAAGCATGACTTGGCAATTTCTTGAAGAATATGGGAGGGCAAATTTTGGGGTACAACAAGGGGTACCTGCATTTGTGAGTGTGGGTGTGTGTAAGGGTTTAGCCATCCTCGTAAAAGAAAAACAATGAGCACAAAAGGTTGTATGTGAAAAAACGTCCATGATTCATTGAATGTCATATGAAGATGAAATAATAACCCTTACAAATGGACCATTGTGCCTCTGGAAAGACACAAGGATTTAAATGTGCAAATTGTTTGTGAATATTATAAGTCTAACAGAAATGTAAAGATAAATTAGTGAGGGATGAAAGTTATTGGGACAAAGTCTCTGGCCTCCCAATTGCGAAGTCCTTCGTTGACAGTAGGAAAGATCCAATACTCCAAGCTGCAATCCTCTTCACTGTCTTCTACCGCATTCACCTCTCGGTTGCTAATATTCAAGGGGGGCCTCCACCACGGGCACGGCATACAGCCTTCTGAGCACTTGAAGTGAACCCTAAACCAAACTTGTCAGATTTATACAGAATATCCGGAAGTTTCCCACAGATGGTGCATCGTCCCTCCTCTACTACTGCCTTGGCATCTTTTAGAGATGACATCCGGAGTGGAGGTCTTGTGATCTTGGGAACCTGGGACGCAGTCTTGGTCACTGCTATCTCTTGGGGGACCTCTTTGAAATGTTGAAAAGGAGTTTCAATGAACTCGTCGTCCAATTCCATGTACCGGAAGGAATTGAGGTGGCTAATCATATATTTTTCCCCTCCGTGGACAGTGATAATCTTTCCCTGGACCGGATATTTCAGCATCTGGTGCAGTATAGAGGTGACAGCGCCAGCATTATGGATCCATGACCGTCCTAGCAGACAGGAGTAAGAGGGGAGGATGTCCATTACATAAAAGGTTGAGTTGAAAGTTTGAGTCCCAACCTTAATGGGGATATCCACCTCCCCGTGTACCATCCTCTTTGAGCCATCAAATTCCCTTACGACTATGTTACTGGGTGTTGTACCCCAAAATTTGCCCTCCCATTTCCTCAACATTTTCTCACCACAAGACCCTTGGAGTTCAAGATCCAACTAGGGTTTCCTCTGCTCAAGACTTCTCCTTGCACTGTTGACCCAAATTAGGGTTTGTGTTTTCACAAAGATGTTTTGACCTAAAATGCCTAAGATGACTTTCATGCTTCATATTGGACTCCTAATTTTATCCCTACCAAGTTTCAAGCCTTGATTCCAATCTTTGCCCAGTCAATTGGACAGTTGACCTAGAAATCAGCTGTATTGGGGAAAAAGTAAATTGTGGCCAATTGACAGTCAAACCTAATTATTTTTGACCCACATCAACATTATGAACTCATATGAACCATTTGGTTAAGTTTGGATCACAATTCCACAAGAAATTTGATCAGATCACCAAAAGGGTAAAATGGTTATTTTTAGGGTTTTGACTGCACAAAGGCAATTTTTGACTGTTTGACTTAGCCAATGGCAAACCAATCTCACATATGGACTCAAGGACCCCATGGAATTGTCTTGACATGTTCAAAAAGTTCAAAATATCCCAAATGCACAAGATTGACAGATGAATTTTCCAGTCAATTGATCAATTTTTAACTGTATAGTGAAAAGTCAAACTTTGACTTTTTGGGTCAAAATCAAGTGTCAAGATTTATTTTTCATCAAAAACATATCAAAACATGAAACTTGTTCATCAAGAAATCAAAAATCACAAATTAGGGTTTGAAATGAAGAATTTTCATAACTTAGAATTTTTCTAAGTTATGAAAATCCCTAATTTTTTCCTAACTTGGTCCCACTTTTTCACCAAGATGCGTTTGGATTCAAACAAAAGTCAAAACATGAAAGTTGTAGTCCATTGCAAAATCTACAACTTTGATTGACAAAGTTTCCTCAAAAGAAGCTTGTAGCTCAAGTTATGATTTTTGGAACAAGGGTGCAAAACATTCTTAACTTAGAAAAAATTTGACCTATTCTAGGCAGGATTTTTGCCTAACTTCATGGCCATTTTTCACATGCTTCCACTTGGAATTTCAGCTTGCATTACAAAGATGGATTGTAGTACACATTCCAAGATTTCCAAAATGTCCAAGAACTCATCAAACAACCTTGTGGTTAGGGAGAATCGGATTTGGCAATATAGGCAAAACTCACTTTGCTCATGGCCAATTTTGATGTTCATACACTTAGGCATTTTTGAACTCAGCTTGCACTCCTAGATTACAGGCCTCAAATCTCATTTACACTCATAAATTCAATGCTAATCCATTGTGCCAAGACATTATTTTGCTCATTTGGTCATTACATGGAAGTTTAAGCCATAAATGGAAAAAGCATTTTATCTATTCTTGAAAAGATTAACTTTATGTCAAATTTGCAATCCAAGTAGTACAAGGAAAATCTCTTTGGCACAAGTTATTGAGCTAATCCCACTGATAAAGGGCAAGTTTAGCAGCACATTAGAGGGGCCTAGAGGAGCCTGTACCAACACTTGGCATTTTGACTTACATTACAAGAAACTTGGCATTTTGTAACACCAACACACATTGCTGCAACCACAAGCTTAGACAAACTTCTTGAGCATCTTCCAAACATCCAACCTGACCTGAAACACGAGCCTATCACCTTCAATATCTCCCCTTTCACAGAAACACCATAAAACTGCAAAAATAGGGCATAAGCTGCAGTTTGAATCCTATAGCTCAATCCACTCGTGCATTTTCATCCAAACCAATTCAAACACATTCCCTACCATCCATACAAATTGTCCCAAGCATTGGAAGCAAACTGTAACACCTCTAACCAGTTTTTCGATTTTCACTTTTCTCTCTTGCAAGTTGACTTCTGCAGCTTGATATAGCAAGATTCAAAGCACACCAAGCATTGGAATAGCATCCCTGGACATCAAGCAAGCTATACAAATCCTTACCTTGCCTTGAAAGTACCTCCATTGCCAAGCACGATCCAAGCTGAACAGGTAAGTTCATGGATCTCTATCTCTCAATCTAGGAAGAGTTAGGCTTAGATTTATGAATGAAAAATGTCATGCTCATGGCCCTGAAACTATACATATCTTCACTTTCCATTTATATTGCATATGCTGAGAGTATTTTGAATCTAAACATTGATAAAAACTTAGGTCAAGAATTAGGGATGGAGAAATTCTCTCTCATTTCTGAGAGTTAGGTTAAGTTTTTTATATGTCTGGATTCGTGGTTCAATGCTTGACATTTTTCATGTTATGAGTTTGTGCTGAAAATCAAAGAATCAAGAGATAGCAAGCAGGGAAGAAAAGGCGCGTTTTTTTCAAATGTTGTTGTCTGAAGGTTGAAGACAACCTTTCATGGGCTGGGCCTGTGATTTTTCTTCTTTTTACACCACATTCTCACATATGCACCCCCTTGGCCCATTGCATTTTATTTTTATTATTTTTGACTTTTGATTTTTGTTTCTGATTTATTTATTTTATTTAAGCATGAAAAAATATTAAAATTATTTTTCTCACATTTTTACATTTTTATTTGATATTTATTTGATCTTATTTAGTTTTGTACATAAAATAAACATAATACTTTTATTTAAGATAACTAAAAAATAATGCAAATATTTTTACTTTCTGATTTTATTTTATTTTACCCTTTTGAAAACATTTTATAAAAAAAAAATACTCTTTTTTTTTGTAAATATTAAATACTTAATTTTTGTATATATTTAATATATTTGATAAATAATGTAAATACTTATATATTTATTAGTATATTTAGGTTAAAAACATAGAAAATAATACATTTTTATTTTTATTAACATTTAACTTAAAAATCTTTTTTTGACAATATACCTTCTTTTTATTTATTTTTTACACATAATTAACAAATATTGTATATAATACTTAATAAATAATTAATACCTCTTATTTAGCAAAATTAAGGTTTTTGCCCTAAACATAAAAATATTCAAAAATTAACTTTTCTTTTATTTATTTTTATTTTATTTGTGAATAAAAATATACACTTACACAAAAATACATTCACATATACATTGTTCTATTCTTATACATCTTTACATTTATATTTGCGCAATTCAATTTGGTTGTAAATATTGGGTACTATCCTCCTATGAAGTCTCATCCCCATTTGAATATTTTGTACCCCCATTCCCATGATCATTGTGTAATAACTTAGGACCTTTTAAATTTCGCACTTTAAATGCTTTCTAAATATGCCATGTTAGAATTAGGGTTTTGTATGCAAATCAAAAACAACAAATAGTTTGACCTAAATTCAAGATAAACAAGCATGAAAATGAACAAACACCAATCACACTTGCACCCCCTAGGGTATTCCACTTGTTGCCTTTAATAATGGGCCATATTGCATGTTAGGTATCTTTGGCAAAAACAAAACAATCAAATGATCATAGTCCCTCGATGACGCTTTCGAAAGTTGCCTAAAAAATGATCAAGTCCCTTAAAGGAAAAATTGCCCAAAGATAGTTGGCACCATTGCAATTATGGTCTAAACGATGACCCGCGCCTGTCCCGTTCACATCCTAACACAAGATTGTCCACCAAATACAATGGTGGAACAAAATTGTTAAAAGGGTTAAAACATAGCAAAGATCTTTGAGAAATGTAGGGTAGATAACTCTTGGTTACTTGCCAACTTGCAAAACAAAAAAAAACACTTGCCTATTTTTCAAAACCACACATCACAACACACTTTCAAAATAACTTTTAAAAACATGGAAAACCTTTTCAAAAGACATACACCTTTGTATACATCCCAACATGGATCATTACAAAGGTTGCCGCCACATTGGCCTCTTTTCAAAACATTTTCAAAACCCACACACAAAGCACCATTTCAAACAATTGAAAATCAAGGCAAGTTGATCTAAGCAAGTAACTAAGAGCCCATGGATAACCATGGATAGAAAGGGTGCTAATACTTTCCCTTTCTATAATCTACTCCCCGAACCCAAGAAAACATCTCAAAGGTTTTTGCTGTGCTTTTTAACCTTTCCTTAGGATAAAATAAAAAGTAGGTGGCGACTCTTGCTCAACCGAAACATTTGCAAAAACAAATGCAAAACCTCAAGTCAGTTCTCCCACCGTATCACAGAACTGGCAACTCTGCTGGGGAGTTCCTTAAAAGTGGAGTAACCTTAGGGCTTAGATCACCTTTGTTTTCAATTGTTTGCTTTGTTTACTTTTATATTTGTGGGCTTTGCATTGGAGTTTCATAGATCCTAACCCGGATCTGGGGAATACCCTTCTAGGTAGCATAATCTGTGAGGAACCTGTCCGGCGTAGACCGACATGGGTGAAGCAGTGGCTACGTTGGTGTGGCACCTTGGTCTGTACCGATATCCCTTGTGTTGCAACAAGGAGAATATGGGTCTTCTAAGGAGTCATTAAACACCAACCGACCTTAGAACCCTAAATTGACCAAACTTGGTCGTAGAACAGTAGCAGCATGCTACACTCATTGAGGCTAAACTCTCGCGATGGTTCTGGCCGCAAGAAAAGATTGCGATGCTGGAGTTATGACCGATTGAGGGTAGTCAATGATTTGAGATCCTCTAGAACCCGGTTACTTTTGATAGGACAGGTTTTAACCAACGAAACTAAAAGAGGGTAATACCTAAACTTCATGTTGGCCTAAAACCTAAGGGTTGTCTTGTATGACTTATGTGCCTTATCATGCTTGCCTTTGTGAATACTTGTGGTGTGCTTCATCATAGCATCATACCATCATACCATTGCATGCATCTTGTATAAGGACTGACCCATTTCAAAGACAAGAAGGTTTCATCTTTGCTCTGTTTTATAGGACATCATGATGCCCGTGCGTAGGAATACTATCCGGCTCAACTTTGTTCAACCACCAACTTTGCTCAAGGTTTTGGTTGATAGGATTCCAAACACTACTTCCTTCATCAAGAGGCATGGTTCTCTCCTTGGTTTGATCACTTCAAAGTGGGACCAACAACTGATAAGTGTCCTGACCCAGTTTTATGATCCCCTGTATCATTGCTTCACCTTTCAAGACTTCCAGCTGGTCCCTACCCTGGAAGAATTCTCTGATTTGCTTGGTATCCCTGTTTTGGAGCAAACTCCATTCACTGGTTGGGAGAAGACTCTTAGGCCTGAAGAGGTTGCTGCAGTCCTTCCCTTGACCAAAGAAGAGGTATTGGCTAACTGGAAACTAGAAGTGGAGTTAAGGGCTTTTTGGTTAAATTTCTGGTTGGCAAAGCTAATGATTTCTGGAATGACTTAGACTTCAAGGCGTACGAAGACATTCTGGCTCTTTCAATCTATGGTCTGGTATTGTTTCCAAATCCTGACACCTTTATCAGTATCTATGCCATAAGGATCTTCATGTCTCGGAATCCTGTACCCACTCTTTTGGGTGATATCCTGCAACAACTCTATGCTCGTACTGCCCGAAGACGGGGAACTCCATGGTGTTGTGCTCCTTTGCTAGTGAGGTGGTTTATTTCGCACCTTCCTAAGTTCATGTTGAAGAATGAAGAAGGAAAGGGTTGGGCTCATAGGTTAATGTCTCTCACTGATAATGACATCACTTGGACTCTCAGAGATTTGGATGAGGTAGCTGTTATTGATCGTTGCGGAGAATACCCTAATGTTCCATTGATCGGCACCCAAGGAGGAATCTCTTATAATCCATGTTTAGCTCTCCGTCAGTTTGGAAGAGCCAGAAGAGTAGGGCCTCATGAGATGTTAGTTCCTCACTTCCATTTTGAATTTCAGGTAGGCAGTGATGAACTACGCCATGGATTCATTAAGGCTTGGGACATAATTCACAAAGCTGACCCACATGAGTTGGGACCGAAGACTTCTCTACCAATGGAACCCTATTGCAGATGGGTTCGCCTCCGTGCTCAGAAGTTAGGAATGCCATACGAAGCTGTCAGACCTATCATGCTTGAATCTCCCGATGAAGACGGGGTTCCTCCAACTATCCTCCCTCCTCAGATACCCACTGATGTTGATACACTAAAGAGATCTTGGGAACAGCTACAGGAAGAACGAGATTTTTATCGGGAAAAGTTCAACGAACAGGAACAGAAGATCCAGAAGCTGACTAAGCAATTGGAGGAAGAGCGGGTCCTGAATGACTATATCCGTACTGAGAAGAGGAGGCCATGGGAGCACTGATGAGCTTTGGATGTTTCCTTTTACAGTTTTTATTTCCTTTTCAGTATTTTCATTCCTGTGATGCCTAAGGGCAAGTTGTTGAACAATTTAAAGTTTGAATCTAATGAAGTGTGTTTCCCTTTTGTCTACAAAGTTGAATCTCGTTTGTCTTTGAAAACATAAATCATACGCATCTCATTGCATCATATGCATAACAGGTACCCTTTTTCCACAGGTTACTTAATCTTCTTCGCTGTTTATTTGAACAGTCATCATGAATCCTGAATCATCCAACGAACAAGCTATCAAGGCCCTCCAGGCCCAGAACGCCCAGTTTCAAGAGTTGGTCATGAGCTTAGCCCAAGGTCAACAAGAGTTGAAGACTCTACTCTTGAAGAAGAAGAAGAAGAGGACTGCGTTGTTCAACACTGGACGCAGATTTGGGAATACACTCCATAATGAGGCTGATCAGGCTACTTCCTCTGCAGAGAAAGACAGTCCCCAAGGGGGAAGGGCTCCTAGTCCTGCAGTCTCCGACAACGAGACGGATTATAATGACGAACAGTACCCTCCTGCTGCAGACAGATACAAACAACTAGAGGACCATTTAAGTGCCATAGAGATTCAAAATGTGCTGGGGTTGGATTTCAGAGATTTAGGTTTATCTTCTGGGGTGGTGATCCCACACAATTTCAAGGAGCCTGCCTTTGCGAAGTACGACGGGGCTTCCTGTCCTAAGCTGCATCTCATATCATATGTAAGGAAGATCCAAACTTACACTGCAGACAAGAACCTATGGATCCATTTCTTTCAGGATAGCCTTTCGGGGTCTCAACTCGAATGGTTCTATCAGTTAGATGGAGCCAGTATCCGAAACTGGGAGGACTTGGCTACTGCGTTTTATAGACATTATCAGTACAATTCTGACCTCGCTCCCACGCGTACCCAACTTCAGGGTATGTCACTGGGAACGGGCGAAGGATTCAAGGAGTATGCGCAAAAGTGGAGAGACTTGGCTGGCAGGGTGCAGCCTCCTTTGACTGACCGTGAACTTGTTGACATGTTTCTAGGGACCCTGTCTAGTCCATTCTTCAATCATCTGATTGGTAATTCTTCCGCTGGGTTTACAGATTTGATCTTGACTGGTGAAAGGATAGAAGCTGGTATCAAGTCAGGGAAGATACAGAAAGGTGCCTCCACAAATATTGAGAAGAAGCCTTTCAAAAAGGAAGCTAGTGTCGTTTATGGTCCCAGAAGACAAGTTAAACCGGAACACCGCCAAGCTGTCAATGCATTGGTCATTTCAAAGCCTGTTGCTGCTCCTCAATAGTATAATCAACAAAGGGGTGAGAGGCCCAAAAGGCAGTACACTCGGCTTAACATGACCCTGTCTCAGATTTTGCCGCAACTACTGTCAACCAATCTGGTAACTGTCAAAGAAGCTCCGAAGGTGGTGAATACAACTTCTTCAAAATACAACCCCAACGCCCATTACGCTTATCACTCTGATAGCCCCGGGCATACTACGGACGATTGCTGGGCTCTGAGGAATAAGGTTCAAGACCTTATAGATGCTAAGGAAATACAGTTTGAGGCGCCTGAAAGACCCAATGTTGTGATTGCTCCCGTGCCCCAGCATGGAGTGAGTGCTGTGGAAGAAGACTGATATATAGCCTCCATGGAAGAGATTGTTACTCCGTTATCAACTATTAAAAGGAATATGTTGCTAGCCGGTTTATTTCCGGGATGTGATGAAGATTGCCTTCTATGTGCTGTTTCGCCTTTTGGTTGTCCTTTGCTGAAATCAGGTATCCAAAGCCTGATGGATAGCAAGGAAATCTTGTTTGAGAAGATTGTCGTTCCTGCTGTCCCTACCAAAGAAGTTTCTATTATCACTATTTTCAACAAACCTCCCAAGGCTCTTTCAAAAAAGCCTGTCAAAATTATGTCCACTCAGAAAGTTGCTCCCATCATCATTACAGTTTCGGGGCCTCTCCCTTATATATCCGACAAAGCTGTCCCATGGCACTATGGGGCAGATGTTTATGTGCTTGCAGTGAAGCAAGAATTTGATACAAGTACCGGTGTCAGTAGCATCAATTCCCTTTCAGACATAGGGGGTTGCACTTTCCCAGCTAGATCTCTCCATTTCTGTGCGTAATCCTTGAAACCCTCATTGGAAGCCATAGCCATACTCTGAAGTTGAGTACGGGTAGGCGCCAAATCAGCATTATATTGATATTGATTATAGAAAGCTGCGGCAAGGTCTTCCTAGTTGTGGACGTTGTCCCTTTCCAATTGGTAAAACCAATCGAGTTGTGTTCCAGATAAGCTATCTTGGAAAAATGCACCCACAAGTCTTTATCGGCAGAGTGTGGTTGGATCTTTCTCACATATGATCGGAGGTGCATCTTAGTACATGACACCCCATCATACTTTGCAAACAAAGGCACTTTGAATTTCGGAGGGATCACAATCCCCAATACTAGCCCCAATTCTTTAAAGTCCAGACCTGGCACCTTTTGTATTTCCATAGCGCTCAAACGCTCTTCAAGATGTCTGTATTTATCATCAGCTGGAGGATATTGTTCCTAGGAGTAGTCTTCCTCTTCTTCCTCTTCTTCAGATTCTGACGGAACCGTTGTTTCCTTTCCTTTCCCCTCTCCTTCACCGGATTTTGTTGCGAAATTCAAGGTTCTTCTAGTCTGCCCTTGAAACCTTCTCCCCGTGTTCAAAACCCCAGTGACCTTCTTTATTTTCTTTTTTCTTTCCTCAGCCAGCAGAGTCTTCAACTCTTCTTTCCCCTTGGCTAGGGTCATGAGTAACTGTTGAAATTGCGTGTTCTGAGCTTGGAGATCTTTGACGGTCTGTTCGAGATCCATCTTACTGAAATAAATAGTAGAGAGATGAGGAAACTTGTTGCAAAAGACCTGTTTATGTTATGATGAATGATATGTGCATACATAATGTTTTCAAGGATTTTTAAAGATTCAAGTTCGTTTTAGACAAAAAGAAACACAAGTTATATTAATAAGATAGATTTTGAGTACATCAATTCCCATTGGGAAAAATAATATAATACTCTAAGATAAAAAAGTAGTGTGCATCCTCTTTGGTGCTATGTAGGCATGTAAAGTCTGCTCCTCATGAAGTAGCCTAGTGAGTTCCAAAACCTTCTTCTCGCTTGCGTAGAATTGGGCTTCGAAAGTATCTCGCTCTCCTTTGATTTATATCCAATCCCTTTGTAGGTCTTCAAGAGATGTGGGCATGTCAGGATGTAGGATAGTGTATGGAACATCTCCCTCCTTAACGGGCTCAATGATCACCGGGAGAATTGAAGGATAAGGCATCATAAGACTTTGAGCGCGGGTTCGTACCCACTTGAGGTAAGGCTAAAGAGGGATGGAATTCGTGTGTCCCAAAGTCTTGCTATCCACCTTGTTTAGCATCCTCCAAGCTCGGATGAATCTCTGGCGAAGACCTTGATCGTCGTTGTCATAGTCGAATACCAAGCCTTGAATCAGCATCTCATGCGAGCCATCCCTTCGGGCGTAACCAAACTATCTTAAAGCTAAGCATTGGTTGTAGGTGATGCCTCCCGTAATGCCAAGTAGAGGGACATTAGGGAACTCCCCACAATGGTCAATAATGATAACATTCTCTTTGGATCAGGAGCACCAATGAATATCTGAATGTTTGAGCGTCATTAACCTTTGTGACCACCTTAATCCTTGCTCATTCTTTAAGACTGATTGGGGAAGATGAGAAATAAACCATCTTTCCAGGAGAGGAGTGCAACACATAAGGACACCTCTTTTCCTCATTGTGCGAGTTTGAAAAGAGTGTAGGACATCCCCTAGCAATGTAGGCACCAGATTGCGTGACATGAAGATTTTGATGGCACTCACATCTATGAGTTGGTCAGGATTGGGAAACAAAACCATCCCATATATGAGGAGAGCCACAATTTCCTCAAAAGCTTGCAATTCTAAGGAATTCCAACAGCTTCGGGCTTTCTCAAACAGGAACTTTGCTAAGAAGCCTTTGACACCACTTCTAGTTTCCCAATGAGTTATGACATCAGATGAGTGCAAGTGCAGAGCTTGAGCAATCTCTTCTGGCTTTGGGTTTCTTTCCGTACCAATGAAAGGTAGTTGATTCAGAATGGGAATCCTCAAGAGTTGAGAGAATTCTTCCAAAGTGGGCACAAGCTGATAGTCGGGAAATGTGAAGCAATGGTGCAAAGGGTCAAAGAACTGGAAGAGCACCTTTATCATATCCTCATCTGTGTTGGAGGTGACCAGGTTGAGTAGACGACCATGTCTCTCGGTGAATAGAGAATTCTCAGGGATCCTTGAAGCTAGCTCCTTAATTTGTGGAGGAATTCTTACAAGGTTGACTTGGATAGTTTTCCTGCGAAGTGAATCCATATCCTACAAAACAAGAACAAAGATGAATCTCCAAAATCCTTAAAATGGTTAGTGATGTATATGATGCTCATGATGTCCATGATGTTATGTACAAGTATGCATATACAAGAAAAACAAACAAGTTCTTAGTTTAGGCTTGCATGGGGTTTTATAGGTAAGTACCCTCTTGAAGTTTAGTTGGCTTAAACCTGTCCTAATAATAGTCACCAAGTTCTAAGGAGCTCAATATCACCGGATAGTTTCCTTGGTCATTGTTTCAGCTCAAGCCTCTTTAATGGCGATCGAAATATCCCAAGAAACCAACTCTCAATGAGTGTAGTATCGAGTATCTACCAACCTCAGATTGCACCAAAGCCGGTCATCTCACTACATCCTAAAGGCCAAGTTGGTCAAGTAAAGGGTTCTAGAAGTTCATTAGTGCTTCATGACATCACTCAGCGGCCCCGTATTATCTTTGATTGACTCAAAGGCTACCGGTACCCACAAATATGTCACACTAACATAGCTATTGCTTAGACCATGTCAGTATACCCCGCACAGTTTCCATAATGTATTGCTATTTACCTATAATGTATCCCAAATCCGGGTAGAGGATTTCAAACCCAAACAAAGAACCATAATGTAAAGCAAACAAGTTAAACAATGTAAGCAAATAAATGTGATCTAGCCCTAAGGTAACCCCACTTTTATAGAAATTCCCCAGTAGAGTTGCCAGTTCTTTGATGCGGTGGGAGGACTGACTTGAGGGTTTTGCGTTTTATCACAAATGTTCCTGTTAGCAAGAGTCGCCATCGACTTTTATTTTATCCAAAAGGAAAGGTGAAAAAGCACAAGAAATACCTTTGAGATTGTTTCTTGAGTTCGGAGGGTAGATTATGAAAAGGGAAGGTATTAGCACCCTTTTCATCCATGGTTTTCCATGGGCTCTTAGTTACTTGCTAGATCACTTGCTTTTGTTGTTTGAAATTGTGTTTGGTGTGGTTTTGAAAGTATTTTGTAAAAGAGGCCATTGTTTAGGCAATCTTTGTAAAGATTCTCGTTCGTAAGAATGTATACAAAGATGTTTGTCTTTTTTTTGAAAATGTTTTCAATGTTTGTAAGATGTTTTGAAATGTGTGTGTTTGTGTTGAAAATAGCAAGGATAGTTGTTTGAAATGGAGCAAGTAACTAGAAGTAATCTACCTACTCAAACGTGTTTCTTGTTTATTTTCTATTCCTTTGACATTGTTGTCTTACCATTGATTTGATAAGCAACCCTATCTTTGGATGTAAACGAGACGGGCGTGAGTCATCGTATAACCATGATTATCAATGTTGCAAAGTATCTTAGCATTTTTTGAGGGACTAAGATCATTTTGTAAGGTAACTTAGAATAGCGTCATCGAGGGACTATGATCTTATATTTGTTTGATTTGCCAAGTTACTTCGCATGCGTAAAATGGCCATTTTTGTATAAGGCAACCAAGTGGAGAAAGCCTAAGGATGCTTGTGTGCAAGTGTGTTATTTTTATGCTTCGATTTTGTCTTGGATTTAGGGTTTTCTATTTGATTTGTTTTTTATCTTGCCATTCAAACCCTAATCACTAGCATGGTATGTGAAAGCGGTAAATTGCGTAATTTAAAGATTACTACGCTATTACAACATTTTATGGGAGGGGGGAATACAAATTATGAATGGGGATTCGCAATAATGTAAATTTAATTAAGCTATTACAACCAAATCGAATTTGTACAAATATTGAAATAAATAATGTACAAGACAATTTAAATATGCAAAGATATATAAATGCAACAAAAGGATTTTTGTTTTGTTTTTTATGTGAAAAGAAGTTTTGAACTAAACCTAATAACTTAAGAAAAGGAGATTAATTCTTGAAAAAAATAGTTAACCCTAATTTCTAATTTAAAAGAAAATAAAATTCTTTAACTATTATTTTTTGTGCATTTTTTTGTTTTGAAAATAGATAATATTTTATGAAAATATTTAGCCTCTTTATATGTTAAAAAAAATTTATAAATATGAGAAAAAAGAAATAAATGATTAAACTAATTCTGTTTTTTTATTTACAAGTTTATTAAAGAATATATATATATATATATAGATATATATATATATATATATATATATATATATATATATATATATATATATATATATATATATATATATATAACTAAAATAAAATATAAATTTTATGAGAAAAAATAAAATAAAATGGACCAAAAATATAAATTTAGCATTTTTATATTTTTTATGATTTTTAATATTAAGGAAAATATATTTAATAAAATATAAATGAAAATAAAAATGAATAATAAATATTATGGGCCAGGGGTGCTGCAAGCAAACAAGGGGTAGTATGTTAGCAAAAAACGCTAAGGCCCAAATGTTGAAGCCCATCCTGCAAACAGCCAAAAATGAAACTGGAAAAATATGAAAAAAATAAAAGGTAGCGCCAAGGTTCGAACCCACGACCTATGCATTTCCATCGTGCTACCTTGCCATTGGGATGGTTGTACATCCGTTAGTTTATGTGAAACAAGAAAAAATAACACAAAAAGCTTCCTTGGCCCTGTACTTTGTCTTCTTCCTCTAGCTAGCCGGACCTCCTGTAACTCTTTCATCTCTCAACAAAAATGGAAATTGATAACATGAATGTTATAGCATTTTATCTCACGATTCTAACCATGTGCATAAGTAAAACTATAAGTCCAAGATTAAAGAGAATTTTAATGGCCCTAATTCTTAACCTAATTTTTTCAGAAACTTCAAACTCAAAATTCTCTCAACTCAGGCAAAATAAATGCAAGTTATGGATATGTACAACTTCGTAGAAATGATGTCTACATTGTATATTCACAAATGGAAAGCTAACTATGCATGTATCAAGAGTTGGAAAAACAGAAAACTCACCTTGAAAATGGAAATCATGTTTTGGAAATGAGCCTGCTTTAGGATCATGTGATGATCAGGTTAGCTTCCTTGAACCTCTAGGAAGCTAATGCAATGCTTAGCTTGTCTTGAGGGTGGCTGGAATGATCTCTAGAAGTCCACCTATATTACTCTGTTTTTGAAGTTCAACAATGGGGAAGATGGAGTTACAGTGATGTTTCAGGGTGTGGGATGGTTTTCTTGTAAGGTAAGGAAGCTTAGGGAAGCAAAAGGCCTGAAAACGCACGAGTGGAATGGAAGATTCAATTCACAAGTCAGAAATGGCAAGTTTAGAAGCTTGGTATGCAATTTCTGATTCTAGGGTGTTTCAAGGCTTGGGCATTCATGCTTTTAGTTGCAAAGTGATAGCTTTATATAGAGCAAAAGATTAGAGGACTTGTGCTTGCACAGAAGTACCAGATCACATGTCTTGCTACATTTCTTGTTTTTGAAGCAAGTGTGAGAAATGACTTCTTAATGCATGGTTCTGATCTTGTAGGGTAGTGTGAAGCTTAAAACATGTTTTGTTCAAGCTTAGAGGCTTGGTTTGTGCAGAAATAACAAGTCCAAGGCTCAAGAAAATGAAAAAAATGCATAAAGCATGTTTTTCAAAAATGGCAATGTTGCCTTTCTTCCATAAATGGTTATTTTCTTGTACAATGCATTGAGTGCTTGGCTTTAGGGTATGAAATCTTGTGCAATCCATTAATGGTGGAGTGAGAAACGAGTTTGAGGCCTGAAAAGTGAAGATTGTAGAGCATGCTTGAGGATTTGAATTTTGTTCTTCATGAAATGGCTTGAATTCAAAGTGAGAAATTGCCAACTTCATCTCTTCGATTCTCTCTACTAATAAATGATCTCAAGGAGTTCTTGGAAATTTTTAAAAGCTTGCAATTTTCTCTATAACTCATATTTGAAATGCATTCCAAGATTCCTCTTAGAACTAGGTGAAAAATTGCCATGAAGTTGGGTCAAAAACCTGCCTAAATTAGGGCAAAATTTCACTAAGTTATTTTAGTTCATGGGCATGTATTCACAAAATTATATCTTGGGATCCAAGCATCTTTAGGAAAAAATGTGTGAAGCAAAGTTGTATATTTCATGGAGGTCTACAACTTTCATGTTGGGAACTTTCTTTGAATCATCTTGTATCATGGAGGAAAATTGGCCTAAAGTTGAGAAAAAATAAGAAATTTTCTATACTTATAAAAATTCAAAGTTAAGAAAAATTCAAATTTCAAAACCAAATCTTCAATCTTTGATTCCTTGATGAAAAAGTTTCATATTTTGACATGTTTTGATGATCTTTGATCCTTGGCACTTGAATTTGACCAAAAAGTCAAAGTTTAACTTTTCAGTATACAGTTGACTTTTGATCAATTGACTGCAAATTTCATCTATCAATCCAATGAAAATGCAATGTTTTGAACCATGTAATTAGGTCAAGATGATTCAATTGAGCACTTGGAGTCATGCTTCAAACCAATTAGTCACTTTCTAGGTCAAAAATCAGAAATTTCCTTTTCTCAGTCAAAACCCTAATTTTGACCATTTTGCCCTTTTGATGATTTGATCAAATTTCTTGAGGAATTATGGTCCAAACTTGATCAAATAATACATATGAGTCTAGAATGTTGATGTGGATTAAAAATTATGAAGTTTGACTGTAAATTGGCCATGGTTGACTTTTTCCCCAATACAGCTGATTTTTAGGTCAACTGTCCAATTGACTGATCAAAAATGTGATTCAAAGCTTGAAACTTGTCATGAGTAATCTTAGGGGTCCATAATGATGTTTGAAATTCATATGAAGCATTGATAGCCCAAAAATCCTTGTACAATCTCAAACCCTAATTTTGGGTGATCAGTGCTTGATGGGATGTCTTGAGCTGATCAAACCCTAATCCAATCTTGAGTTAAAGAGATCTTGTGAGAAATGTCATGATAAATGAGAGGGAAAATTTTGGGGTACAACACTAACCATGTCCATAGTTTTCATTTATGTTGCTTGAGCTTAGAGAATTTTAAGATTGAAGTTTCTGAAATTTTTAAGGTTCAGATTAGGGCCATTAAAATTCAAGCTTGTCTTTGATCTATAATTTTATTGTTTTACATTTCTGAAATCGTGAGGAAATTTGCCACAAGATTCATGTTTACACTTTTGCAAAAGGATGAGAAATGAACAAGATGCAGGTACTCTGGCTGGGCGTGAGGTTGAAGATGAAGTTCAGGCCATGGACTTGATTTCTAATATATATTTATTGCTTTGTTTATATGAACTGATGTATAGTCACCCCAGTGGTAAAGCGCGCACCTATTAACCTTTGGGACCTGGGTTCGAGCCACAGTGATACTCTTTTGCTTATTTTCTCATTATTTTCTCACATTTTTGGTGTTTGTTTGCAGCGTTGGGCCCCCTGTGTTGGGCCTAGTATTTTTGCTCATCTCATACTCCCTGCTCACTATTCACACCCCTGACCCATTTTATTTTCCTTTTTCTTTTCTTTATTTGTTTGTTTTCTTTAATATTTTATTTAATATTAGAAAAATCAGAAAAAATATAAAAACATTAGATTTATATTTTGATATAGTTTATTTATTTTAACAATAAAAATTATTTTTTATTTAATCATACTTTATATATTTTACTAATTAATTTGTAAATTTAATTAGAAACTAGGGTTTTAATTATTTCTTTTACAATTAAAAAATATTCTTTTAAAACCAAAAAGACCAAAAATGTTTTACCATATATTATTTTCAAGACAAAAAGACATTAAGAATATTTTTTTTACAAACTTAATTTATTTTTCTTTCTTAATTAATTCATATTTAGATTAGGGTTTTATTTAATTTTCTTTTCCTAATTAATTTAGATTTACTTTTACTAATTTAACTAATTATTTGCTTTTAGTTAATTAGGTTAAAACCAAACCCTTTCCTAAAAAAAATCCAAACAAAAATCTATTTTTTCTTTCCATTTACATTCTTGTATATTTATTCACTTTTGTACATTATTTATTCAAATTCAATATGGTTGTAATAGATAATTAGGTTTATTTTCTTGCAATCCCCATTTGTAATTTGTACACCCCTCCCACAAGTATTATAATAGCGTAGTAATTTTAAATTCCGCAATTTATCGCTTTATATACAAAATGCTAGTAATTAGGGTTTTGTATGGAAAGACTAAAATCAATCAATTAGCAAACCCTAATCAAAGACAAATCAAGCATGAAAAATCAACACACTTGCACACAAGCACACCTAGGGTAAAATACACTTGGTTTCCTTACAAAATGACCATGTTATGCATATGAGGTATCTTAACAAAAACAAACAAACCCAAGATCATAGTCCCTCGATGACGCTATCAAAAGTTGCCTTTCAAAATGATCTTAGTCCCTAAAGAAAGATGCTAAGATACCTTGAAATATTTCTAATCATGGTTATACGATGACCCATGCCCGTCCCGTTTACATCCAAAGATAGGGTTGCTTACCAAATCAATGGTAAGATAACAATGTCAAAGGAAAGAGGAAATAAACAAGAAAGACTTTTGAGTAGATAGATTGTTTGTAGTTACTTGCTCACTTTCAAAACAAAACATCCTTGCTATTTTCAAAACAAACACCAAACACTTTCAAAACATCTTTCAAAACTTGAAAACATTTTCAAAAGATCAACACTTTGTATACATTCTTACGAACGAGAATCATTACAAAGTTTGCCTAAAATATGGCGCCTTTTCAAAATACTTTCAAAAACCACACAAGGCATATTTTCAAACAAAAGCAAGTGATCTAGCAAGTAACTAAGAGCCCATGGAAAACCATGGATGAAAAGGGTACTAATACCTTCCCTTTTCATAATCTACTCCCCGAACTCAAGAAACAATCTCAAAGGTCTTTCCTGTGCTTTTTCACCTTTCCTTTTGGATAAAAGAAAAGTTGGTGGCGAATCTTGCTAACCGTAACATTTACGATAAAACGCAAAACATCCCAAGTCAGTTCTCCCACCGTATTACATACTGCATCAAAGTAGGTCAAGTTGGTCAAGTAAAGGTTCTAAAAGTTAGTTAGTGCTTCATGACATCACTCAGCGGCCCCGTATTCTCCTTGACTACTCAAGGGCTACCAGTACCCACAAATATGTCACACTAACGTAGCTATTGCTTATACCATGTTGGTATACCTCGCACAGTTTCCACAACGTATTACTACTTACCTATAAGGTATCCCAAATCCGGGTAGAATATTTAAGCCCAAACAAAGAACCAAAATGTAAAGCATACAAGTCTGTTGTACCCCAAAATTTGCCCTCCCTTTTTCACAAGAAATCACAACTTCAGGGTTTTCCCTGATTTTTCAGATTGGCTCAAGAATCGGTCAAACAGACTTTTCTTTGACGGTAAATCCAGAATTAAGGGTTCCACTGATTTTGTTGAGATTGGCTCAGGAATTGATCAAGCAGACTTTTCTTTGACAACAAATTTGGAATTAGGGTTTTCTCTCGTATTTCTCAGAAGAAATTGAATCCACAGTAATTCAATTGACGGTTACATCATTTTTACGCTTGATCAAGATTACTGGTTGTTTCTCAAAAACTAAATATCTGGGATAGGAGCCGAGGCTTTTGCTTTGAGGCATTGGTTTGATCAGTAGAGTGAAAGGTGTATGGAATGCTTGTTTGTTTAACCATACAACTCATATGTTAATTGGAATACCAGGCGTATTATAATTAATTCAAGGTTGCGAGACGACAAAGTTTGTTGATTATTTATTTCAACTGGATTAAAGTTATTGGGATACATTTCCAGTTATTTTAATTTAAGAGTCTTAAATAATTAAATAGACAGTACAAGGAAAGATTAGAATATTTGACAGTAGAAAATTCTTATTTGACAAAGACTTTTTTTATTTTATTTATCTCAAATGTTGTTACAAATTTTATTCGAATATTAAAAATTTACAATTTAGAGTGTTTAAAATAATATTTATTACAATAAATGAAAAGAAAAGAAAATAAATCTAAAGCCTAAGTCTCTTGAAATCTTTGACCTTTACTGCGTCCTCCATTATTCAACTGATACTTACCTGCAAAGGACAGAAGAAAAAGGAAATCAGTGCAACTAACTGAAAAGCATTTTTAAGCAGATAAATAAAAGAATCATCATTAAAGCTTGTTGGCCGGAATCAGAATGCTATTGGATTCATCGTGTTTTTACTTGGTCTCTTTGCAAATCACAAGAAGATTTCTCTTCTTGGTTCACAAAGAGAAAAGTTAAAAATAATTTGCAAAGCATACAATTAATTTAAAATGCAAAGATATAAGGCAGCAAGGCAAAGCAAACTGAATTCCAAACTGCATTAGTCAACTAAGTCAGCATGAGCAAGCATGACAAGCTAACTACAAATGCAAAGTAAATGTCAAACCAAGTTGCAAAGCTGTCAAAGTACACAAAGTTGTCCAAGAAAGTATAATGCAGGAAATATGGAAACAAGTACAACAATGCAGGAGATGAACCAAGTTACAAGCAAGAAGGCTTATCAATGTTTCATCATCATTTTCTGGCCCAACAAGCTTTTCAGATTAAAATATATTAAGCAAAAGTGCTTTTATGGAGAGAGAGAAAGAGAGTGAAGTGCGTTTTGCAGTTTTGGCAGGCTGTAAAAGGCAGTGTGAAAGCAAATAAATAGAACAAGTCTAACATTTCAGAAGAGGAAGAGATATAGAGCAAAAACTGCAAGCATAAGAAACACACAGCCTGCCTTACCAAACACAAAAAAATCTTCATAAGCAAGCAAACCTGCTTAAACAGCAAGCCTGCCTTCTCCACATAACCTGCCTACATAACCTGCAAAACTGCTTCTCAAGCAAAACCAAGCTAAAAAATTTGAAACCAACAGCAAGCCTGCCTAAAGCTTACCAAAAAACTGCTTGTACTAAAAAACACCAGAAGCAAAACTGCCTCAAAAACTAAAACCTACTCAACCTGCAAAACTAAAACCATCAAAAAAAAGACAAAGTTACAAGCCTGTCGGTACTAAACACTCAGGCTGCTTTCAAAAGCTCAAAAAAACAACTCAAGTCCAGTTCATCAAAACCTGCATTACAGGTTTCCAAAACTCAAAAACACCAAGAACAAACCTGCATCATAAACTGCAGCTCAAGCCTATTTGCAAAAGAACTAATCTGCAAATCCCAAATCCAAACAAGCCAACTAACAACCTCATCTTCAACAAGAGAAAGGAAGAGCTTGCAGAATAAGCAAAACAACAGTACTGACTTTCAGGTTCACCATCACAACAATAACAAATCTCAGAATACCATCATCATTGACAAAGAAAGAAGAACAAGCGACAAGTTCTAGGTTGTGTTCACCAACAAGTTTCAAACAACATGAAGAACCACAACAAATAGCTTTTTCAGAATACATATACTCATCATCAAAAGTCAGTACCCAAAGAAGAGGAAGAGGTCCAAAAGTGAAAGATCAAAACAACAATAAGTCTCAGAAAATATTCATCATCAACGAAAGTTCAACTTAGAAGCATAGTTTTCAGAAAACATCATCATCAAACGATTCAAAAAGAAGTCAGAAGATACAGAAATACCAGAGGCGAGCTAGCAACTGTTGGCGTCATCTTCTCCACCTTCTGCCACCAAGAGCGCCGCCGTTCCAAGCCCTCTCCTTCCATCCCTTTTCCAGAGACCCATCGCCAAAGGTATGATCTTTCTTCCAAAACATTGCTGCATCTTAGACGCAATCACCATGGATTAAAAGTTAAAATAATAACATAAACGTTCAAGAGAATTAAACATGCAAACTGTAAAAAATGCGTTCGAAACGAAAGAGAGATACCTTCTAAACCACTGCCTTGTATCGTTGTGGAGGGGAGATGGATGAAGGTGGCGCTCTGGCAGCTGGAAGGTTGAAGGGATAATCGAAGCTTCTCCTGAGAAATGAGGAAGAGAGACGAAGAAGATGAGAGGAGGCGCCGCTGTGTGCTAAACTGTAAACCCTAATTTCCACCAAAATGAATTAACCCTAAAACTTGTGCAACCCACATGGGCCTTCGCCCAAACAAAACATAAAGCCCAGCATCATTTCCTGACGCACACCCCCTCCCCTGAATCTTGTTCTTTTTTATTTTGGGCCTAAATCCATTTTAAGCTTAATTTCCTAAAAATCTTTTCATTAACTTAACAAATTTTGCTACTTAATCTTAATTAGTTTTTTTTTAATAACACTAATTAAATTCCGTTCATTTTCTTTTGAGTTAATTATTTTTTTACTAATCTTGATTAACATCATTAAAATACCAAAAAATAGTTTAGTTTAATTTAATTAATTTTGTTTTCATTTAATAAAACAAAAAAATATATAAATAATGAAACTTCAACTTAAATAATTTTTCTTTTCTTTAAAACTCTTTATTTACATAATTCATAAATAATAATAATTACTTAATCTTCACTAGGTTAAATTTTGTTTGTCCATTTGTAAATAAATACACGCATCTCATATTTCTTTGATTTTCACTATCTTATACTTTGTTATAATTTTACATTGAAAATGCGACAGTTCGATTTGGTTGTAACATATACTTGGACATTACTATTCTGATAAGACTCATCCCCATTTGTAAACATTTGTAACCCCATCCCCGGATACTTATTTGTAATAACTTAGACTTTAAATTCCCGCAATTTATCGCTTTCAATATACTGTATAGTAATTAGGGTTTGTATGTGAAGATTCAAAATCAATCGCTAGATGACCTAATACAAGATAAATGCATGAAAATCAATACACAATTCACACTTGCACCCCTAGGGTAACCTCACTTGTTGCCTCGGAAAATGTAATCATGTCCCTCGAGTATGAGACACTCTAACAAATGTCCCTTTGATAAACAAAGATCGTAGTCCCTCGATGACCCTCGATGTTGCCTTCGATAAAACGATCTCGTCCCTTACAAAATTGCTAGAGCGTCTCACAAGTTTCTTTCAATGATTGTATACGATGACCCGCGCCTGTCCCGTTTAACATCCTAACACAAGGTTGTTCATTAAATACAATGGTGAAACAACACTGTTAAAAGGGTTAAAAACATAAGAAAGATCTTTGAGTAAAATAGGGTAGACAACTCTTAGTTACTTGATCAAAAATCTTGCAAAACATCCTTGCCATTTTCGAACACACTTCACAACACAAATTCAAAACAGTTTCAAAAATAACTTTCAAAACATTGAATTATCTTTTCAAAAAGAAACACACCTTTGTATATATTCAAACAAGAATGATTACAAAGGTTGCCTAGACAAGGCATCTTTTTCAAAACATTTTCAAAACCACACACACAAAGCACCATTTCAAACAATTGAAAAGCAAAGGCAAGTGATCTAAAACAAGTAACTAAGAGCCCATGGATAACCATGGATGAAAAGGGTGCTAGCACCTTCCCTTTTCATAATCTACCCCCCGAACCCAAGAAAACATCTCAAAGGTCTTTCCTGTGCTTTTTGACCTTTCCTTTGGATAAAATAAAAAGTCGGTGGCGACTCTTGTTAAACCGCACAAGTGCAAAAACAAATGCAAAATCCCAAATCAGTTCTCCAACCGTATCACAGAACTGGAGACTCTGGTGGGGACTATTTCTAAATGTGGGGTTACCTTAGGGTTTTAGATCATATTTACATGCTTACCTTTATTGCTTTGATTGCTTTACTTTTTGGGTTCCTTGGTTGGGTTTGTTTTAAGTCCTACACCCGGATTTGGGGACACCTTTTAGGTAAGTAGCAATAAACTGTGAGGGAACTGTGCGGGGTATACCAACATGGTTGAAGAAGTAGCTACGTTAGTGTGACATATTTGTGGGTACCGGTAGCCTTTGAGTTAATCAAAGAGAATATGGGGCCGTTGAATGATGTCGTGAAGCACTAATGAACTCTTAGAACCTTACTTGACCATCTTGGCCTTATTAGGGGTAGTGAGATGATCGGCTTTGGTGTACTCCGAAGTTGGTAGATACTCGATACTACACTCATTGAGGATTGTTTTCTTGGAATATTTTGGTCGCCAGTAAAGTGGCTAAACTGAAACCATGAACACAGAAAATAATCCAGTGATATTGAGCTCCTTAGAACTCGGTTACTATTTATAGGACAGATTTGAGCCAACTAACTTCAAGAGGGTACTTACCTACAAACCCCATGCAAGCCTAAACCTAAGGACTTGTTTGCTTTGTGTGAATACGATTTCCTGTATATACACTTACTTACTTTTGCATACTTGTACATAACATCATAACATCATACCATAGCATTTTCAATAACCATTTCAAGGATCTCGAGGGTCTTCTGATGCAGGGTCACGTTGAACCAGACATCTACCAAAAGGAAAGAGGGTTTTCCTCTAAACAAACACCATCAAAGATCAAGTGCAACAACTTGAATCAGGGGCTATGACCCACTCGACATGGTGAGCTTGATTCTCGTGGAAAGACATCCACCGATACAAATTTCTCCAATCAAAGATGTTGATCGGAGTTCAATCTCTAACATTTTCTTGTGTTTATCCCGCGAGATCCTTGAAAACATGCATCCACATATCATGCATTGTATCATAACAGGTTTTCCTTTTCAGGTTTCCTTATTCTCCTACTGTTTATTTCAGTACAGATGGCTCTAGAGAGAACTGTCAAATATATCCAGGATCAAAACGCTCAGCTTCAGGAAATGTTCTTGAACCTGTCCCAGGGGCAAGAAGAAGTGAAAGCTCTCCTCACAAGGGGCATGGTCCTAGGGAATTCAGGTGGCGTCAGGAATGATCAGTTGGAAGAACTACAGATTGATCTGGCAACAATGAAGATCTAGATGATGGGACAACTGGTGGGCCAGATGGCTCTCATTCAAGACCTGGCTCAAAGACAAGAGGAGCTCAGGGTTCTCGTCAACAAACTGCTTCAAGATAACCAAGTGGGGCAAACAACTAGGGTTGAAGACCAAGTCATAATTCAACCTCCTTTGAGACAAAAAGACAAGCGAAAGGCTCCCCAACTTTCTTCAGGGTCACAAGCCCAGCAACAACCTCGCCAGCATCAACGGGGTAATCGGCGTAAGAAAAATACGTCTGGAAGACATTTCTCTAAGACTGACATACCATCATATATAATACTGAAACGCCTGTTGGAGGTCAATCTGCTTGCTTTAAAGGATCCTCTCTGGAATCCCAATACCTCTGCTCCTGGCTATCACCCCGACGCATTTTGTGTATACCACTCCCATAGTCTTGGACATGACACCGATGATTGTTGGGCTTTGAAAAACAAGATCCAAGACTTGATTGACAGAGGAGTGCTGGAATTCATGTCGGATGGCGAGATGAAAATCTTCCGCTAAGGGTTCTCCACTTGAAATGACAAGTTAGAACTAAGAGACTTTTGTTTCATTTGAATTTTCAAGTTGTAATTTCTTTTGTTATTCAAACAATTATCTGTTGATGTCAAACTCTGTTTCATTAATGCATTGCATATGTTTGTCTTGAATTCATCCATTCGTTTTCACTATTATGCTTCCTACTTTCTCTATGATGTTTAACTCTTGATAAAAGATACAAGCCTTTAGAGGGAGGATGACGAAACAATACCATAATCTCATACAATATGCTTTTGAATAGACCTTGCTGACGATGTACAGGCATTTCTTTCAAATCCTAAACACTAGAGTTATAAGGAGGATAATCCCTAGTCAACCCCTTCGAGCCAAAGAAGTAGAAGTTTTCTGTTTTAAACACAAATTGAAACCTTTAAACCTGGGGCAGGGTAGTCTCTCAGTTAATTCAAAAGATGCGCATTGAAGTCGCAAACTCTCAGTTCATAATACAACGAATGACATCAAAAACATTCCTTTGGAACCAAAAGACAGTGATGGTTCCTTATCTCATAGGCAATCATTATCTCTCAAGAGAGAAAAGCCCATTGAGCCAAAACCTACAAAGGAGGCTTAAGAAAGCTGAGGCATCCCGCTGACTGTAATCTCGAAAACAGGAACAGTCAGGCAAAAGTTAGGGATAATAAACCGAAAGAAAGAGGTCACTACAAATCCTCAACAAACATGAAAAATGTTGCAAAAAAAATGAAATGATGACTGCCTTTCAATAAAATTCAGCTTGTGTGAACCATCACCAAAACGTCGTTCCAAACTCGAATAGAGTTCGACGCACAATTAACTGAGTATAGGATTGAAGGACATCACGAAGAGCGGGTGGGTACAAATATACTTTGAGCCTTTATCCTTTGTTTCTTAAACCGTGAACCAAGCCACGTTACAACCCTTCAAAAGTCCAAATTGAAGCATGGGTTAGTTCGAAAGCATACTGTTACAAAAGGTATCCTGACTCCTATAAGGCTTTGCTCTAAATCTTGTATTGAATTTGTCTTATAAAAAGTTTTCTGCTAAAAAATGCATTTTTCAAAACTTTGAGACAAGCATAAACTTTGCATTATTTGAATATCGTTGTTTGCACATGTTTGACAACAGTGAATGTTCGGAGGAACGAAAGCTCTCTCAGTGAGTAAAATCACTTCAACTGGTATGACACTCCCGTGGTAAAATCTCCTATCAACAAAAAGGGGGACTTGGTTTGGTATTGTCCAGTAAATCAGGGGCAGTCCAGTCAAGATTTCAACAAATCTTTCAAAGTTCAGTAAACCTGGGGCAGTCCAGTCAAGATTTCAAGAAATCTCTCAATTGCAGATTAACCTGGGGCAAGTCTCCTTCACCATCACTTGGGGCATTAAAACGTCAATCTCCATAAAGGGTTACGTACAGTCCAAGTTTCCTGGCAGTGCCACAAGCACTTGATACTAAGGGCAGTAACGAATCTCTCCGAAATCTTTCTGAAAAGAAATTCAAGCGTCCTCGAGAAGTTCGTCACCTCTCTAGCAGACCATCAGTCATGGGTTTATTTCCCCAACATTTATCAAGGATTTATTCTCCACAACAAAATTACATTTCAAATTGATTGGTCGTTAAAAATTTCCTTCATCACCTGCTGGAAGTTACAGTCGTCATCAAAAATTCCTTCATCACCTATTGGAATTCACGGTCGCTAAAAATTTCCTTCATCACCTGTTGGAAGTTACAGCCACCAACAGAATAATGGAAAACTGAAGCTCCTAAAAATCTGTTTCTCTCAAGAATGGAGATTCTCATCCTTGAAACCTCAAGAGATTGGTATACTCCCAAGCTCCTGATACCGTTAACAGAATGAAGATTCTCATCCTTGAAACCTCAAGAGATTGGTATACTCCCAAGCTCCTGATACCGTTAACAGAATGAAGATTCTCATCCTTTAAACCTCAAGAGATTGGTATACTCCCAAGCTCCTGATACCCACCAACAGAATAACGGACAACTGAAGCTCCTAAAAATATGTTTCTCTCAAGAATGAAGATTCTCATCCTTGAAACCTCAAGAGATTGGTATACTCCCAAGCTCCTGATACCGTTAACAGAATGAAGATTCTCATCCTTGAAACCTCAAGAGATTGGTATACTCCCAAGCTCCTGATACCGTTAACAGGATAAAGATTCTCATCCTTGAAACCTCAAGAGATTGGTATACTCCCAAGCTCCTGATACCGTTAACAGAATGAAGATTCTCATCCTTGAAACCTCAAGATATTGGTATACTCCCAAGCTCCTGATACCGTTAACAGAATGAATATTCTCATCCTTGAAACCTCAAGAGATTGGTATACTCCCAAGCTCCTGATACCCACCAACAGAATAACGGACAACTGAAGCTCTTAAAAATCTGTTTCTCTCAAGAATGAAGATTCTCATCCTCGAAACCTCAGAAGATTGGTATACTCCCAAGCTCCTGACCCTTAACAGAATGAAGATTCTCATCCTTAAAACCCCAGTAGATTGGCATACACCCAATTTTCTGACCCAAGACCTAAAGGAAGATTCTCATTTTGGCTTCCTCAGTAGATCGCCATACACCCAACCTCCTAACCCAACAGAATGAAGATTCTCATTCTCAAAGTGGCGCACACCTAGGTTCTCGATACTCCCGAAAGATTAAAGATTCTCATTTCTCAAAGGGGTATAACATCTGAATTTCTGATATTGCCGACAGAATGAAGATTCTCATTCTTAAAGTGGCATACAACCTAAAACCTGAACTTCTGCCAAACAAGAATAAGCTTTTTCCAGAATCCTGAGTTTTTACTTTACAACAGGATAGCTACTTTTCAATAGTATGGTTATTCCCCCCAGAATTCTAATTCCCCAAGCAGAATGAAGACTCTCATTCTCAATTCCTCCCAGAGTTTTTCAGATATTCCCCGACGAAGATCTCCTAAAAACAGGAATCCCCAGTAATTTGGCATGCAACCCAAACTCCTGATTTCCCCAAGCGGTCCCAGGACTTCTCATTTTCAGCGATCAAAGGATTTTCAATCCCCGGCAGCAGTCAGAGATTTTATTATCTCCAGTTGTCAAGGATTTATTTCCCTCAGCAATACGACTACTCAACCTACATGCACATCCATTACATTCATATATCATAAACATTGATGAAATACAGTTCATTGCATCATACATATCATGCAGCATAACTTTGTGTTTTAGCTAACATTTTATCCTTTTTCAGGATAAGATTAAAAGGCTATCATTAACAATTGTTCAGATACAATATGGATACGCCCCAGACACGGCGGTCATTCTACTACTCATTCAGACTTCAGCAATCCAGTACAGACTAGATATGCTCTAGACACGGCGGCCATTCTATCTCTCATTCAGATTCAACTATCAACTTCAAGTTCAGATATGCTCCAAACACGGATGTCATTCTGACCTTTACACCAGCAGTTTGATTATCCCCAGTGCAGTCGCCACGGAAGTCATCCTGTCACTTATTCAGATCCCAATTATAGTCTTAGATATACTCCAGACACGGAAGTCATTCTGCTACTCATATAGATCTCAACTCCAGTTATAGTCTCAAATATACTCCAGACACGGAAGTAATTCTGCTACTCATACAGATCTCAACTCCAGTTATAGTCTCAGATATACTCCAGACACGGAAGTCATTCTGCTACTCATACAAACCTCAACTTCTGAAAACAGTTTACGGATTCTCCAAATACGGATGTTAATCTTTCGTTGGTTCAGATTCAGCTCGTGAAAACAGTTTACGGAAGCTCCAAACGCGGATGCTAATCTATTGCTTATTCAGACTCCCAGCTCAGAGACGTTCCAAACATGGACACCTTTATGATACTCATCCACTCACCTGCAACATACAATTCAACAAACATTCTTGGATGGCATCTTTAAGCCCATCTACGACAAGATTTTGTCACATCTCAAAATGGTATCTTTAAGCCCATTCCCTCAACTATGCTTTGACGAGTGAAAATTTTTGGGCACTCTAGTGTCCAATCATCTTTTACCTTCGAGTCGCGAACGGCAAAATTTCCAATCTAACTCTTCAGGTTCAAGAAGATTGAATAGGGGAAACTGTTGTACCCCAAAATTTTCCCTCCCTCTTTCACAAGAAATCACAACTTCATGGTTTTCCCTGATTTTTCAGATTGGCTCAAGAATCGGTCAAACAGACTTTTCTTTGACGGTAAATCCAGAATTAGGGTTTCCACTGATTTTTTTGAGATTGGCTCAGGAATTGATCAAGCAGACTTTTCTTTGACAACAAATCTAGAATTAGGGTTTTCTCTCGTATTTCTCAGAAGAAATTGAATCCACAGTAATTCAATTGGCTGTTATATCATGTTTACGCTTGTTCAAGATTACTGGTTGTTTCTCAAAACCTAAATATCTGGGATAAGAGCCGTGGCTTTTGCTTGAAACTTTGAGGCATTGGTTTAATCAGTAGAGTGAAAGGTGTATGGAACACTTGTTTGTTTAACCGTACAATGCATATTTTAATTGGAATATCGGGCGTATTATAATTAATGCAAGGTTGCGAGATGACAAAGTTTGTTGATTATTTATTTCATCTGGATTAAAGTTATTGGGATACATTTCCAGTTATTTTAATTTAAGAGTCTTAAATAATTAAATAGAAAGTACAAGGAAAGATTAGAATATTTGAAAGTAGAAAATTCTTATTTGACAAAGACTTTTTTTATTTTATTTATCTCAAATGTTGTTACAAATTTTATTCGAATATTGTAAATTTACAATTTAAAGTGTTTACAATAATATTTATTACAATAAATGAAAAGAAAGTAAAATAAATCTAAAGCCTAAGTCTCTTGAAATCTTTGACCTTTACTGCGTCCTCCATTATTCAACTGATACTTACCTGCAAAGGACAGAAGAAAAAGGAAATCAGTGCAACTAACTGAAAAGCATTTTTAAGCAGATAAATAAAAGAATCATCATTAAAGCTTGTTGGCCGGAATCATAATGCTATTGGATTCATCATGTTTTTACTTGGTCTCTTTGCAAATCACAAGAAGATTTCTCTTCTTGGTTCACAAAGAGAAAAGTTAAAAATAATTTGCAAAGCATACAATTAATTCAAAATGCAAAGATATAAGGCAGCAAGGCAAAGCAAACTGAATTCCAAACTGCATTAGTTAACTAAGTCAGCATGAGCAAGCATGAGAAGCTAACTACAAATGCAAACTAAATGTCAAACCAACTTGCAAATCTGTCAAAGTACACAAAGCTGTCCAAGAAAGTATAATGCAAGAAATATGGAAACAAGTACAACAATGCAGGAGATGAACCAAGTTACAAGCAAGAAGGCTTGTCAATTTTTCATCATCATTTTCTGGCCCAACAAGCTTTTCAGATTAAAATATATTAAGCAAAAGTGCTTTTAAGGAGAGAGAAAGAGAGTGAAGTGGGTTTTGCAGTTTTAGCAGGTTGTAAAAGGCAGTGAGAAAGCAAATAAATAGAACAAGTCTAACAGTTCAGAAGAGGAGGAGATATAGAGCAAAAACTGCAAGCTTAAGAAACACACAGCCTGCCTTACCAAACACAAAAAAATCTGCATAAGCAAGCAAACCTGCTTAAACAGCAAGCCTGCCTTCTCCACACAACCTGCCTGCATAACTTGCAAAACTGCTTCTCAAGCAAAACCAAGCTAAAAACTTTGAAACCAACAGCAAGCCTACCTAAACCTTACCAAAAAACTGCCTGTACTAAAAAACACCAGAAGCAAAACTGCCTCCAAAACTAAAACCTACTCAACCTGCAAAACTAAAACCATCAAACAAAAGATAAAGTTACAAGCCTGACGGTACTAAACACTCAGGCTGCTTTCAAAAGCTCAAAAAAAAATCAAGTCCAGTTCATCAAAACCTGCATTACAGGTTTCCAAAACTCAAAAACACCAAGAACAAACCTGCATCATAAACTGCAGCTCAATCATATTTGCAAAAGAACTAATCTGCAAATCCCAAATCCAAACAAGCCAACTAACAACCTCATCTTCAACAAGAGAAAGGAAGAGCTTGCAGAATAAGCAAAACAACAGTACTGACTTTCAGGTTCACCATCACAACAATAGCAAATCTCAGAATACCATCATCATTGACAAAGAAAGAAGAACAAGCAACAAGTTCTAGGTTGTGTTCACCAACAAGTTTCAAACAACATGAAGAACAACAACAAATAGCTTTTTCAGAATACATACACTCATCATCAAAAGTCAGTACCCAAAGAAGAGGAAGAGGTCCAGAAGTGAAAGATCAAAACAACAATAAGTCTCAGAAAATATTCATCATCAACGAAAGTTCAACTCACAAGCATAGTTTTCAGAAAACGTCATCATCAAACGATTCAAAAAGAAGTCAGAAGATACAGAAATACCAGAGGCTAGCTAGCAATTGTTGGCGTCATCTTCTCCACCTCCGACCACCAAGAGCGCCGCCGTTCCAAGCCCTCTCCTTCCATCCCTTTTCCAGAGACCCATCGCCAAAGGTATGATCTTTCTTCCAAAACATTGCTGCATCTTAGACGCAATCACCATGGATTAAAAGTTAAAATAATAACATAAACGTTCAAGAGAATTAAACATGCAAACTGTAAAAAATGCGTTCGGAACGAAAGAGAGATATCTTCTAAACCACCGCCTTGTATCGTTGTGTAGGGGAGATGGATGAAGGTGGCGCTCTGGCGGCTGGAAGGTTGAAGGGATAATCGAAGCTTCGCCTGAGAAACGAGGAAGAGAGACGAAGAAGATGAGAGGAGGCGCCGCTGTGTGCTAAACTGTAAACCCTAATTTCCACCAAAATGAATTAACCCTAAAACTTGTGCAACCCACATGGGCCTTCGCCCAAACAAAACATAAAGCCCAACGTCATTTCCTGACGCACACCCCATCCCCTGAATCTTGTTCTTTTTTATTTTGGGCCTAAATCCATTTTAAGCTTAATTTCCTAAAAATCTTTTTATTAACTTAACAAACTTTGCTACTTAATCTTAATTAGTTTTTTTTAATAACACTAATTAAATTCCGTTCATTTTCTTTTTTGAGTTAATTATTTTTTTTACTAATCTTGATTAACATCATTAAAATACCAAAAAATAGTTTAGTTTAATTTAATTAATTTTGTTTTCATTTAATAAAACAAAAAAAATACATAAATAATGGAACTTCAACTTAAATAATTTTTCTTTTCTTTAAAACTCTTTATTTACATAATTCATAAATAATAATAATTACTTAATCTTCACTAGGTTAAATTTTGTTTGTCCATTTGTAAATAAATACACGCATCTCATATTTCTTTGATTTTCACTATCTTATACTTTGTTATAATTTCACATTGAAAATGCGACAGTTCGATTTGGTTGTAACATATACTTAGACATTACTATTCTGATAAGACTCATCCCCATTTGTAAACATTTGTACCCCCATCCTTGAATACTTATTTGTAATAACTTAGACTTTAAATTCCCGCAATTTATCGCTTTCAATATACTGCATAGTAATTAGGATTTGTATGTGAAGATTCAAAATCAATCGCTAGATGACCTAATACAAGATAAATGCATGAAAATCAATACACAATTCACACTTGCACCCCTAGGGTAACCTCGCTTGTTGCCTCGGAAAACGCAATCATGTCCCTCGAGTATGAGACACTCTAACAAATATCCCTTTGATAAATAAAGATCGTAGTCCCTCGATGACCCTCGATGTTTCCTTCGATAAAACGATCTCGTCCCTTACAAAATTGCTAGAGCGTCTCACAAGTTGCTTTCAATGATTGTATACGATGACCCGCTCATGTCCCGTTTAACACCCTAACACAAGGTTATTCATCAAATACAATGGTGAAACAACACTGTTAAAAGGGTTAAAAACATAAGAAAGTTCTTTGAGTAAAATAGGGTAGATAACTCTTAGTTACTTGATCAAAAATCTTGCAAAACATCCTTGCCATTTTCAAACACACTTCACAACACAAATTCAAAACAGTTCCAAAAATAACTTTCAAAACATTGAATTATCTTTTCAAAAAGACACACACCTTTGTATATATTCAAACAAGAATCATTACAAAGGTTGCCTAGACAAGGCATCTTTTTCAAAATGTTTTCAAAACCACACACACAAAGCACCATTTCAAACAATTGAAAAGCAAAGGCAAGTGATCTAAAACAAGTAACTAAGAGCCCATGGATAACCATGGATGAAAAGGGTGATAGCACCTTCCCTTTTCATAATCTACCCCCTGAACCGAAGAAAACATCTCAAAGGTCTTTCCTGTGCTTTTTGACCTTTCCTTTGGATAAAATAAAAAGTCGGTGGTGACTCTTGCTAAACCTAACAAGTGCGAAAACAAACGCAAAATCCCAAGTCAGTTCTCCCACCGTATCACAAAGTCAAACAAAGAAATCAAGTAAAGGTGATCTACCCCTAAGGTAACCCCACTTTTAAGTAATTCCCCAGCAGAGTCGCCAGTTCTGTAACACAGTGGGAGAACTGACTTGGTTGTTTTTTTTTTTATCGCAATTGTGAGGATAGCAAGAGTCGCCATCGACTTTTCTTTTATCCAAAAGGAAAGGCTGAAAAGAACGGGAAAGACATTTAGAGATGTTTTCTTGAGTTCGGGGGTAGATTATGAAAAGGGAAGATATTAGAACCCTTTTCATCCGTAGTTATCTACGGGATCTTATTTGCTTGCTAGTTCACTTTCTTTTGTTTGAATGTGCTTGTGGTGTGGATTTTGAAAGTATTGAAAATGTCTTTGTAATGGTTCTCGTTTCTATAAGAACGCGTACAAAGTGTTGTTTCAAAAATAGTTCAAAGAGGTGTTTGTGGAATGTGTTTTTGAAAGTGTTTTGGAAAAGGTGTCTTCTTTGTAATGGCTCTCGTTTCAATAAGAACGCATATAAAGTGTTTGTCTTTTGAAAATGTTTCAAGATGAAAGTGTTGGTGTAAAAAATGTTTTGTTGTGCGCAAGCGAGCAACTAGGAGCAAATCTACCTACTCAAAAGGTATTAAATGTTCTTTTCCTCCTCTTTTAGATGTTGCTATCTTACCATTGATTTGGTAAGTAACCCCATCGTTGGATGTGATGGGAAGGGCGTTGGATGTTTGTATAGTCATAGAAGGCAACCTATGGGACGTTTTAGCAATGTCGTTTAGGGACTAGATCGTTTACCGAAGGAAACATTAAGGGTCATCGAGGGACTACGATCTTTTATCGAGGGTTTTTGCTAAAACGCCCATATTCGAGGGACATGACTATTTTCCGAAAGGTAACAAAGCAGGATTACCCAAAGGATGCTAGTGTGTAAGTGTGTTTGATTTACCTGCATTTTGTCTTGATTAGGGTTATCTATTTATTGATTTTATGTCTTGCCATACACACCCTAATTATTAACATTTATAATTGAAAATAATAAATTGCAGAAATGTAAAGGTCCTACGCTATTACATCATTTAGGGATGGGGTACAAATTTACAAATGGGGGGTTGCAAGAATTTAAATCCTATTTAACTATTACAACCATACTGAAATGTACAATATAAGAAGAAAAAGGACTTGTTTTGAAAGTGGTTTTTTGTCTTAACGAATAAAAAAATAAATAAATGAATTGATAAAAAGGAAATATTTTTATGTACTTTTTATATTAATAAAAATAGTATTAATATTTAACATGATAGAAAGGGAAAATAATGAAAGATAGAATCAGTGTGTTGCTGCAAGCAAAACAAAAGGGATCCGAAGTTTTGATGTCGGGCATGCTGTGACTCAGAAAGAAATGTCAGTGGGAATCAGATGTTCTGGATTGATAAATTCAGAGGTCCTGCAAGAAACGTTAGAGGGAAATAAAACAGAGGTTATGGGTGGTGTTTAGACAGTGAGAAGAATGTCATAAGTTCTGTGTCATGTTAAACAGTGAGTGAAAAATCAGAAGTTCTGTGTCGTGTTAGCAGTGAGTAAAAAGTCAGAAGTTCTATTACCGTATCATAATAGTGCAAAAACCTAGAAATTCTGGTGTGTTAAAATAGTGAGAAGAACTCAGAAGTTCTGTGTTGTGCTAAACAATGAGTGAAAATATGAAGTTCTGTGTTGTGTTAAACAGTGAGTGAAAATCTGAAGTTCTGTGTTGAAAACAATAAGAAATCCTAGAAGTTTTCGTGTTAAAATAGTGAAGAGAAACTCGGAAGTTCTGTGTTACATTTCAACTCTTTCCTCATATTAATCAGCATATCAGCAATTTATTCAATTCTTAATAACAAATTAAAAGGATAAAAGCACAACAGTTTATAGAAGTTCTAATTCTAATTCTGAGCCTAACTTTATTCAAGAAGTTCTGGTCCATGGTATTTTGTACTTATGCAATGATATGGACAACATCAATACTATGATATTTACTTATTTAATGATGTTATGAATGAAAAGATGCAAAGTCAGAAAGACTTACCTTGAATCTGGAGCGCGTGCTTGGAACTTGAGTTGCTGCCTTCAGATGTTCTGGAGTTAGTGAGAGCAACGGAACATTGGTTATGTTCTTTGATTCAAAGGCAAGAACAAAGGTTTTGTTTAGGATTTTCGAATGTTTTTACTGTTTCCTTTTCTTTCTTTGATAATTCTCTCTCTCTCTCCAAAAGCTAGCTCCTTGAAAGTGTGATGGAGCAACTTATTTATAGGTGAGTTTGTTGTGGTTTTAGGGGGAAAACAAATGAGATTTAAACCTTTTTGGCATACTGTTCCATTGCTTTTTAATCATAGCTTTTGTATGCTAATTTGGTACAATTATGGGGTTTGAGAAAGTGCAGGTGTGGACAAGATCAGCAGCTGGTTGCAGGACTATGCTATAGCATGGCAGCAGGCTGCTTAAACGAGGTTTTAGGTTTTTGTGATGTTCTGATCGCAGAAGACCAGAAACATAGCCTCCATATGCTGAAGAGTCATGTTCTGACCGAAGAACATTTCTTCCATATGTTCTGATTGAAGGGTCATATTTTGAACCGTCTTTGCAAATTCTGATTTCACTTGCGTGGAGGCTGGCCCAGAAGTTCTGAAGTATCATATTCTCTTAATACTTAGAAAATTTTCTAAATGTTTAGAAATTTGATTTTTCAAAGTAATTTCTGACTTATGAGTTTTGATGAACCAATTTCATGTTCTGATGAAATATAATTGTTTAAATTTGATTTTGATTAAAAAGTCAAAGTTTGACTTTTCAGTGTGTTTTTGACCATTTTGCCCTTGTGAATGATTTTCTTGGAAAATTGTAATTCAAGACTTGAAACTTGATAGAAGCAAACCTAAGGGTCCAGGATGATCCTTTGAGAAATGAGAGGGCAAATTTTGGGGTACAACACGGAGATTTTGACTGAGAATGCAGTAAGCCAAAATTAGCTTGAAACTCATTTGTAAAAAAGATTGTTGATTGGCTTAGTTTATTGCGAAAAATAGTTTGAGATTTGTTTGTGTTTTTTAATAATATTAATTGCGAAAATCTTGATTAATGCATGATTAAGAGGATTTAATGCGATATATGAGAAAATAATATATGTACATGAGTTTTTTTGAGAAAATAATTTATTTATGATAATATAAATAATATTTACAATTGATGAATAAAATAAAAATTAATATTAATAACAATATGATATAAAATTAATGTTACCAATAATAATAATTATTAAATAAAGAAATAAATAATATAAAGAGAAAATAGAAGAAAATATAGGAATTATATTAAAAAAATAGAAAGTAAATCAATTAACAAGGGGGGTGCAATTTTAGTTATAGAATAAAACTGAGGGGGTGTATCTGGCTTTGTGTTTTAGTAATTATTGACAAGGAGGATGCAGAGAGAAGATGGGCTAGGCCCACACGCTATAAGAGGGGTTTAGATGGATTGTGTGTGGCGCGGAGTATGGGGTTACGGTGGAGACTTGGCCTATCGGCCGTCCAGTGAGGGTTAGGCGGATGAGATCGAAGGCGTATGATAATCATGATACACGCGAGCGTATGCAATTATTACTGAACATAAAGTTTATTTTTACAAATTATTTTCATTATCTCTACCCATTATCCCCTTCGTTCTCTCTCTCAACACAACAAACTTTTGATCCCTCCCAACCCTAGTTTTCAACAACTGCGGCAGCGCAACAGCAAACCATCCCCTTATCGCACAATCAAATCCAATAACCCCCAATTAATGTTAGGACAGAAACAAAGTTAAGTTGATTTACCCTTTTTGCGTCTTGGTATTCTGGATCTTGAGTTTTCTGCTTGAAGATAATCTTCTTCTATCTCTTTTCACAGGTCCCGGCGATGCTCGAAGAGAGCGGAGGTGGAAGATGGCATGGTGGTGGTGATGTTCAAGGGTGATTAGGGTTTCCGATATGGAAACTCTAATCGCCTCTCTCTTTGGATCTTCAGTGCAGGGGTTTGTTCCAAAATCTGTCTCCCAATTTCTTCCCTTCTTCCTCCGACCTTTCTCGCGATTTCTGATCTTCTCTTATATAGTTAGGGTTTAGGTTTTTTTTTTGTTACAGTTAGATTAGATTTAGGAGATTAGCAATTAGGGAAATTGATTCAGAATTCATTGTAATATGTTGATATTTGATTTGTTCTTGATTTGTTCTGTAGTCAAATTAATATTGCAAGATTTGATTTTCTGTGCAATTTCTGAAATTCGCTTCTGTACAAGATTAGATTAGTTTTTTAATTCAGTAATTTTGGATTTGGACTTGTAAATGGATTTTCTGGTTTTGATTGAGTTCAAAGATTCTGCGCAATTTCCTTGAGATTTGTTGTTGTAAATTACCAGATTTTGCTGAAGATTTGATTAAGTTATGATTTGTTTCCAGATCTGATGAGATTTGATTCACTGTTAGATCTATACAGTACCTGTTAATATGTAAAAATTTATTTTAATTAGCACATTAATTGTTAATAGAGGACATGGGCATTAGTTGTATCTGTATGTATTTTTTACGACTAACCACTATTGTAACAAAAAAACGCTACATTGGCAATTAACAAACATTCTCCCTTTTTTAATTCCCCTGGGTCTAGTAATTAATTATCATTATTTTGTCCAACAAACATTATAGCAGCAATAATATTTTTCTTTTAATAATTCGGCCCAATTCCCTTTCAACCAGGTTTTTTTCAAATAGTTTTTTCTTAAAGAAATGATCTTTAAAACTAAATATTTAGTGTGTAAGAAAAGTTTTTGAACAATATTTTTATTTTGACAAATAGTAAATGACAGACGTTGGTTAAGCCTAATAAGGCGTTTTAACAAATCAATCTATCCAAATTTTCTTTAAAATAAGACTCTTAATAAAACATTTAATAACCAAGTATATTTTTGTTTTTATAAAGGATTTTTTCATTTTAGTAAATTCACTATAACAAAAATGTTTTTTTTTTATTATTAATTTTCTCTAAATAGCAAATAGGCTAAAAAAAGAACTTTGATGGGTCTTAAATGAAACTCAACACCCTCCTTTCTTTACTAACAACAGTAATTTCTGGATGACTTTAATTTAACTTCAAACAACTTAAACTTAAGTTGACTTTGCGAATTAAGGACTTAATAGTTTAATACCTTAGTAATTATTAATTTTGAAATTAATTTCCATTTTTGAATCTCATGGGCCATAGGCCAACATGCTTTGCGAATAAGTTTATGGGTCTTTTTTATTCAAAAAGCTCCACCTTCCTGAATTAAAATGCCCTCCCGGTTGGATTAAATTTTAAGATGGGTCATCAGATATTGATGTACCATCTTTAATTAAATATTTCTTCTAAAAAATAAAATCATCGAGGTAGGACAAATTTGGGTTACGACACATTCTTAGCTATCATGGTCTTACACCACACATCACATTCAACTACCTAGTTTTCAGTAAAACAAATCCTCCTATATTTTATATTTAAGCTTCACTCTACAAGCTACAATTTCCCATATCAAAACTAAATATTATCTCAATTCCTAGATTTTTTTTGCAATAACCAGGTATTGAATTTTTTTTCACAAATAACCATGTTTGTGAAAACCCCACAAAGGAGGAACCAAGTGAGATGGCGCATGCACTGGCCCATTTGCCCTAGGTGTGATCTCACTTGGTGCATGCACTCTCTTTTAGCCAAGTGAGATGGTGCATGCACTCTAAAAGTGAGAGGAGGTGCCATCTCACTTGGATCCTAGGGAAAAATGCATTTTTTTAAAATAAGTCATTCGTTTCTCCGTCATTCTTCACACTTTCTCGCACTGTCTTCTTATTATTTTCTCTTTTATTTGCGTCATAACATCTCCCATGATTTTTACCAGAGATAGTTACGTTATTTTCTCAGCAACCAAACCTCTGATGAAAATGAAATTTTGGCACATTCACTCCATGGAGCGTCTGAAGAGAGAGTTGATGCGATGGTTAGAGGGAGACATCGAGGATGGGGAACAAATTAGAAGAATCCAGCAAAGAAGAACACCCACATCACTTGCAACAGGAAGACCTAATTTTTGGTTGGAGGAAGTCAAAATAGACAACGACGTAATGTTGATAATGCATGGGTCAGATGAAATTATTTTCACGGTTGTAATTTCGTAGATGTCTTATCGTGTTTTATTTGTTGTTTACGCAAGGTTTATTGTAACAAATGCTCTTAATGAAAAACCGTAATGTTTATAACTTAAAAAGTAAAGATGTTTTGTAATACAATTTTTATGTGGTTGAGCCAGTACCCTAAGTCAGACAATTTTTGCGGTTGTGTCCGACCTGACGACATAAACCACACTTTATTTCCAGCTTGTTAAGGAAGTTTATTTCGGTTGTGATGTGCTTGCTTTTGGAATGACCCTTTTTATTCCTTCACATTTGGTCATTGTTTCATACTATTTCACCCTCGTATGCATGCCAATAATCAGGTTTTGCTACCCAAGGGAAGTTGTTGTTGTATACGTTGAGCAAGGTTTCAGACTTGTAAATGGGAGACAGAAGTTGTAATGCGTCTTGATGAGTATAGACACACGCAGCATTGACATGAGAGCAAGTCAAACGAAAGGCTTGAAACTTGCCACAATCGCACCAACGAGAAGGTAGTATAACCTTATACTCTTGTCTTGGCAGCCCCTCATCGTGGTTGATTGTCTCTTTGACAATGAAGTTGTGGTTGTGTCGGTCGAACCGTATAACCAGATGGGTGTTGGATTTGGCACTTTCTGCCTTAATATACTTCATGCAACTTTCACTCTATAGATGTCCCGATTGCAACACATCATTCCATATTTCACCTCTTTTGGCAAACAATGAAGCCATCCTAAAATATGTTGATTTAACCAAAACAGTTATTGGGAGGTTTCGTATGCCTTTGAATACCCCGTTCATGGATTCGATCAGATTTGTTGTCATGTGATCATTGTCCATTGTCGTATGACCTAGAGCATTTCTCAACCGGAATCTTATCAATCCACATACATGCCTATGGATCTGACAATTGAATCTCGTTGCGATAATATTTGAATGTAGGTTTTGTTAATGCATACCCTGCATTCATAACTGCTTTCCTAAGAGCTTTATCTTTGATCCCCCTCGTGAAATTTTGGACGATATGTCTAATGCAATAGACATGCGTAGAAGGAGGGTCATGCCAACCGTTTGCAGGATTGTTGTATGCACTCTCAATAGATACATGTCTATCAGAGATCAAACAGAGATCTGGTTGAGGAGCCATGTGTGTTCGAAGATTCTTGAGAAAGAAGCTCCAAGCACCACTAGTCTCTCCCTTGACTAGGGCAAAGGAAATTGGGAAAATGTTGTTGTTTCCATCTTGTGCAACTGCCATTAGTAGCGTGCCTTTGTATTTCCCATACAACCAAGTCCCATTAATTTGAATAATTGGTTTGCATGACGCAAACCCTGTGATGCAGGGTTGAAAAGCCCAGAACACTCGACTGAATATTCCATTTCCGGTGACTTGACTACCATCTTGGGCGTACGCCGAAAATGTTTCCATAATGTAAATAGTACCCAGAGAATTAGTCTGAAGTGCATTCAGGTAGCGAGGAAGTTCTCTGTATGACTCCTTCCAGTTTCCATATACCTTTTCAATCACCTTGGTGTTTTCTAACCACGCCTTTCGGTATGACGGAGTATAGTTAAATACCATAGTGATGTGAGAGATTATGGTTTTCACCTTTAATGATGGATCGTTGCTGGCGAGGGGTAGGATTTCTTGACATATGAGATCATAATTTAGTTTTCGATGATCATGTGATTGAGTAGAATTGACACACGTGTGGGTGGACATAGAACCTATGAACCAACAATCACCTCTTAATTTGTATGATGTAGTGAGCTTGAACATACAATCTGGGTGGACACACTTGATCTTGTATCTTTCTGGATTTACACTATCTACCTTAAAATCGACCAAGTTGAGCATGTGAAACTTTTTTATGGCTCGGATACATTCTTCTCTATTACGAAATTTGTATTTCTCTTTTAAGTTTTCATCCGACCGCATATACGGATTGAAAAATAAATCAGATGACGGTTCATCTCTGCCCATGTTAAAGTTTGTCATGTGTGGAGGTGGTGTGTAGATCTCGTTCGAAGGTATACTAGGTATCCCATCATCTTCAGAATCATCATTGACAATGTCGTCAAACTCTAACTCGTTATCTTCTTCTTCTTCTTCTTCTTCGTCAACGACATGTACTTCTGCTTGTTCATCCTCGAGAGGATCAACCACTTGTGACAGTTGAGGCTCTCCCAGCATAATGCACAACTCAATAGAGTCGTACCCAGAATACTTATGACTGGAAAACATATTCTGAAGGTCCTCGTCATCTTGAACCTCAACCTTATAAAATATTCTTTGATTGTTACCAAAAAAACTAGATTCTAATAAAATATTTGTGTCACGGGACCTCGTCCAAGTTTGGCCTCCAATCGTTTTTTGAAATACAAGAAATTGGCTTTCCTGTTTAAACAAAATCGGATGTTCTCAGTGCCTCTAAACAAAAACACAAAGGTGGGAAAAATTTATGTCTCCCCGTTGAAATGTGCACTGATCACATATTATGGTGCAGAGGCCATTGTGTTTGAATGTTTGAATGTTTGGAGGTTTGAGCGTTTAGAGGTTTAAGTGTTTGAGTGTTTGAGTCTTTGAGTGTTCGAGTGTTTGAGCGATTGAGTGAAGAAGTGTTTTGGTAATTGTAGGATTAAATAGGTTATACTAAAATTGCATAAAATAATAATAAGAAACCTCTAATTCGCCAACTGGGATGTCAAATCGTATTACATGCATGCAAAGATGTCTTCTCCAAGGCTACCACCTAGACTGCACCTACATTGTAACCCATGCCACCTCTAATTCGCCAACAGGGATGGAGACACCTTTCAATTTTGTACTCATTCGCTAAGTCCAATGGCCCCTCCCTACACGTCCAATCGTATTACATGCATGCAGAGATGCCTTCCCCAAGGCTGCCACCTAACCTGCGCCTACACTGTAACCCATGCCACCTCTAATTCGCCAACAGGGATGGCGACACCTTTCATTTTTATACTCATTCTCCAAGTCCAATGGCGCCTCCCTACACGTCCAATCGTATTACATGCATGCAGAGATGCCTTCCCACGGTTTCCACCTAGCCTTTGCCTACACTGTCACCCATTCCACCTCTAATTCGCCAACAGGGATGGCGACACCTTTCAATTTTGTACTCATTGTCCAAGTCCAATGGCGCCTCTCTACACGTCCAATCATATTACATGCATACAGAGATGCCTTCCCCAAGGCTGCCACCTAGCATACACCTACACTGCAACCCATGCAACCTCTAATTCGCCAACAGGGATGGCGACACCTTTCAATTTTATAATCATTCTCCAAGTCAAATGGAGCCTCCCTACACGTCCAGTCGTATTACATGCATGCAGATATGCCTTCCCCAAGGCTTCCACCTAGCCTGTACCTACACTACAACCCATGCCACCTCTAATTCTCCAACAGGGATGGCGACATCTTTCAATTTTGTACTCATTCTCTAAGTCCAATGGCACCTCCCACACTTCCAATCATATTACATGCATGCAGAGATGCCTTCCCCAAGGCTGCCACCTAGCTTGCGCCTACAATGCAAGAGTGACACTTACCATGCATGCATGCACCCACCAACCACCTCACTTATTCACTATGTGATAAATTTTTCCTATAAATACAGAGCCTCACATGCTTCTTTTTCATCCACAATCATCTCACTCTCTGCTACAAACTCTTTCATAATCTCAGACAATTTCAACAATGGATCTTCTCACAATGGGCAATTCTCACAGAGGCACAAGGGACAACATTGTAGTATTTGTAAGTTTCTTGTATACTTATAAATTTTTCATACTTCTATTAATGATTTATACATCTTATGGACTCTTACACTTTTTAAATTTTTAATTTAGGATACTAAAATATTCAGAATCTGGTCACACAACTACCTTGCTCCCGATCTGTTGATCATGCCCTATCTCGAATACGCAGGTTTCAGAAATGTTATAAAGATCTCCAACTTCACGATTGATTCAAATTTTATACTTACAATATTGGAAAGGTGGAGACCAGAGACCCACACATTTCATCTACTAATAGGTGAATGTACTGTCACACTAGAGGACGTGTACATGTTATTGGGTCTCCCTGACGATGGTAAGGCGGTTAACAGATCGGTCAACAGCCCAATTCTCTGTGCGAGGATTTGTTTGGAAAGGATATGGTTGAAGGTGGTGGTGCTAGAGGTCAGGGTATACTACTTACTGAACTCAAAAATCTTTATGCGACTCTGGAGTTGAACGTAAATTCCTCTCAGGTAGCTAAGGTAATAAAAGCTAGAAATTATATAATGATACTTTTTGGAACCTTTTTATTTCCCGAAAGTACGGGGAATAGTGTAAATTTCATGTATTTAAATTTACTTAGAAACTTTGAAAAAAATAGAAAGTATAGTTGGGGTTCTTCCGTTTTAGTCCATCTATATAGTTCTTTGTGTAAAAATGCAATCAAGGAAAATGTGTTTTTTATGGATGCACTTTTTTACTTCAAGCCTGGGGTTGGTGCAGAATTGATTCCCTAAACGCCGTCAACAACAACGCATTCGTTTTCCCATACGCAACAAAGTAAGTCAATAACTTATATCATTTATTATTATTCATCTCTTCACCAAATATATGATAAAAATAAAATATTTTTCAAATCCTTTAGGTACTGCATGAGGGGTATGAATTACGGCAATAATCCAAGATTCAATGTCGCTCTATATCGCAATCTATTGGATCACCTTGGCCCGGATGATGTACGTCATACCTTTCAACTTTTCTACTTTTAAATTATTTATTTATTACATTTTCATTAAGATGATTTAATTTTATGCGCAGTTTATCTGGAGACCATATTTTGGTTTGGACCATGAACCAAACTCCGAGGATGCAGCAATTTGGAGCACAAAGACTGCAATCATACGGTTCAATGTTGTGGAGATGCACCACAGCAACCGTGTCAAGATGCAGTTTGGAATACATTAAGAGATACCCTGCGATCCAACTTGTTCGTCCCCGTGGTATCTCAAAAGAGTCGACGCCCAATGGGGTCTTACCAACTGGAAAGATTTTGCTCCAGAGTGGTGTAAGATGTGACAGAGGCGTCACCGACATGTCTTGCAATTTCCAGTTTTCCTCAACCATGGTAATATGCGACACACGGATCAATATTTAGCTTGGTACAGATCCGTTAATAACCAAGAAATGCACGTGTCTCACCCAAGGTATTTGGTTGACCCACTAATACAATGGGGACAACCCTCATTTCCCCAACAACAAACCCAACACACATCAACCTCCCACCAACCTCCCCGATAAAACAGAACCACAAGCACCCAACCACAATCACCACCACAATAAGAATACACCCACATGCCCCACAACCAACCAAAATCACCACCTCAATACCAATACCCCCATATGCCCCACACCCAACCACAATTTCAATCACAATACACCTGCATGCCCGACACACAATTCCAAACTTCTACATATCCTAATATGGGCCCCTTAACATCTAACCTTAGCCCTGATCTGGGATTTTCCGAAGATTACGACCCAACCGACCCAACTTACCATCAACCACCATATCACCAAAGCACCCAACATTCCCAATACCAAACACCCCAGGATTCATTTCATTTCTATCCCCCTTACTCAGACGACCAGTGCTATAGACCAACCATGGAACCCCACCCACCACCAAGACAACCAAACTTTGAGGGTATCGGTAACCGACTATACCAAAGCGGATCTTCTAGATATGAAGATCTGACTGATTTTATGGATCCAGAATGCAATGACTTCGCTGGGCCATCGACCCTGCCACAACAGAAAACGCGACGAAACCCACCACGGGAAAGGCGAGGACGCGGATGCGGAACCGCGGATCGTTACCGGGTTCCGGGGGACCACTGATTATTTTGTATTTTTTATGTGATCGTTTTGTGTAATCGTATTGTGTAAATAAAAAGTTGAATTTTTGTGATCCTATATCGTTTACGTAACGTCCCGCATTTAAAATAAAAAACGCAAAAAATCGCCTTCCCATTACACTAAGGCGCCATCTCACTTGGCTTAGGGCACACATTTAACACCTAGGCGCCAAGTGAGATCGCGCCTCCCCTTTAAAATAAGGTGTAGGCGCCAATTGAGATGTCTCCTCCTTTGTGGGGTTTTCTGAAACGTGGTTATTTGCGTAATTTTCTCCGAAACACGGTTATTTGCGATTTTTTTTCTATGCCTGATTATTGCAAAAAAAAAAATCCAATCCCTAATTACTAAATTGGATTAATTATTTGATTTATCAATAATATTTTTAATTATGTTACATTATTTTCTGTAATCTATATTAATTTTTTATAAAAATATTAAATAAACTTTCTTTCTTAAAGATAAAATTTTAAAAGTATATCAATCATCAAAAAATTTAATATTATATTAAATATTAAAAATGATAATAATAATCCATTATGTTTAAAATCCTTTTCAAAGTCTATATTTAGAATATAAATTCCTCTCAAATTCGTCTCAATATTTTATATATTAGAGATAGATTTTTTTTATACAGTAAAGTAAATAACAATTGTTATTTTGTCTGAAATATGTATCAAAGATTTTACATAATTGAAAGTTTTCTCAAATCATTCTTAATTTTCACACGAATTTGTGATGGAATTTTTAAAAAATAAAATATATAATAACTGTGCATTTTATTTAAAATTCATCTCAACGCCTATTTACAAAATTAATATATACAAAATTAATATTTTGAGACAGAATTTTCAAAAAAAAAAATAAAAAAAAATAACAGTTGTATATTTGTAAAAATCCATCTAAAAAAATTCTTTATAATTGAAATTTATCTCAAATCTACTTAGTATTTAACACAGATTTTAAGATGAAATTTAAATAAAAAAAGTAAAATAAATAATAATTTTATACTAGGTCTAAAATCCATCTTAAAATCTATATATACCATGGAAATCAGTCTCAATATTTCACTCGATTTTAAAACATAAATAATTCTTTGAAAATTAATAAAATAATTATATATTATATATTTTGTCTCAAATCTATTTTAAAGGTAACTGAAATTTGTCTTAAAATATCACACGGCTTTGAAAATGCAATTTCAAAAAAATATTGTAAAATAATAACAATTATATAATTCGTTTCACATTCGTTTCAAAGTCTTTTCATAATTAAAATTAATTTAAAATTTAATTTCATTTAAGACTAAATTTATTTTATCGTAAATTTTTGTTTAAAAATGTTTTTTTTTAAAGAAAAAACATGATTTTATTAACTAAAAACAGTTATACACAACTGATCTGATTCAAGTGTCTACAAACGATTAAGTTAAATAAGACCATTAATATGGTTACTTAGAATCCTATGTTAGCTACATCTAGTCTTTATAGTATGTTGTATTCTATCTACAATGTTGCCCTCCATATGATTACCTTTGAAAATAAAACAATTCTTATCCTGCCATATTTCGTAGATAGTCTCCGTAAGTGAAATCTTCAGCAGCATCCCACGAGAGCTTTTCCTTCTTGTCCGGCCTATTAATCACATCAATTCTTGATCCCAGCCAAGGGGAGTATGGTTACTATTCTGCCAATTCAAAATTAGCAGCCATATATTCTTAGTGTATTGGCACTCAAAGAATAAGTGATGCACGGTTTCCTCATTAGGGCAGTAATTGCAGCAACTATCATCAATAAACCAAAACTTCTTTAATCTACCTTTAGTAGAGATCCTCTTCCATAAAGTCATCCATAAAGTGAAACATGATTTAGGCCTGACATAGTTGTCAAAAAGCATTCTTTTCCAACTTACATGAGTGATATTACCACATAAAGCCTTATACATACTTCATGTATTATACTTCCCAATCGCGACAGCATCATTCCAATATGCAGTGCTATTAATTAGATTTTTATATTTCAAGATTCTCTTCAAAATCCAGGAACTCGAATTGGAACCCTGCCAAGATAACACATTAAAGCCTTTGAAATAGAAAGTATACAGCCACCTAATCCACAGCCTATCAACTTTCATGTGAATATTCCAAAGAAGTTTACCAAACGAAGCTTGATTCTAAGTATGGAGTTTGATAATATTCAAACCGCCATCCACTTTAGGTTGACAAACAGAACCCCAAGCTATCGTGGCTTTCCTACTGATTTCTTCCGAGTTGCTCCATAAATGACTTTGATATTCTGCAGGACCTGTTGAGGCAAGGGCAGAACTTGCAGCCAGTATGCAGAAATAGTAAAAATGACGCTTTTTATCAGTTGGCATCTTCCAGCATAACTTAAGAGACGAGAATTCCAATGTTTAATTCCCGTGGTAATTTTCTCAATCAAAGGCTGACATTGGTGGATGGACAGTTTCCTGCTCGCCAACAGTACACCTAAATATTTGAAAGGCAGACTCCCTTCACCAAATCCAGAAAGCTGCAGTATTTCCTATTTCACAATATGATGGTCTCCACCAAAGTAAACTCAACATTTTGCTGGTTGAACATACAGACCCGTGGATTGAGAGAAGTACTTGAATATATTCATCAAGATGCTCACAGAATTGGCGTCACCTCTAGAGAAAAAAATGAGATCATCTGCAAAACTAATATTAGTTATGCAGAGTTTTTTGCAACGGGGATGAAACTTGAAGTTCTGCATATGAGTAAGATTGGATAGCGTCCTGTGAAGATATTCCATTATGATAACAAAAAGCAGCGGAGATATTACATCTCCCTGCCTTAAACCTCTTCTTTCTTTTAATAATTCTGTCAACTGGCCATTTACAGAAAACCCATAAGAGACAGTGTTGACGCATTCCATAACCTAGTCCATGAATTTTCCAGGAAAATTCATCTCCTTCATAATAGTGTCTAATGCATTCCATTCCACCGTATCATAAGCTTTACGAATATCCATTTGAATAGCACACATAGGGGAAATATGTTTGCGGTTGTATCCCCTCAATAGTTCATAAGCCATTAGGATGTTGTCATGAATCAACCTTCTAGGCAGAAAAACAAATTGACTGATATCAATGACTTCATTGATTACTTTGCTGAGCTGATTTGTAAGAATTTTTTATAGGATCAATTACAATGTTGTACAACAAGCAATAGGTCGAAGATCCTTCATATATTCTGCATAAGATATTTTAGGAATAAGAGTCACAATTGCACAATTGATCGCTGCAAATATATGATTGTGTTTAAAAAAATCGTGGATAACTGCACAAGATCATCTTTCACAATATTCAGGCGCTTTTGTAGAATTTAGCAGTGAAACCATCTAACCCCGGAGTCTTGTCATCACCAATACTATTAAGAGCATCCCAAACCTCCTTCTTAGAGAAAGTTTTCATCGAACCGGCCTTACTAGTTTCAGATAGTTGGTCTCTTTTCCTAATAACATCAATATCTACGTGATTTAACTTTGCAGTAGTTGTACCCACCAAGTCTGAGTAAAAACTCAACACTTCTTTCTCCATATCCTGATGTTGAGTTAAACAGTTGCCATTTTGGTCTATTAGGTGATGTATAGCATTTTTTTTTGTCTACCTTTCACTAGTGCATGAGAGTAGGCATTATTAGCATCCCCTAATTGAATCCAGTTAGCTTTTGACCTTTGCCTCAAAATCTTTTCTTCCTCTTCAGTAGCATAGATGATTTTGTCAGTCCAGGTTTTGACTTCCTGTAATAAAACAGATTTAAAGGGGTCTCTAATTAACAGTTGTTGACATTGAGCAAGCTTCTCTCTGCAATCTTGTATCTTCTTAATATCATTTAGGGTCCTCCTGTTTAAACCCCTCAGGAGTAGTTAAAGCCTCTTCAATTTGCGCCACAACACATACATAGGTTGGCCCTTATCACTTTTACTCCAGTTGTTTTTAACAATCTACAGAAAATCATATTGGGTCACCACATTATTCATAAACCTAAATCTCTTTTGGCTTTTAAAAACCTTATACACTTGACCATGGATCTTGACTCTAAGAGGTCTATGATAAAAAATGTAGGCATTTAGGACATCAATTTCACAGTTAGGAAACTTGACAAACCAGTCCTGGTTACATAAAGCCATGTCTATGCGAGAGTAGATAAGACCATTACTCTATTTTTTTGACCAGGTGAATTAGCTTCCTCGAGTGTGTCATACCCCAAATTTTCCCTGCCCTTATATTATATTTAGGGTTCTTTTTAATAAGACATATTATATAGTTTTCGTTTCTATAGGGGTGTTTAAAATCAGAAAGGGGTATATCGATCCTAAATGGACCATCAATATCTAATGGCCCATTAGGTTTTAGAACAGGATTCCATTTCAAGGGAGGAGTATTGTTTTAATTAAGGAGGTGTGAACAAATCTTTTTTTAGACCGATTATGGCTTCTTTCTTTTTCTGAATAATGTATAGAAACAATTCATTTTTGTCTGAAGCCCATTGGGATTGAACTCGATGGACCATTAAGGTTTTAACTAATTTTCAACAATGGGGGTGTATGTTTGATCAGATAGGCCCACATATGATCATGTTTTTGAAAGCCCGTTTCTTTTCTTAAATACACTTCTGTTTTGTATTGATTTTCTATGACATGTTTTTATTGATTATTTATCCTATTAAACATTATCCTGTTTTGACATCAATCCTATTATTATAACTATATTATTATTACTATTTTTCATCTTCATCAATATTTGATTATGGTAAACAATATTATTAAAATTATTAAATATTACTGTTAATATAGTAATTTGTATTATTACCGAAAGTAGTTTTTACATATTATTATTGTTAACATTGTCCAAATTATAAAAAAAAAAGTCATGTTTGTTTTAAGTGAAAAAATATTGTTTGACAAAAAGGCCAACTGATTCGCATACCCTCACAGGCCCAAACCCAAAATCAGAAACAAACATTGTACCAATCAAAGAAAGAAAAATGCATGCTTCATGTTAAACAACTACTGTACAGACCACTTGCAAACAAAACACTTTTCTTGAAAATTCTAACATTTACTGATCTTCATCAAACATTATATTTTACATTCATTTTCCCAGAAACAGAAAGAACTAAAAACAGAAACATATTCTTTGCATTCAAACAAGACAAAATCAGAATCAAATGCTAAAAATAGAAGCTAATTACAGTGTTCATAACTCACATACAAATTTCAAATTATTTCCTAAAACATTCAGACCCTAAGTTAATTCTAAAATTTAATTTACAGACAAACCTAATTCTTTCCTAAATACTACAATCCTAAAAATTAATATAAAACGAACTAGAATTATAGGGGAAAGGAAGAAGGAAGTTTTGGACAAAAAATTAAGAGCAAAATAGTTTTGTCATAGAGAAAGAAATTTTGAGACGAACAAACTCTCCAGAAGAAGGAGTAATAAGAATTTAGGGTTTTAAATATCTGAAAACCCCAAAATCTCTACCGCTAAATCCCGAAGTCTCGGCCGAATCCCTAAATCCACCGCCATCTCTTTCATCTTCATCATCTCCACACCACTTTCATACCTGCAAACGCGAAGAGTAAAAGAATCAGATCGAAACAAATACGGAGGAACAAAAAAGAACCATGAAAAGGTAACCAAAATACTTAGCTTGCGTTATTTTAGTGTTTGTATGATGTTAATTTGGGGTTGATTCGTTTAGATTTGAGGTGGATCGGTGTAGCGCCACCGCGAGGAGATGGACAAGACTTAGAAGAGAGAAAGGTTAAACGAAAATGATGTTTTGTTTTCATAGAATAAAATTATAATATGTCACATGATCGCATACGCGTAATCTCACGATATCACCATGCACCCTCATATCACAACCGTATGATCTTGATCAAACACCCCTACATACGCGTCCATGATATCATCATGTGTTCCCCCATACCTGATCCAAACGGATCAAGGATGTGTCACTTGGGCCGACCCCATTTACTAATTGCACACCTTGGTTTTTTATTTTTTCTAAATACATGTTGAAGTTAACCCCCAGCCTATTGGGCCCAGTCTAAAATCTAGACTGGGGCCCTATTGTTTTACTCACCCCCTTTTTACTTTTACTACCAAAAACACGCACCCCCCAACGCCTCATACAACAAACATTTGGGCCTTTGCCCTTAAGCCCAGCTTCCCTATTCTTTATACACGTTTCCTTTTACTGCTTAACATAAAAGCACACCCTCTTGGCCTTTGGGCCTGAGTTCAATATTTGAACTCATGCCCTTTTTATTAGCACCCTATCTTTTTACTACCTTTTTACATTTCGCACCCCCCCTACGTTTTTTCAAATATTTTATTTATTTTATTATTTTTACAATTTTATATTTCTTTTAATTATAATAATTATCATATATATTTGTATTATATATTTAATATATTTAATTTTATACTTATTATTATTAATTATTACATAAAATTCTAATTTTCTAAATTCATTAAAACATTATTTTTTTTATTGCATTAGAGCTTATTTTTATTCATGCATTTAAATAGAATTGTTTTTTAAAAAAATTAATATATTAAAAAATATTCAACCAACTACAAACTCATTTTTTAAATCAAATTAATTCAACGAACAAACTTTCAAAAAGGATTGCGAACTTATTCGAATCGACTGTACGTTTAGCCTAACAATTTCCATTATTCACAACACCAAGACTAAACGTGCGGAAAATGCGAATATCCGTGTAATCCATAAAAAAATACAAACCAACCGCGAATTACGAAATGAGACTCTGATTCCTCCTAAGAGGATACGTTGGCATACGATTAAAATCGTGGTGAGTTCCCCTAATAAAGCATTAAAACCCAATTTCTTAAAAATTGCGCTTCTAACCCTAGTATCCTTGTGAACAAGGTAGACGAAGGATACCTAACACCTTCCCTTCGTCTAGAACCGAGTCAACAATCTAGAATATCTTAACTTTTTAGGGTTACTCCTTTATATTCCCTTTCTTAAGATAAAAATTAAGGGTGACGACTCTGATTTAAAAACCAGTTGCAACAGTTGGCGACTCTACTGGGGACTCAACCCTAGGTTTAGAAGCCTATCCTTTAAGTTTTAGGGTTTTTTTTAATTTTTTTGGTTTTTCTTTATTTTTCTTTATTTATTTTTTCATTAATTTTTTTTATTATATTTATCATATTATATATGTGGTGGGATTTAAATTTTGCAAAATAATGTTTTAAAAAATCCTTAGAAAGAAGGTTCGTCTATTAACCAAGGGGTTACATCAACCATATGAGTTTATGCGACGACTTCACCTAGAGTAGGCGAAATTCCACAAAAGGAATACCTCTCGAGAGACATCCTCTTGGGAAGTGGGACTTTAGAATGACACCTATGACTCTTTGTACGGCCTTTAAATTGAAAAATTCATGATGAGACTTTTCATGACCTAGAGATGAAAGTCTCGGTCTATAAAGAGACTCCGCTTAAGGGAGGTCGTTGTGCCTTTCTCTCTACTGTTATTCATGACACCCTTAAGAAAACCACCTTATGGAAGGGTAGAATATATGTAGGCCAAGACTAGGAACCTACCTTCTAAGGATACCTTTCACAAATCCCACTACAATCTGTAAATCCGCAAGGGTTATCTTTTCTTCCACTACTATATTTGGCCCGTAGGGCTTCAGTCTACATCATAATCCCTAGATTGTAGGGATTCCTGTTCGTTTTTCATTGGCCATAATTTTTAAGGAACTCTTGCATGTCTCAACCTCTGAGATAATGTGGGATATCATCAAATCCATGTCTATTATTACCTTTGTCCTTAAGGATTTTCTGCATGTCTCAATCTTTGAGTCAGTGTAGGATATTATCATGTCTATCATTAAAACCTGTATAAGGTACCCCTACGTCTACCCTCATATTACGTCGAAATCGCATTGCATATCCATGAAACTCTTTGCATGCCTAAAAACCAAGAGTGTTTTGCATACCCAAGTATTTTCATACATTCTCATTTTCATCCATTTGCACAAATTTTATATCATTTACACTTCCACCCTAATCCAACTGTGAAGCTTGCAAGATTCTCGATACTCTCAAACAAACTCAAAGCATGTCCCAAGAAGCCATGGAGTAACTCAAAAGAGTCCAAGAACTATTGAAGGAGGAGGTCCACCAGTTGAAGACTCAAATGAACTTGATCATGCAATTATTACTGAGGAGCGAAGGTAACTCTTCGTCATCTCAGTCGCAGGCTTATTCATCACCACATATGCCACCACCATGGAAAGTTCCCCCACCTCAACAACAACTACAACAATCCTATCAATATAAGGGATATGCCCAACAAAGGGGAAGACAAAAACTAACACCAAGGAGATTTGATCCACTTCCCGTACCGTACGGTCAACTACTACAATATTTACTCAAGGTATCTTTGGTAGAGTAGAAGTCACTGAGTCCTCCGATTAGGGCACTTCGGCCTAGGTATGATGAAAATTCCAGGTGTAAGTATCATGCCAACTCTCCAGGACATACCCTTAAAAGATGTTAGAGTTTCAGACAATAGGTCCAAGATTTGATCGACAATAAGAAGTTGACTTTTGAAGAAGGGATCCCATTGGTAAACGGTCGCCCCTTGCTTTGACAAATCCAAAGACCAAGAAGTATCGCCTAAAGTCAGTGGATAAACAACAAGGCTTATCTCTAGATCATTAGGCCTTTATCATTTCAAATTGTAATTTATTTCTTGCTAAGTGTTATTTGTTATAAACATTGTACTTTGTGATCAGTAATTTTAATAAATAATCATGCACGTTTTTGAAATTGATCCATTCCACAAATAATAAATGACTTTCCATGCTTCACTTCCATCTTCCATTTCACAACTTTAACAAACTTTGAGGGAGAATGACTAAAACTAAATTAACTAAATTATGCTGATGTATGCTTTCAATGTAAGATCGAGATGACGATGTAAGGCATTGTTTCAATTCCTAAATAGTGGAGAAATAAGGAGTTAATCCGTAGTTAACCCCCTCGAGCCAGAATTTGGAGTTATTTCTATTTTCTTAAAAAAAATGTAATTTCAACCAGGGGCAGGGTAAATTTCAATTAATTCGACAATGCATTCAAATCCCATGAGAATCAGAACAATCTAAGCAAAGGTTTGAGCATATCTATTTCCTCGATACACCATTGAGGAAACGATCTAAGCCAAGTTTCGAGCACACCATCTTCTCCTCGCACATCAACAAAGATTTAGGAAGCAATAAATAAAAACAAAGGTCACGATATATTCTTCCTCAGAACATCCTTAAAGATCGAGGAAATGATAAAGATAAATCTTATAATATCAATATAGGCAGTCACAAATTTTCAAAACAAAAGCAAAAAAAAGGAATTTCAAAAAAAATAATAATAAAGCCCGCTAAGTCAAGTAAAAATAAAAAATAAATGACTTAGGCAAAAGTTAGTTCATCCTGATTGTTGTACCCCAATTTTTGCCCCTAAGATCCCTTCATCCTACCATATTGATTCAATCACAACAAAATCACATTAGGGTTTTTGGTTCTCCTCCCTATCTTTAGCTTTTCTCTTTGAGAAATCACCAAGCACCTTGACTTGTTTTCTTTTGTGATCATGAATATTTTGTCTTGATTTTCCTTTTAATTAATAAAATGCAATGTTGGTTTGTCTTACTTGTTACTAATGTAGGTAAAGGCAATGAGGCTTAGCAAGTTTCTCCATGGGTTCATGAGTTTATTTCCATGCCCTAGGCAATAAAGCTTGAGAAGTACAAACCTCACCATTGAAGTTGTTTTGGAAGGGATGGAATGGAAAGGTTATTTTGGTTCACTACATTTCCAAGATATCAAGATTGATTCAAAAGTATAAGGGGTTGATTGAAGAAGTTGTCATGGTTGGACAAAGTCTTGTTCCCATTGATCATAAGTGCATATTTCTCTCAATCCTCAAGATATGGAAGTGGTTTTAGTGGATATGAGTTCTCTTTTTCATCCTTAATAACTTCTATTTACAAATTAAGGGTGTTGGTACAAGAAGGTGGTTCAAAATTGTCAAGGTTCCTCCAAGCATTTTCTTGATCTAAGAGCTAGGGTTTTGAACTTCAAAGAAGTATATCTTGCTCATCTTTTGGTATTTTTGAGTGATTCCAAAGACATACTTCTCTTCAAAGGGTTATTAACAAATCACTTCAAAATTTTCAAGGAGTTTTCATGTGGAAGAAACTTGATGATGAAGAAAGATTACAAGTCCTCCAGATGAACCCCCAATTTCTCAAGTGTGACTTCAAATGATCATAACTTGGTCAACTTTTATCACCTGAGCCCACTCTTTTTCCATAATGATCTTGAGGATTTTATCTTTATTCCTTCTTTTATATGCAAAGTGAGAAAATGGATGGAAGATTCCCTAAGGATACAAAAGATTATAGGTCATTTCATGATTTTTTGCCAACTTCAACAATTCATAACTCTCTCAATTTTTGGAGATTTTGAATGGTTCAAGTTTCAAAATGTCATTCAATAGGTCTATTTCATGCCATCCTTTTTGTTCAAGAGAAAATTACCAGTGGAAGTCCATGTTTGAATGCAAAGCATTATAGGTCACTTTTGAAGAAAAATTTGAAAAATTTCTAAGTATGGAAAGTCAACCTTTTTTCCCTAACTTTGACTCAATGCAACTTTCAGCTCAAGCATCCATTTGATTCCATTTTTTTCCATTGCAAATCTTGTAATATCATCTTTCTAAAGCATCAAGAATCATGCCCTAAGACCCCTTGAGCTGAGAATGCCATTAATTTGAACTTGGTAATTTGGAACTGAAGTTTCTTCAAAAGTCAGAATTTTAAATCATTGGTTTAGCTTCTAAACACTTTGTTTCTGCGGGTTTTTTCCTCTAAACATGTTTAGTGAACTTCCAAAAGTGATTAGCACAACAAAACGTGCATTTTGGATGAGTTTTAATCAAATTAGAAGTCACACTTTTCTTGTTTGCAACTTCACACGATTTCCCTCCAAACTTCATCATTTCACACGCTTGGATATTCCATTTGATTCCCCATAAATAGAGGGTCATCCCTCATTCATTTTCTTAATCTTGGATAGCCAAAATCACCCTGTCAAACTTGTTCTATAACTCAAAATTATGTAACTTCAAAATCTGTTTTCAAGCCTTTTTCAATCCAATTTTTCTATCAATTTACCTTCCTTGATCTTCCCTGAAGCTAACCAGATGATTAACTTCAAGAATCGTGCCCTATATTGCTCCATAGAAGTCCAGTTTCAGAGTTCTACAACTCAACTTCAATAGGTAGATTTCTTCATCAATTCTTCAAAACTTTGATATCATTGTGATGCTCTCATTGCCCTGGTTCTAGTCGCAACACTTACTTTTATCTGGATACTTGTTTTGACCATGAAATTTCAAATCCCTTTTCAAAACTTTCCTTCCAAATTGCTTGAGTTGCAGTTTATATAAATTTATCGCGAAGGTGTGGTTGTCTTCATCTTGAAGAGACGAAGCGAATGGCATAGGTCTCGTGCTCTAATTTTACAGATTGAACAACCTGGTTTTGGGACTGGCTAGAGGTTGAAGATAACCAATGTGTCATCCTTCAACCAATGAAACATCGCCATTTGGATTTTTTAAATTTATGATTTACATTTGATTCAGTGCTTTATTCACTAATGACTATGATATGCACAGTGCGCCAGATCCCTTGGATTTGATTACTAACGCGTTTTGACACTCATCCAATGGTCCACATATTTTTGACTTTATTTTTCTTTTTTGAGTTTTATATTTAATTGTTTTAAATTCCAAAAAAATCATAGAAAATTCATTTTTAGTCAAAAAAATCTGAAAAAATTAAGAAAAATATTTTTGATTTTTCTCTTTCTGATTTTTATTTTTTCACAATTTTATTTTGTGTTTTGGTATTTTTTTAATAAATTTTCACTTTATTTGAATTGTTTTAAGTGTTTAAAAATAATTTTATGCATTTTTAAATTTTGAAAAAATTATGGAATGATCAAATGATATTGTGACAAATATTGGTGATCTCATTTATTTATTTTATTTCTGACTTTGCTATTTTTTTTTATCATTTTTGGTTTATTTTACTCATTTCTTTTAATTTTAAAAATAGTTTCTGACTTTTAAAAATTACCAAAAACTTTATAAAATCATTTTAGTTCATTTTTTATTTTTCTATGGTCTTACTTTTTATTTCTTGATTAATTTGAAAATAGTTGATATTTTTTCTTTTATTTCTATTTTAAACATTTAAAAAAAAATCTTTTTAATGTATATATTAAGTGCAATATTATTTTGTGATTATTTTCTGGATAATCTTGGGTTGAATTTTTAATCATGAACTTTATTAACATCATTGGATCCATGGTGTTGAGTCTAACTCTACAAAAATGGATGAATGATTTTAATAATAGTTTGATTAAATTTTAATTCAAATGTAGTTTGTTTGTTTCATCCCCTCCCTCTTCATCTTATTCCCCTTTCTCATTGTATTACATGCTATGGAATAATGATCTCTATATCATTTATCCAAACATGAAATATATAGATTGCTATTGATCGACCTCAAAATAGGTCGACTTCTACATAAGTCCACTTACGATTGCTTAACATAGCGCTAAATTTTGTCCCGATTCGAATAAATGATCATTTGTGGTCCAAACCTATGTTTACTAGCCCAATTATGTTAATTTTATCTCTTTCATCCAATAATGTTGAGATTCATTGTGTGGAGGATTTGGTTCTACCAATCCTCTAATGGATCTACAACACTTTTGGTCAACGCAGATCACTTAAACATCGTTGATCATTAAATGGTAGTTTTGAGGATTCCAAATGGATGATATACTTGACAAAAAGAAAATACAACTTATTGTGTGGAGGATTTGGTTCTATCAATCCTCTAATGAGTTCCAAATTCAAGTTTCAAGATGGTCATCCAACTAACCACTAATTATTAAGTTATTTTTACTTTATGCCCTTTTATTTTTTATGCTTTATGTACCATTTACTTTAAGCATTACATTTCATGTCATTTTTATTTTGCTCATTTGAGCTTTTCTTTTCTCTTCTAAGACACTTAATAATCAACATGAACCATAAAAACCTTTAAAGATTCTTGGACTATTTGGTTACTATCCTTGGCATTATAGAGCATTGGACTTCTTGGACTTAGGATTAGAAACCTTGGCCTATGTTGGAGACCTTATGACCTTGATTGATATTTTGTATGGAGTTATTGAGGTTTACCTCAAGACATTGGGTTGTTTCATTTGTTTTGTGTGCAGGTTATTGCGATTACGTACTTTATTTGTAATTTGGAATTCACCCGTATACAACCGTCACTCTGCCCAATTTTTGTGAAGACTTAATACACTTGAAGTTTGGTTCTCTCAAAAGGTCTAGTATCTTTTCTTGCTTGGTTTCAATCCAAATAATGGGAATTCTATCTTGAGTCATAATGTCAAGTATTGGCTTCTTGTTGGTTAGATGGTCCTTATTCCTAGCTTTTATATTATGCTTTAGGATAGTCTCTTCTTCTCCTCCTATCTTCTTTAATTTCAAAAATCTTCTCTCTCCTTTTAAAAACTCTTCTTGTTTTTTTAAACTTGAACCACCTTTCATAATAAACTTGGACTTAGGTCCATGCATTTTCAAAACCTTTTCATAAATAAACTTCAATCAACTTAATAATACCTTGACATTTTTGTGAGAAGACTAAAAGTCAATCAAGCTCATTTCAAACTATTTTGCCACTTTGGCTTCTACTTTAAAACTTTTCTCAAAAGATTGGACTCTTGTCAATCCTTGTAGTGATGCAAACAACTATACTTCTACAATGTGTAGTGAAGAGAGATATTTTTCACTTGGGTGTTGAGTGAGGCATTGTTGATTTTAAAATCCAAGTCATATCCTCCATTTTGAGATGATACAAATTCTCCTTTCTCGTGATTGTGGGTAGTAAGTATGTTTTCCACACGGACAATGAAGATGATGTCTTATCTCATAAAGTTAACCAACACACTTATATTTTAAAATACTTTAAAAGAGCAACTACGTGTACCCTGATCCCCTATTGCACGAAAGGTGGTACCTAGGCACTAAAGGTTCGCAACCGCGGCGGGTGAAAAAACCATAAAAATATATTTCTTTTCTCACCTCCACCATCCATTTTTATACAACATTTTTTAGCCAAAATATACAGATTTTACAAAGAGGTTCCTGCAGAGTACCATAGATGTTTAGGGTGCTAATACCTTCTCTTTGCATAACCAACCCCCTTACCTTGAATCTTTCCCCCTCTTTTTGGGTTACTCACTCTTTTCCCATTCCTTTGGAAACAATAAAGCGCGATGGCGATTTTTATTTTGATATGTATAAGTCTAGTCAATCCAATGGCTTAGTCTTAAATATTTCTACTGCTACACCAATGAACCAAATTCAAAAGAATCAGCCCATGCAAAAATAGGGGATTAAAAAATAAATAAATTGGAAAACAATCTTGTGACTGCCACCTCAAGAATCTTCAAGGCTTCTAATCAATTCTAGGATCTTATTAATGCTAGGATCTTATTAATGCTTTTCATCGGTGCTTGGATCTTTATCTACGCCTCTCATCATCTGCGCGATTACAAAATTTCTCTTGGGGATTAAATGCATTTGTTGCATTAATTAAATTTAGGATTGGAGAATATCAAGGAGAATGGGGTGGGATAAATAAATTTTGAGCCTTATATCTTTTGTTTCTTAAACCATGAACCATGACGATGTTACAACCTTCAAAAAGTCCTAATTGAAGCTAGGTTCACTATGAAAGCATACTCGGAAAATTTGAGTTAAACTGACTCCTATGTTTGTTAAATTTATTACTAATCACTTCGCCTCTCTAAATCTCCATCTCTAATCATCCATTTCTATTTTAAACTTTGATTTCAAAACTTTCATGTGCATCGAACATAATTACTTTTCAAAATGGACAACTTTAATTACAAATCAATACTTAGCATCAAGGAGATTTCAAAAAAATAAGGCTTGATCAAAGGCAGTATTTCCAAAACACTCCTAACCAGGGGCAAAGAATCTAAAGAGGGACCCTATAATCATAGGCAAGACTAATGATCGTAGGGGTATATCACATGAAAGTACTATTGACAAGGGGTGATCATTCAGAGATTCAATCATCTTGGATCAAGTTTCAAAGCATTGTTCAATCAGGGGCATACCTTTCGAAAGAGAATTCGTTCATCAAGTCATATCACAACAAGGTATGACTCGGTTACCTTGTTTTAACAAACCTCTCAAGGCCTTGATTCATGGGCAGCCATCAAGATTCAAATGTTGGGACAGTACATACCGAGTTCATCCTACTGCACATAAGGTCCAAATTCTTCAAGCAAATTCAAGTACAAACTTTTCAAGCTTCAAATACTTGGGGAGATCTATGTCAAGTTCATGGTGAGGACTCAGTTCTTTCTGAGGGTACTTCCTCCAGATCCTGGAGATTAAGGGGGACATCTTTCAAAATTTCGAATGTTGAGGCAAACCACTGCGAGGCTCGATCAAAAGGAGTTGATCCAAAATGATTCATCAAAGCCAAACATTTTCAAGAATATTTTAATCAGGGGCATAATACAAAATAGTTGGGTCATTTATATTATGATCAAACTGTTTCCAAACTCATATCAATGAGAATCTCCTCTAAGACCCTACCAATAAATTAAGGAAAAACAGTCCACATATGGGCAAACTCTCTGTGTACTCTCATAACCTTCAGTGGATCTTTCTCCTAAATCAAAAATCTTTAGGTTCAAATCAAGTATCGGTAAATCATGATAGCATAACATTCAACCACCTTATGACAAGCAACTTTGTCGTATAAGCAAACCTCTACGGTCTAATCATCCACGACCCATCATAGGGGCACCATTCAAAAAATCATTTGAGTCATAAAGCGTAAAGTTGCATAAATCATGCTGTTGTACCCTAAAATATTCCCTCTCATTTATCAATTATTTCTTCACAAAGACCTCTCTTGGTTCAAGACTGCACTAGGGTTGATCAGCTTAAGACATCTCCTCAAGCACTAATGACCAAAATTAGGGTTTGAGATTGCACAAGGATATTTTAACTTTCAATGCTTCATATGACTTTCATGGGTTATTATGAACCCCCAATATTACTCATGTCAAGTTTCAAGCCTTGGATCACATTTTTGCTCAGTCAATTGGGCAGTTGACCTAAAAATCAGTTGTATTGGGGAAAAAGTCAACTTTGGCCAATTTACAGTCAAACTTCATAATTTTTTATCCACATCAACATTATAAACTCATATGTATAATTTGATCAAGTTTGGACCATAATTCCTCAAGAAATTTGATCAAATCATCAAAAGGGCAAAATGGTCAAAATTAGGGTTTTGATTGAGAAAGGGCAATTTCTGATTTTTGACCTAGCAAATGGTCAATTGGTTTGAAGCATGATTTCAAGAGTTCAATTGCATCATTTTTTATCTAATGGCATGACCTAAAACAGTGCTCAAGATCAATTGGATTGACAGTGAATTTTCAGTTAACTGATCAAAAGTCAACTGTACACTGAAAAGTTAAACTTTGACTTTTTGGTCAAAATTCAATGTCAAAGATCACAATTCATCAAAACATGTTAAAATATGAAACGTATTCATCAAGAAATCAAAAAGTCAAGATTTCATTTTGAAAAGTCAAAATTTTCTAACTTAGAAATTTTTCTAAGTGTTTAAACTTCATGTTTTTTTCATAACTTTGGGCCAATTTTTCACCATGATGCAAGAGGACTCAGAAGAAACTTTCAACATTAAAGTTATAGATCTCCATTATATCTACAATATTGTTTTACACAAATCCTCCTAAAAATTCTTGGATCTCAAGTTATTAATTTCTAAAGTCATGGTCTTGAAATTGGACACTTAGTGAAATTTTGCCCTAGTTTTGGTCAGGATTTTGACCTAACTTCATGGCACTTTTTCATATGGTTCCAAGGGGAATTTTAAAAAGTGATTCAAAGAGGGATTGTAGAGAACATTACAAGATTTCCAAAATGTCCAAGAACTCCTTGAGATTATTCTTGAGTAGGGAGAATCAAAGAGATGGAGTTAGGGTTTTCACACTTGAAATACAAGTCATTTTATGATGAACAAGATTCAAATTTCAAACCTATGCTGCATAATCTCTACTTTACAGGCCTCAAACTTGTTAGGCACTCCATAATTAATTGCTTGCACAACTTTTAGAGGTCTCAATTCAATAATTCAATGCAAGGCCATGCTTTATATCCATTTTGGGAAGAAAGTGCACAATGCCATTTTGATAAAGTAGCTTTTTACACAAAGCTTGTTCTTGAGCCTTGCAATTGCTTTCTTATGATTATACAGGTCCCATAAATCAAGAGAAGCTTATCTAAACACTTACAATCACTCAGCCCATGCTTTTACTTCCTCTTGAAACCATATTTCCCGCTTTTCTTCAAAATTAAGTAACATAGCAATCCGTCTAGAACTTGTACTTCTGATCCTCTCAAGCACTCAAGTCTTTTACTTATACATACACAAGTAATTTGTCACAAAAACACACGCATGCTTGAGCCCTGAAAATACCAAGAACTCAGATTTGCATCTCATACCTCCATTTTCACATAACCTAACCAAAAGTTTGAAACTCATAACTCCCTCGTGCGTTTTCAAGCCTCTTTGTTCCCAAAGCTTCTAAACATCATTTAGAAGTTATCCCTCATCCTGTTACAGTTCTCTAACACCTCCATCACCATTCTCCATTCCAAAAAAAGAAGACTGTATCTTGATTTCTCCAGGCCATTTCAAGCACTTACAACTCAAAGTAACCATTGTATTAGCTTCCCGGGACCTCAATGGAGCTATTCTGATCATCACAACACCTTGAGGAGTTCTCATTTGCAGAACACGACTTCCAGTTTTGAGGTAAGTTATCTCAACTTTGAACTCTTCATACAAGCATCATTAATATTTAATTTGTGAATGAAAAATGTAGACATCATTGTTCTGAAGTTAACCATGTCTTTAGATTTCATTTATATTGCTTGAGTAGTTAGAATTTTGAATCTGAACATCCTGAAAAAATTAGGTCGGAATTTGGTACCATTCAAAATTCATGTTCATTCTTGAGAATTAGTTTAAGTTGTTTACATTTCCGGAATCGTGGTAAAATTTTACACAAGTTTCATGTTTAATTTGTTGCAAATGGTTGAGAAACGAACAAGTTACAGGTGGTTTGGCTGGAGGTTGAAGATGAAGTGTAATCAGGGCGCGTTTTATGTTATATATTTATGGTTTTGCATAAGTTAACGGATAAATCACCACCCCAAGGGTTAAAGCGCGCGCATGTCACTATGAGGTCCTGGGTTCAAACCACAACGTGACCTTTTGTGATTTTTTTCACACTTTTTAACTTTTTTTGCAGCGTTGGGCTTCACTCCTTTGGGCCTATTCCTTTTTGCTTATTCTGACTCCCCTGGACTATTCACACCCCTGGCCCATTTTATTTTCTTTTTTCTTATTTTTTCATTTATTTATTTTCTTTAATATTTTATCTAATATTAAAAAATCAGGAAAAAAAATAAAAATATAAGATTTATATTTTGATATAGTTTATTTATTTTTTTAAATAAAAGTTGTTTTTATTTAATCATACTTTATTTATTTTACTAATTGGTTTGTAAATTTATTAAAAAAAACTAGGGTTTTAGTTATTTTCTTTCACACAATAAAAAATATGTTATTTTAAAACCAAAAAAGACCAAAAATATTTTATAATACTATAAATTATTTTTAAGACAAAAATACCAAAAATATTCTTCTTACAAATTTAATTTCTTTTTTAATCAATTAATATTTAGATTAGGGTTTTACTTAAAATTTTTTCCTAATAAATTTAGGTTTGCTTTTTTTACTAATTTAATTAATTATTTTCTTTTAGTTAATTAGGTTAAAACAAAACCCTTTTTCCTAAAAGAAATCCAAACAAATATCCATTTTTATATTCTTGTATATTTATTCATTTTTATGCATTATTCATCCAAATTAAATATGGTTGTAATAGATTATTTAGGTTTAAATTCTTGCAATCCTCCCACAAATGTTGTAAAAGCGTAGTAATTTTAAATTCTGCAACTTATCGCTTTATATACAAATGCAAGTAATTAGGGTTTTGAATGGAAAAACTAAAACCAATCAATTAGAAAACCCTAATCAAATATAAAACCAAGCATGAAAAACAATACACTTGCACACAAGCACCCCTAGGGTAAAATCCACTTGGTTGCCTTACAAAATGGCCATGTTATGCATGTGAGGTATCATAGTAAAAACAAATGAGCACAAGATCATAGTCCCTCGATGACGCTATCCATGTTGCCTTCAAATGATCTTAGTCCCTAAAGAAAGATGCTAAGATACTTTGCAACATTTCTAATCATGGTTATACGATGACCCACGCCCGTCCCGTTTACATCCAAAGATAGGGTTACTTGCCAAATCAATGGTAAGATAACAATGTCAAAGGAAAGGGAAAATGAACATGAAAGACTTTCGAGTAGGAAGAATGCTCCTAGTTACTTGCTCACTTCCAAAATAAAACCTCCTTTCTATTTTCAAAACAAACACCAACACTTTCAAAACACCTTTCAAACTTGAAAACATTTCCAAAAGATCAACACTTTGTATACATTCTTACGAACGAGAATCATTACAAAGTTTTCCTAAACGATGGCGCCTTTTCAAAATACTTTCAAAAACCACGCAAAGCATATTTTTCAAACAAAATCAAGTGATCTAGCAAGTAACTAAGAGCCCATGGAAAACCATGGATGAAAAGAGTGCTAATACCTTCCCTTTTCATAATCTACCCCCCGAACTCAAGAAACAATCTCAAAGGTCTTTCCTTTTCTTTTTCACCTTTCCTTTTGGATAAAAGAAAAGTCGGTGGCGACTCTTGCAAACCGTAACATTTGCGATAAAACACAAAACCTTCAAGTCAATCTTCTTAAACCTGAAGAGTTAGATTGGCGGCTCCGCCATTCGTGACTTGAAGGTGAAATATGATTGAACACATGCATTAGGGCTCTTTGATCTAGAATCAAACTATACTTATCATATCATTTGTCTAACGAATTCCAACAGCATGGATTGAGTATATCTCAAAATGAAAAAGAAAAGAGAAAGCCCAATTACGCATTCGCATTTAAAAATCCAACATTCATTTACATATATCCAAGTCACTCATCACATACATCAATCAATCATCACATTTCATGCATCAACCAAATTTACACGCATAACATAAAACTTTGTTTTATGCAAAGATAATTATCATTTTCATTCAATCTATCAATTCTACACAGAATCTCAGCAGTAGATTCCCCTGGTTGATCACGGTAGTTGACTATCCAGAAGACCTTGGCAGAAGGTATTTCAATAGAATCTCGGCAGTAGATTCCATTGGTTAATCACGACAATTGATTTTCCAGAAGACCTCTGTAGAAGGTATTTCAACCGAATCTCGACAGTAGATTCTCCTGGTTGATCTCGGCAAATGATTATCCAGAAGACCTCAACAGAAGGTAGTTCGCAATTGAATCTCTGCGGTAGATTCCTTAGATGTCTCGGCAATAGATTTCCCGCCAAAAAGCCTCACATCAAGCATGACGTACACATAACCATATCAAAATCTCAAGGTCATCCATAACATTTGGTGCACCTAACATACAAAAACACCAAAGAACATTTGATAAAGCATCTGGTTTGAAAAACATCGAAAGAAAATCCATGCCAATTTCTATGCCCACGTCTATGACTACGTCAACATCCGCATCAACGTCCACATCTGCGTCCATACCTACGCCCGCACCTATGATACAGACGTCAAGGTCTTTTTGACACTTTTCACCAAATTCAAATCAACTTGGAGATAGAATAATTGCCAACAAACAATGTTAGGAAGTTGATAACTATGAGAACCCAATGGTTTAACGAAGGAGAATTATCAAAAACATTTTCCATAATATTTGGGGCATATACATATAGTTTGCACCAACATATATTTGAGGCATACATACATTTGTTACATATGCACTATAAAGTCCATGTTTCCATACATATGCATCATGTATAACATTTCTCGAAACCTACTACGAACAGAGCCAATATCTTAGGGCCCTCCATCAATTCTTACCTCGGTTAGAAACAAATAACTAGTAAAATCCATTCTCATCTCTAATTTAGTTATCTAAGATGTGGATCATTCAAAACAACTTTATATATACTTCACCCATTGTGTCAGTCTCTATGCAACAATGTATGAAATTCTCTATATTTAACTTATTGTGTCAGTCTCCATGCAAAAATATGTTATATCTTTGCGATCTAGCTCATTGTGTCAGACTCCAGGCGGCAATGTTGCGAAATCAGCAATTCCACCCATTGTGTCAGTCTCTATGCGACAATGTGTGAACTTTTCTATATTTAACTTATTGTGTCAGTCTCCACGCAGCAATATGTTCTTTCTTTGTGATCTAGCTCATTGTGTCAGACTTCAGGCATCGATGTTGCAAAATCAGCAATTCCACTCATTGTGTCAATCTCTATGCGACAATGTGTGAAATTTTCTATATTTAACTTATTGTGTCAGTCTCCATGCAACAATATGTTCTTTCGTCGCGATCTAGTTCATTGTGTCAGACTCTAAGCAGCAATGTTGCAAAATCAGCAATTCCACCCATTGTGTTAGTCTCTATGTGACAATGTGTGAAATTTTCTATATTTAGCTTATTGTGTCAGTCTCCATGCAATAATATGTTCTTTCTTTGCGATCTATCTCATTGTGTCAGTCTCCATGCAATAATATGTTCTTTCTTCACGATCTAGCTCATTGTGTCAGACTCTAGGAAGCAATGTTGCGAAATCAACAATTCCACTAATTGTATCAGTCTCTATGCAACAATGTGTGAAATTTTCTATATTTAATTTATTGTGTTAGTCTCCATGTAGCGATATGTTCTTTCTTTATGATCTAACTCATTGTATTAGACCCCAGGCATCAATGTTGCGAAATCATCAATTCCACCCATTGTGTCAGTCTCTATGTGACAATGTGTGAAATTTTCTATATTTAACTTATTGTGTCATTCTCCACGCAACAATATGTTCTTCCTTTATAATATAGCTCATTGTGTCAGGCTCCATGCAGCAATGTGCGAAATTCGAAATTTAAATATGTTACATTAGACTCCCTGCAGCAACATGTTTTCCTCTTTTGCAATATACTTCATTGTGTCAGACTCCATGCAGAAATATGAAAAATTATCGATTTAATCCATTGCATCAGTCTCCATACACCAGTGTATTCTTTCCTCTGCGATTTAATCCATTACATCAGTCTCCATGCAGTAGTGCATTCCTTCCTCTGTGATATAGTTCACTGTGTCAGGCTCCATGCATCAATGTACGGAATCTGCAGTTTCACCCATTGCATCAGTCTCCATGCAACAATGTGTTTCCCTATCTACAATATAATCCATTGCATCAGTCTCGATGCAACGATGTCATTATCAAACTCCCTCCATTGCATCAGTCTTCATGCAACAATGTTGTTATCAAACTTTTTTATGGTATAACCCATTGCATCAGTCTTCAGGCAGCAATGTCGTTATCAAGTTTCATCCTCGATATAACTCATTACCTCAATCTCCATGTGGTGATGTAATTATCAAAGCTCTTCTCAAATATCTATTCCTTATATTGTGATAACTATGTGAAATAAATTTACATAACCCATTGCGTCAGACTCCATGCAACGATGTCATCAAACTCTTTCCACTGTGTCAGCCTCCATGTAGTGATGTTATCAAATTCCTTCCATTGCATTGGTCTCCATGTATTAACTTTGTTACCAAACTTTTCTGCGGTATAACCCATTGCATCATTCTCCAGGAAGCAATGTCGTTATCAAGTTTCCTCCTTGATATAACTCATTACCTCAATCTCCATGCGGCGATGTAGTTATCAAAGCTCTTCTCAAATATATATTCCCTAGGTTGTGATAGATATGCTAAATAAATTTACGTACCCATTGCGTCAGACTCCATGCAGTAATGCCATCAAACTCCTTCCATTACGTCAGCCTCCATGCAGCAATGTTATCAAATTCCTTCTGTTGCGTTGGTCTCCATAAAGCAATGCTTTTACCAGATCTTTCTACTGCATCAATCTCCATGCCACAATATTTTTATCAAGATTTTTTCACGGTATAATCCATTGCGTTAGTCTCCAGGAAGCAATGTCACCGTCAGAGTTTCTTCCTCGACATAACTCATTACATGAGTCTCAATGCATCAATGTTTGTTATCAGTTTTTCCTGTGATATAACTCTTTGCATCAGTCTCCATGCAGCATTGCGTCATGCAACTTTGTTTTATCCATCCCCTAGATTGAAATGAGTAAACAAAATTAAATCAAAACTTGTTATATTAGTCCCCAAGCATTAGTAAGTTAGTTGTTCAAACTTGTACCATTTACCTCCAAGGTTATGGTAAATATGCAATATTCTACAGTCTCTTTTAGATACTGACGAGTCATCTGCGTCGTCGTGTCTAAATTAAATCAAAAGTTTGGTTCAAATGTCGGTAGGATGATACATCATCATCTATGCCCATTCTTCATACTCATGGGAACACTATACAACGTATCCTTATAATCTTCTGGACAAATTTTGGGGTCTTCCAATATTTAACAAACTTCCGATCAAAACGTGCGAGACATGCGTATTCTCACACTATTCAATCGAAAGTTAATTAAATATGGGCAGCTGTCATACCCCAAATTTCCCTACCTTTATATTATGTTTAGGGTTCTTTTTAATAAGACATATTATATAGTTTTTGTTTCTATAGAGGTGTTTAAAATCAGAAAGGGGTATATCGATCCAAAATGGACTATCAATATCTGATGGCCCATTAGGTTTTAGAATAGGAACCCATTTCAAGGTAGGGGTATTGTTTTATATAAGGAGGTGTGAACGAATCTTTTTTTACACCCATTAAGGCTTCTTTCTTTTTCGGAATAATGTACAGAAATAATTCATTTTTGTTGGAAGCCCATTGGGATTGAACTCGATGGCCCATTAAGGTTTTTAACTAATTTTCAACAATGGGGGTGTATGTTTCATCATATAGGCCCACATATGGTCATGTTTTTGGAATCCCATTTCTTTTCTTAAATCCACTTCCGTTTTGTAGTGATTTTCTATCACATGTTTTTATTGCTTATTTATCCTATTAAAAATTACCCTGCTTTGTTATCATACTTATTTTCGTACCCCAAATTTGCCCTACCTCTTTTTACTTTTGTCTGGCTTTGAACTTTGCATCCCATTTGCACCATGTTCACTAAGTCATTTGCATATCCCGCATCTCATGGAATCAGACGCCTTGGTTTGAGGTATTAGGGTTATGCCCTATTTATGTCTAATTTTGTTTTAAAGTTCTCTTATCAGGTAAAAGGGAAATTCATCTGGTGCTCGATTAGTGGACCGTGGAATGAATTTTTGTCATGGATCTCTTTCTTATCAAGTTACAAGGTTGTTTCTCGCTCGAATTCATCAAAGCCCGGATTAGGGTTTATTTCCCTATTTGTTGGTCAAGATACTAGGGTTTTGGATCTATGGTTTTTGTGAAGATGTTTCTTTCGCCTGCCTCAAGGATAACTCAAAGTCAAGTACATTTGGTTAGGGATTTCATCTCCTTTCACTTCAAGCTTTCTTCTTAAGATCTCTAAGTTACCGAATCAAGGGTTTAAAGTTTAAGGTAGAGAATATGGAATCTGGGCAAAAGAAATAAGGTTCGAGTTTCATGATAATCAAGGCATGTTTTGGTTACTTCAGTTACAAATTACTTGCGATTTGGATATCAGAGTCAAGTTTCTCATTGAGAGTGCAAGTTTGATTTGTACATGATATGAAGATTAAGGTTTAAATGACCATTGTTTTGGTTTCGAGTTAACCAAGTGGAATTAAATTCTTAAGCATTTATTTTGTTCAAGAGTTTGATTGGAGTTTGGAAGACAAGGCATGTGGTTTGCTTGAAATACAAGTTACAAAGGCAAGATGTATCATTCAAATCATCCAAGTAGGGAATTTCCATGTCCAAACAAGATTCAAGAGTTTTCTAATTTTTGTACAACAAATTCATCCTTCATAAAATTTAAAGAAATATCACTCATTACATTTTGTGGGCCATTTACAAAGCATGTTACAAATGTTGAATACAAGCTACAAATATTTTGTTTACAAAGAAAATGTTTGTTTCTTCAAATATCTTTACTTCATCTTCAAGCCACTCATCCACTCCTCGTCGCGGCCTTTTCATCTTGCAACCCCTCTTGCCATCCAATCCTCGTTCTCATGAAACAAGGAAAAGAGAAATTTAGCAATAATCAACATGTGAAGAGATTCCAAACAAGAATTATTTGTTAAATAAGAATGTTCATCATTAGGGTTTATATTTGGAATCAGATTAAAAGGGTTTGTTTTTAATCATGGGCCATCTTCTCCTATTTTGCAAATCACAAAGTTTAGGCTTTGGTTCACAAAAACGGAAAAAGAAATTTGCAAACACTTTCTACTGCAAAAGCAAAGTCAAACAGCAAACAATGCAAACAGTCATAGCACCCAAGACAAAACCAACAAGCAGCAAAATAGAAAACAACAACAGCAGGACAAGGCAGCAGGCTGCCTAAGAAACACTGCAAAACAGAAAAATAATGCAGCCCGAAGCTACAAACTAGGCTGCAAACAAAACAAGATAACTTAAGCAAAATAGAAAACAGCAAGCTACAAACAGCAACTATAGCAACTGCCAAGCAAGTGCAACAAGACATACAAAGACATCAACAGCTTGAAATAGAAAACAACAAGCAGCAACTGCCAAGCATAGTGAACAATAAAACAAGTGCAGCAAATAAAAACAAACAAGGCAGCAACATTAAGTAAAAACAAATAACATGGAAGCTATCAAATAGCTCAAAACCCTGCATAATCATTTTCCTAAAATATGTAAACCCTTTAGAATTGTATTGAAAAAAGTCAAACAACTTTAAGTCATTGAAAGATAAAAGAGGAAAAGATAAAACCTGCATCATACAAAAACCTAACCAAAACAGTCCAAACACCCTTCTTTCAAAGCAGTCATGTGCACCCCTGCACTTTGCTGCAAAACCTGTGCCACACCTGCACACAAACACCAAACAAAACAAGCCAAAATTTGCACCAAAATAGGCGACCTAAAGCTTGCATCCCAACATGTTCAAAGTCATCCTACCACATTAGTTCAAACTATCCAAATCCCCCCCCCCCCTAATTTCTACCTCTATTTCACTATAAAAGGAGCCAACTATGACAACAAAAGGGGGGATTTTGCACACATCCAGCATAAAACCAGAGGGAGATTTTTACACAGCCAAGAAAACCAAAAAAATTGCAACAACATAAAACCAGCCAGTAAACCGTAAAGAGGAAGCACACGGCCAGGAAAAACAAAAGATAGGGAGAGCTCACTTTTTTTGAAGCTCCATCGGAAAGACTCTGATAGGTATTTCTCCTTCTTTTGTATCTGCACATTTTTTCTCATACATATATCAATACCTGTTTCCTCATTTGCATAACCCCATTAATTTGTATCATTTTGTTTACGCCACTTTTTATGCTGTATGATCACTGGAAGTGTTACTTTGCTGCATTTGTTATGGCTGCATTTGTTAATATTTTAGGGTGTTTAGAAGTAAGTTATGATAATAAAAAAATAGCAGGTGCAGTAATAATGCAAATTCAGAAATAAAAGAAGTTTGCCTTTAAATCTTTTCAAAGTACACATATCTCGTACACAAATCTCCAAACCTTCAAATTTTGTTTCTCGCTCTAATCGCCCAACAACAACAAAACCTCAACTCCAATCTCTTATTCACTAAAACAAGAAAAATACCAACACTTTCGTTCTCTTCTCATCCGAAGCAAAAATAACAAAAACCTTTTGTTGTTCAATCCAAACAACAAAAATCACTTCTCGATTCTTCTTTACGGTCAAACAGCAACAACAAATACCACTCTTTTTTTTCCTTCGATTCTCCTTGTAGCTTCAACTGAAAAGAACAAATACACAAAAACCCATAAATAAACTTGAGCTCTGTACATCTTAACACATGGACACGCTCCAACTTCATGCTCAATCAGGTCTCTGCTGCTGAATTTAGATCCAAACCTTTCTCTCCATCGAAATCTTTGCCACCATTAAGTCATTAGCTCAGTTCCGTGTCACCGGTGCTCAGAAGGATCTCATCGTCGTCGGTTCAGATTCCGGTAGAATCGTTAGTCTCGTGTGCGGCCTACGAGTATGGAAATCATGTGTTTTATCAGTTTGAGGCCATAGAGGATGTTGGTGATGATACGAAATCAAAAGGAGATACTTGTTTTGTTTACAGTGAAGCATAAGGAAAGAAGGTGATGAAGATATAAAAGGTGGCCCTAGTGAGATGATGGAGGAAACGAGGAAGAAGAAAGATAACAGTAAAAAGAGAGAATAATATTGGATTGGAGTTGTAGTAGAGGATGACGATCGGTTTATCAGAGAGAGAGAGAGAGGATCACTTCATTTGTTATTTCTTTCTTTTTTACTTTTCTTTTGATTGTTTGGTTATCGGAACACTAACCTGCATTTGCCTTCCCCATAAAATAGTAAATATTAAATAGATTTTCCTTTCCTAATGCCATACACGCAGTGCTGTTTCTCATCGTTTAGGGTTGAAAATTTTTCCATGTTTCTTTCCTCCAGTCGGGTCAGCCTATTGGGCTGTTGGCCCAATCCATTAGCGGTTTTCCTTTTTTATTTTAATAAATCATGTTAATAACAGATAAAAAGCTTAGTACAACTGGCAAAGTACATCACCCATAACCTTAAAATTTTGGGTTCAACCCCTGCTAGGACCCCTTTTTCCTTTTTTTAGTTCTTTAGGTCTTATCTCTATATACTTTACTATATACTTCTAAACTAAAATATTTATTTAGTTTTTTTATATAATTATTTCATGAGAAAATACAAAAACATACCTTTTTATTCGATTAATCTTTCCCTTAAACTATTGTTATTTACCTAATCTTTTATTTAATATCTTTCCTTCTTTTAATATTTATTTAACATGATAAAATAACAAAAATATTTAGAGTTAGATTTAGAGTTAGAGTCACATATAATATTAGAGTATTTTTAATTAGGTTCTAATTACTTTTGAATTTATTGTTTGTTTAAATTGATAAAAATCATTAAAAAAAACATTTAGAATTTAAGTTACTCGCTCAAACCATGATATTATACTTAGGTAGCTTCGTGAGGTGATTAAACCCTGTTTCGATCGCCTTATGTCGAAGTAGACTTTTAGCTCGCTTGTACTTAACAAACAATTAGGTTTTTAGTCTCCCTTTTAACCTTTTCTTCTTTTGTAATTAAAACATAACATTCACAAATCAAAAATCCAAAAACACCTTTAATCACTACTTGAATTTATTTTAAAACTCGCAAAACACTCAACCAATCAATACTCCCCCGAAGGGCATGTTATCTCTGTTCTACCGCGATACAGGCCGTGTCTATTGCTAGAACGCGTGCGTTAATGTTGCCCACTAAAAAACACAAATAAACCAACCATTTTATAGAGGAATTACGGTGTTTTGATTCTTTCATTGGATACGTGGGCAAAGGGTCGTGAAACCCTCACGAACGCAATAATAAAAAACCATTCCTTTCCCCTTAAGCAAGTATAGTTGTAGATAAATAAACCCTTAAAGACAAACAAACAAAATTGATCTTGTTGAGTACAACATATGTGAGGGGTGCTAATACCTTCCCCTCGCACAACCGACTCACTTACCCTTTCTCTTGGTTGCAAGACCATCTTATCCATTCCCTTGTGGTTTTATCGATATTCCCATTCCTTCGGGATAAATAAAGTTCGGTGGCGGCTCTGTGTTTTCTACCGGTAGCTTCACCTATTATTATAACTATATTATTCTTACTAATTTTCATCTTAATCAATATCTGATTATGGTAAACAATATAAAATTATTAAGTATTATTGTTAATATAGTAATTTGTATTATTAATGAAAGTAGTTTTTGCATATTATTATTGTTAACATTATCCAAAAAGTCATGTTTGTTTTAAGTGAAAAAAACCGTTTGATAAAAAGGCCAAGTGAGTCGCATACCCTCACAGGCCCAAACCCAAAATCAGAAACAAACATTGTACCAATCAAAGAAAGAAAAATGCACGCTTCGTGTTAAGCAACTACTGTATAGATCACTTGCAAACAAAATGCTTTTTTTGAAAATTCTAACATTTACTGATCTTTATCAAACATTATATTTTACATTCATTTTCCCAGTATTCAACCATGTTGGTCCCAATATTCAGAATAATCCCATGCCTCCTCACCCAGGGGATACGGTCAATTCTATTGAAGAAGGTAGTGACCATATTCTGGTAACCAAGGTCGACGAGATCAAGATATCATTAAGAAATGTTAAAGATCATTTGTTGGAGCATGAGGTGCTTCAAGAACTCCATGATTTCTTCTTAACATGTTCCTCTAAACCTGAAGAATGTACTGGTTTGAACACGGCTATCTAACAGCTAATGGATGAAGGTGTCCTACAGATAAAGAAGATATTCCGAGAAGAAGAGATTGATGTCTTTGAAATTCCCTATTATCTGAGAAGCTTTTCAGCAACACCAAGTACCTCGTTAACAATTCAGGTTCCTACTACCCTAGTAATGATTCTAGCTCCTGATACCCTCGCAACAACTCAAGCTCCTATTACTCCTCCAAGTAATGACTCGAAGGTAGTTCCGTGGGAGTATAATGTGGCCTACATTCATGGGAAGAAGTACGAGTGTCCTCCAGTGGTTGACAAGAGTATTACCAATATTGCAGGAACCAGTAACATGACTCGTAGTGGCCAGATCTTTTCTCCCCCACTACCGCCTCCCAAATAAATTAGCAGTGATGCTCTGGCCAAGGCTAGGGGCAAGAAATTGATTGATAGTCATCCTGAACCTTCTGCAGGACAAGAAGCGGAGAAAATTTTGAGAATTCTCAAGCGAAGTGATTACAAAGTGGTGGATCAAATCAACTAGATGTCGTCCAAGATTTCCATCTTGTCTCTCCTTTTGTGTTCGGAGACCCACCATAATGCTTTACTGAAGATTTTGTATTATGCCCATGTTACCCAAGACATCTCGGTGGCCCAGTTTGAAGGAATCGTCACAAATATTGTTTTGGCAAATTGTTTGGGTTTCTGCGATGATGAACTCCCAGTTGAAGGCAAATACCATAACAAAGCGCTGCATGTTTCTATGAAGTGTTTGTGCACGGTTTTATCTCGATTTTTGGTAGATATGGGTTCTTCACTCAATGTGATGCCTAAGGCTACTTTGTTTAAGCTGAATATGGACGGGGTAATGATGAGGCATTCCACTATGAATTTTTGAGCGTGTGATGGTTCAAGAAGATTTGTGGATGGAGAAGTGGACTTTCCTGTCAAGATTGGTCCCTACACTTTCTATTTATCTTTCTATTTATCATTCTATGTTATGGACATTCTCCCGTCCTATACTTGCCTTTTGGGTCGTCCATGGATCCACGTAGCAGGAGCTGTGACATCAACTCTTCATTAACGCCTGAAGTTCATTATAAATGACCAAGTTGTTGTCATTTGTAGAGAAGAATATATATTGATTAACAATCTGACTACCTACCGTTATATGGAAGTGGATGGTGAGGTGTAGGAGTTTCCCTTTCAAGCTCTGGAGATTTTTACTGTTGATAAGTTACCCGTCATGGAATGTAAGAAGTCTGAAGCACCCCTGGCCTCTTTGAAGGATGCCAAGGCCCTCATAAAAGCTAGACCTCCCCATGATAGTTGAGGCAAATTGATTGAAGTTCCAGAAAAGAAAGATCGATATGGTCTTGGGTATCATCCATCGTCCTCTGTGCAAGCCAGTTGGGTTCCTCTCAAAGGAAAGCAGGCTCCCCCAATTTCTGAAGTGTTTGTTAGTGCTGGTGTAAGCAAAGAAGGACAAACGCTCTCAATATATGATGAAGGCGACGATGAAGATGTTTCAAGATTTATCTATCAAGTTGCTCTAGACCAGGAGTTCAGCAATTGGACTGCCGTGGACATCCCTGAAGTCATTTTCCTTGATGTGTAATTTTATGTTTCCATTTAAGTCATATGTCATGCCCAAGGCATAGTGTGATACGGTGGCAGAATCGACTGTTATATACTGGTTTTGCATTTTTTGTTCGCAAATGTCGCGGTAAGCAATAGTCGCCACTAACTTTTCTTTTATCCAACAAAGTAAAGGGTGAAAAAAACAGAAAAAGACCTTTTTCGAGATTTTCTGAGTAAGGGGGTAGATTATGGAAAGGGAAGGTGTTAGCACCCTTTCCATCCGTGGTTTTCCACGGGCTCTTAGGTACTTGCTCATTTTTTAAAATTGTTTGTGTTTATGTGTTTTGAAAGATTTTTGTTTTCTTTATTGTAACTCTTGTATCAGTCCTCAATAGTGTGATAAAGCATTTTTGGAAAGATTCTTTTGAAAGTGTGTAAGTGTGAAAATTTTAGGTTTGAGCAAGTACTTATGAATAGTTTACCTACTCAAAAAAGGATGTTCTTTTCCTCCTTTCCTTTAGATAGTTCTATCCTACTATTAGTGAGTAAGTAGCCCTATCATCGGATGTTGAGAGACAATCGAAGGGACGTTTCACAATCACGAAGGCAAATTATGGAGACGCTTTAGCAATTTTCTTTTAGGGACTAGATCATTTACTGAAAGGCAACTGTAGGGTCATCGAGGGACTATGATCTTTTTTGATTTATGGGTCTTTACTAAAGCGTTCCTGCCTCATGACTGTTTTATTTAAAGGCAACCAAAGTGGGAGATACCTTAGAGGTGTGCATGTGCAAGTGTGTTTAGATTCAGTTATTTATCTTGTATTATTAAGTTTGCTAACGTTTTAATTTTCAGTCTTATCATTCACGCCTAGTTACTAACAGTTAATATTTACAGAAATTTAAAGTGCGGAAATTTAAATTCTAGGCTATTACAACGCTTTGGGACAATTACATAAAAAAGTGCAAGAAAATAAAATACATAATTTTAAATCTAGACTATTACATCCCATAATCAGTTGCATTATTTATATAAAATGCGAGAATAAAAATAACGCACGCGAAATAAAAATTACGTCTAAAAATCCTAATAAAAATTATAAGTAAACAAGAAAAATCTTTTTGGTTGTTTTTGTATTTATTAAGAAAATACTTAAAATTAAAGTGAGAAAAATATGATATTAATTAATTAAATAAAAGAAAAAAAGATTGTCAATTAATTCTACTAATTCTACTATTTTTGGGTTTTTATTAAGAAAATATTTGAATAAAATAAATCTAAGTCTAATTAATTTTAAATTAATAAAATAATATCCAAATAACTAATTAAATTAATTTTACAAAATTAAAAATAATTTAAGAAAACCTAAGTCTATTATTTTTATGGTTTTTTTTATTATAAGTTATTAACAAAAGTGATGTTTGAAATAAATAAAAAATAAACAATAAAATAAATGAAGCAATAAAAATGAAATGGGCCTGATTGGAAAGTAAATAGGGGGTGCAATCATCATAAATCCCTAGGCCCGAATCTTTGAAAGCTTCATGCCCTAACCAAGGTATTTTCAGATTCTTGCGTGGAACCTCTGATTCAACCATCCACAAATGTTCTATATAAACTCAAACAAACGTTAGCATGTCATGAAATGTGATTAAAATTAGAGATTCGAAGTTTAAAATTTTACCAAACCGGTGTTGTCAAATGGGGGCGTGCTAGGCATGTGATGGACTGCTCTTGGGCCTTGTAAGACTCCTTGGGACTTCAAGAGGATGGTTTGAGGCTTGGTGTCAATCGAGAGAGACCGGAACCTCGAGATATGACTTGCACCAATTCTTTGATTTATAAAGAGCTTTTTGAAGAGCTTTTGGAGAGCTTTTTGAAGAGCTTTTTTTAGAGCTTTTGGGAGAGGAATTTCGTGCTACCTTTGACTTGTAATGTTATGTATTTATAGAGGGAAGATAGGAGTGAACAAACATGGTAAAGAATCAATGCATTCATGGCCTTGGAGACAAGGATAAAACACATTGAAAAATGTCCATATTTGTGATATATTTGCCTCTTTGGTCACTTGCATGAACCTGGTTCCTTTGGATGTATCTTGCACGAAAATACGGGCCTTCTAATAGATCAAATCAAACTCAAATGTCATGGCCCATTATTCTTTGTATTTTTATTTAATTTATTTCATTTAATTCATATTTAAATGAATAAAAATTCAAATAAATAGAAATAAAAATAAAAATAGTTCATGGTTAGGTTTAGAGATCCTTGGGTATGTCATAAACATGTTTGAACCCTAAATATTAGGTCCATTAACCTAAAAATGCAATTTTTCTCAAAGTTGACTTCATGCATTTTTCACAAATTTTCCCAACTTGTGCAAACCATAACTTTCTCAATTTCCATATTTTGAAGATGATCTTGGACTTTTTGGAAAGCCCAAGATGTCCTATATAATCTCTATGTTTGTCAATTTTTCTTTTGAAGACATTATCATGATGTAAGTTTTCTTGACAAAAAGTATCTTTTGTTGAATTTTTGAAAATGACTTATAATTTATGAGCTTGTATCTTTAAAATGGTGCATTTCTTAAAATCGAGGGATGAAGAGAAGTTGCAGGGCATTGGATTCTCTTCAAAATGAGCTTTGGTTGGAAAAATTTTGACAAAGTATGAGAAAGTTGTGCTTGGTCAAAGTTTGGTTGACTTTTCCTATAGAAACCCTAATTTGCCATTTTTGACTTTTGATGAGTTAGGGGAATTTCTTGAGGAATCATGATCAACCCTTGATCAAATGATGGATACCACTTCAAAATGTTGATGTTGACCAAAAATCTTGAAGTTTGACTGTACATGGGCCACAGTTGACTTTTGACCTAGCCTAGTTGATTTTCCAATACTTGAGCAATTGACTGAGCAAACTTATTAAGAAAGGCATGAAACTTGGCATGGATGACCTTAAGGGTATATTAGGACAATGGATAACATTTGGGACCATTGGAGCTCAACCATCTTTATGAAAATTGAAACCCTAGTTGGGGTTTCATTGCCTTAGGAGGAGAATTGTCTGGTCAATTCTTGGTCAACCTTTGAGCAATTGAGAACCTATAGAAGTATGTCTTGAGTGAAAATGGGAGGGAAAATTTTGGGGTACAACACATAGTGACAGCTTGTAGAAGGGGCCCCTTATGTTTCAATCTTCGTGTAACATTGAATGAAAAGTCTCACTTTCGCATACAATTTTGTTCCCTGTCTTTTCTTCTACTTTTACTTTTTCAAAATAAAAATGGCAATACTTTTATTTTCATATTCTAAATATTTTCTTGCACTTTGTCAAAGTAAAACATAAAATCATCAATCATGTAGATCCATCTCGAACTCCATTGGAAATGATAATGCTATGGTTCCTTATATCCTTGAGATTTCAGTTGACCATGCTAACGAAGATAGTAGGGAAGATTGTGAAGTCCCTGAAGAACTAGTCAGGCTCTTGAGACTGGAAGAGAAGGTTATCCAGCCATATCAGGAAGAAACAGAAGTCATCAATCTCGGTACTGAAGAGGTAAAGATAGAAGTCAAGATAGGTGATGCTTTGCAAAGTTAAGAAAAGAAGGGGTTGATTGAGTTTCTTCACGAGTATGCTGACATATTCGCCTGGTAGTATGAAGACATGCCTGGTTTAGATACTGGTATAGTGATTCACAGATTGCCACTCAAGCCAGAATGTCCTCCTGTAAAGCAGAAGCCACAAAGGACCAGACCTAACATGGCCTAAAATATTAAAGAAGAAGTTCAGAAACAACTTGATGCAGGTTTCCTATCTGTGATAAATTATCCTTCTTGGATTGCTAACATTGTGCCTATCCCTAAGAAAGATGGTAAGGTACACATGTGTGTTGACTGCCGAGACTTGAATAGAGTAAGCCGAAGGATGACTTCCCGTTGCCTCATATTGATGTATTGGTTGATAATACTGATAAGTCTTCAGTGTTCTCCTTCATGGACAGATTCTTAAGCTACAATCAGATAAAGATGGCTCTGGAAGACATGGATAAAACAGCTTTCACAACTCCTTGGGGTACCTTCTGCTACAGGGTCATGCCTTTTGGTCTAAAAAATGCTGGTGCGACATATATGCGAGCTATGGTGACTTTCTCTCTTACGACATGATTGATAAAGAGATCGAGGTGTATGTGGACGATATGATTGCGAAATCACAAACCGAGGAAGAACATTTGGTCAATTTACAGAAGTTGTTTGATCGTCTATGAAAGTTCAGATTAAGGCTTAATCCCAATAAATGCACCTTTGAGGTTTGATCGGGCAAGCTACTTGGTTTTATTGTAAGTCAACAAGGGATTGAAGTAGATCTAGATAAGGTGAGATCAATACAGGATATGTCGGTGCCGAAAAAGGAAAAGGAAGTACGAGGTTTCCTTGGTAGATTGAATTACATAGCCAGGTTCATTTCTCACCTTACTGCTACCTGTCAACCCATCTTTAAATTGCTACGCAAGAATCAAAACGTCCGTTGGGATGAAAGTTGTCATGAAGCCTTTGAGAAGATTAAGCAGTATCTTCAAGAACCACCAATACTTATACCACCAGTTCCAGGGAGACCTCTCATTATGTATTTGATTGTGCTAAAAGGATCTATGGGTTGTATGCTCAGACAACATGATGATACTGATGAAAAGAACATGCCATTTATTACCTGAGCAAGAAGTTTACTGATTGTGAATCAAGGTATTCCTTACTTGAGAAGACTTGTTGTGCTCTTACGTAGGCAGCTCAACATTTGAGGCAGTATATGTTGACACATTCTACACTTCTAATATGTAAGATGGATCCGTTAAAGTACATCTTTGGGAAACCAACACTTACAGGCAGATTGGCTTGGGGGCAAATGCTTTTCTCTGAGTATGACATCTAGTACGTCACAAAAGAGGCTATCAAAGGTAGCATTTGTAATGCCCGTAATTTAATTAATTATTTAATTAAATTATTTTTTTGGAATATTTGAGAAGTTGTGTTGTGATTAATTGGATTTATTTTATTAAGTGGAGAAATAATATATTAGAGGTATTATATTATTATGTGGAGAAATAATATTAGAAGTGTAATATTATTTAATGTGGGCTTATTTTGAGAAAGTAAAAATAATAAGGGGGTGCAGGTTTTAAACCCAATAAAGAATAATAGAATAATAGGATTATTTTATTATTTGTTGGAATAAAATAGAAAGAAGGAAACAGTAGAAAGAAATAAGGATTTGGGAGAGAACGTGAAGCTGCTGGAAATAGTGGAAAACGGCAAGAACGTGAATTCAACCCAGAAATTATAGAGCGACCTTCAATCCAAGGTAAGGGTAGGGTTATGACTTTATAATTGGGTTAATGATGATTGATATGTGGGGTTAGAGGGGACTGCTGTTTTGTTCTTGAATTGGATGTACACTATGATGTATGATGAAGATTTGATTAATTTTAGATGAATAATGATGTCATTATGTTGTTTGATCGATGTAGTAATATGGGATAATGTTAGGTGATGATTTATCGTGATTATAATAAGGTTTGTAAGGTTAATAATATGATTCCCGTAGTAAAAATGCAGAGGAAATCGTGAAATTATGCAGGAAGGGTCAGGATGTGTCGACACATGAAGGTTGCAAGACTCAGGATGAGTCAATCGGAGAGATGCATGTATCGATACATGATGTTTATGAGACCAGGATGAGTCGATCCATAAGGAGGATGTGTCGACTCATGTTGTGCAGATGAAGCAGTACGCGTCGATCCAAAGGGTTTTGCGTCGACCCGTAATGTCTGATTTTTGACAGATTCAGTTTTAAAGTGCTGTAACTTGAATTTTAGGATGCCATTTGAGATGTCGTTCGAAGCGTTGAATAGATAACGCGATGAGCTTTATTCTAGATGATTAAAATGATGAATAAGAAGTGTAATCCTAGTAGCCAATTTAGGATTTAGATTTATTTCCCGTGTTGGTCGTTGTGCTGACTTTTGAACAGAATGATGAATGTGAGATGTTTAGAGACTGCTGTTCGAATTATGACAGTAGGATTAGTGACAGTAGCGATGTAAAATTGCAGAATAACAGTATGGATTAATGTAGTATTAATGTACAGCTGAGTTGTTAGTGAGATGTTATTAACGAAGTTGTGTTTGATAATTTATGATGAATAAATGACGTTGATGAATAAATGATGTTTAATGAATTATTTTGATGATATGAGATGTTGATGATGAGACGTTGAGATGCATTTGAGATGTTATTTTAAGATGTTAATTTAATATTTTTTGAGATGATTTTAGATGTTGTTGACTTGGGTGTTGTTATTACATTCATGGTTGAGTCGCGTACATTGCATTTTTGAGATGGAGCTGATGCTCGGTTTTTGGTCTAGATTGGCAAATTAAGTTGAAGGCTTATGCCTTGTTAACGCCTCTATTAATTGGAAAATTTTTGAGATGGGATTTCTGCTCCAATGGTACCACATGCATTTGCATAGTATTGAGTCGAATTAGATGATTGTATAAAGAAGTGTATTTTGATGTTGATGAATGTGTACATGAGTTGTAATTGTTGTTGATTATGAGATGAGAAGTGGTGATGTTATTGATCTAATTTAATATATTAATTATCATGCCATTTATTATATTGTTAGATATTTCACCCCTTCTGTTTGAATGTTGCCCCTATGTTGGTAACGTGCAGGTAATCGAGAGTGAAGGCTGTATTCCTTCAATAGTTCGAGTCAGTGTCATTGCTCTGATATGTAACACTCGGGGGGATGAATGTTTGCTGATTTTTGATCGTTTATTTTTAGTTGTTGAATTTTAATTTGATTATCATTAAATATGAGATGTTTCGAAGTTTCTGTTTTGTTAGAGATGTTATTAAGAATTCTGCTGCGTAGATGTTGATTTATTTGATTAAAGATGTTATGTTGACGGTTCATCCGATGTTTGAAAAAGTGTTATATATCCACGATGAATGCAATGAATTTGTTAGAAGAATTTGTGACGTCCCGATTCATTTATATGATTGAAATTTTATAACTTTGATTTATTTTGCATAATTGCTTGGGGTAGAATTGGGGTGTTACAAAGTCGGTATCAGAGCAAAAGGTTGGTATGACCTTGTCGTCGTGTCGTAGTTGTCTAACAATCAAGTATTGTTATTTGAGTTCTAATCGTTGTTTATGTTGTAGTGAGAAGTTGAGATGGCTGGAAGGAATGATGCTGCACTTGTTGCTGCTCTAGAAGCAATGGCTCATGCGATGGAAAATTAGCCGAATACTGACGGGAATGCTGGATCTCGTAGCTTGGTGACTTTCTAGAGAGAGAATCCACTTATGTTCAAGGTAAAGTATGATCCTGATGGAGCATTGGAGTGGTTGAAAGAGATTGAGAGAATCTTTCGTGTGATAGACTACACTCCAGCGCAGAAGGTTCGTTATGGGACTCATATGCTAGCAGTCGAGGCTGATGACTGGTGGCTAGAGACTTGTCGGATGTTGGAAGATGCATGTGAGAATGTCACCTGGGCTGTGTTCCATAGAGAATTTTTGAGAAAGTACTTTCCTGAAGATGTTCGTGGTAAGAAGGAAATTGAATTCCTTGAGCTGAAGCAAGGAAGTATGTCTGTGGTTGAGTATGCTGCCAAGTTTGCTGAGTTGGCTAAGTTTTATCCGCATTATGCTGAGGAAAATGCTGATTTTTCAAAGTGTATTAAGTTTGATAATGGGTTGCGCCCGAAGATTAAGAAAGCAGTTGGATATCAGAAAATCCGTGTCTTTGCTGATTTGGTTGATAGCTGCAGGATTTATGAGGAGGATAATAATGCTCATTACAAGATTATCAGTGAGAAGAGGGGTAAGCACCCACAGAATCATGGTAAGCCTTATGATGCCCCAGCTGGTAAGGGTAAACATAAATTTTCTCATGGACAGAGGATTAGTGGGGGAGATGCTCCTGCTGGTGTGATTTGCTTTAAGTGTGGGAAACCTGGGCACAAGAGTAATGTGTGAACTGTTGAAGTAAAGAGATGTTACCGTTGTGGTAAGAACGGACATGTCGTATCTGAGTGTGAACATAAAAATGTGATTTGTTTCAACTGTAGAGAAGAAGGGCACATTGGTAGTCAGTGTCCAAAACCGAAGAGGGCTCAGTCAAGTGGTAAAGTGTTCGCTTTAGTGTAGGATCAGACAACATCTGAGGACGGACTTATTAGAGGTACATGTTTCATTAATAGTACTCCTTTAATTACTATTATTGATAGTGGTGCTACATGTTATTTTATTGTTGTTGATTGTGTTCAAAGATTGGGTCTTATGTTGTCTTCTCTGAATGGAGAAATGTTCGTCGATACTCCAGCCAAGGGGTCGGTGACTACTTCTTTTGTGTGTGCTACGTGTCCCTTGTCGATCTTCGACAGAGTCTTTGTTGTTGATTTGGTTTGTTTACCGTTAAGAGGTTTGGATGTAATTCTGGGTATGAACTGGTTAGAGCATAACTGTGTTCATATTAACTGTTATGATAAGTCTGTGAAGTTTTCTACTCCTAAAGAAGAGGAAGATGGTTTGTTATCTGCTAGACAATTGAGGAAATTGATGCAAGAGGAAGTACAAATGTTTTCGTTGATGGTGTCGCTATCTATGGAGACTCAAGCTATAATTGAGGAATTGCAGGTGGTGTGTGAATTTACTGAAGTTTTCCCTGACGAGATTCCTGATGTACCGCCAGAGAGGGAAGTTGAATTTGCAATTGATCTTGTACCTGGTACCAGACCTGTGTCTATGGCACCATACAGGATGTCTGCATCTGAATTGTCAGAGTTGAAGAAGCAATTAGAAGAGTTACTTGAGAAGAAGTTTGTAAGACCAAGTGTATCATCGTGGGGAGCTCCAGTGTTGTTAGTAAAGAAGAAAGACGGAAGTATGAGGCTTTGTGTTGATTATAGACAGTTGAATAAGGTGACGATTAAGAACAAGTATCCGCTTCCAAGAATAGATGACTTAATGGACCAATTGGTGGATTCTCGTGTGTTTAGTAAGATTAATCTGAGGTCGGGTTACCATCAGATTAGAGTGAAGGATAAAGATATTCAGAAGACGACTTTCAGAATGCGTTATGGACATTACGAGTATTCGGTGATGCCTTTCGGTGTTACTAATTGTGATACGGTGGGAAGAACTGACTGTTTTTTGGAATGCTGGTTTGTGTTTTGCGTTTGATTTTACAAAATGTCGCGGTAAGCAAGAGTCGCCACCGACTTTTATTTTATCCAACAAGGAAAGGAAAAAAGCACAGAAAAATTCCTTTTTCGAGATATTTCTCGGGTTCGAGGGGTAGATTATAGAAAGGGAAGGTGCTAGCACCCTTTCTATCTGTGGTTATCCACGGGCTCTTAGGTACTTGCTCAATTATTTTCAAAATTGTTTTCTTTGTGCTTGTGGGTTTTGAAAAAGTTTTATTTGAAACTTCGATTTAACTCTTGCTTCTGTCCTCATGAGCGTATGAAGTGTTTTTTGAAAATTTTGTTTGAAAAGGAGTGTAAGTGTGAAAAATTTTGTTTTTTGAAAGAGCAAGTACTTAAGAACCATCTACCTACTCGAAAAAGGAATCATTCTATGCTAATGTCCTTTAGACAATGCTATCCCACTATTAGTAAGTAGGTAGCATCATCGTTGGAGTTTAAGGGTCAATTCGAATGAGGGACTTACGGTCACCAAAGCAATGTTAGGACGCTTTAGTGGTAACCCTAATGTCTTAGATCATTTGTTTGAGGCAACAATATCCGAGGCAACCATTTTGAGGCGACTATGATCTTTTATACAAGAGGGCGACCTCTAAAATGACCTATACTCAATGACCGCGTACAAAGGAAACCAAGTGAGGTGTACCCTAAGAGTGCGCATGTGCGAGTGTGTCGTTTTCAGTTATTTTTATCTTTGTACATGTTAAGGGTGATCTAATTTTATTTTAGGTTAAAACATTCAGTCTTGTCATGCCATCCTATTATCAAACATCTAGCAGTTATATCTTGCAGAAATAAAATGCGGAATTTAAATTACAAGGCGTCGGGTATTTCCATCGCCAAAGACAAACCCTTTAAAAATAAATAAAGCGATAAAAAATAAATAAAAGTCCTATTTACTATTACAATCTGGAAGCAAGTACATTATTGGATAGAAATAAATAAATTGCGTGCGGGAAATTAAATTGAGCGCAAGATTAGGGTTTTGACCCTTTTGGTTAAAGAAAAAATCTTTTTATTGTTTTTTTTATTTTAAGAAAGAAATTAACCTAAATTAATTAATTAAATGAAAAAAATTATTTTTGGGTTTTTTGTTATTTTAAGAAAGGAAAATAAAATAATTAATGTTAGTAATTAAAACCTAATTAAATCTAATTTAATTTTAATTATTTAAAAAAAATAATAGGTTAAAGTTATTCTAATTAAAATCTAAATTAATTAATTAGTGTTTATTAATAAAAAAATAAAAGTTAAAATTGAATAAAAATATTTTTGGTGATTTTATTTTATAAAAAAAGAATAAATTTGTGATTGGTTAGAATTTAAATAAAAATAATAAAATAATTGAAATAAACAAAATAAATGAAGAGAAGGGGGTATGGGCCTGATTATGGGAGTATGAACAACAATTGGAAGGCCCAAAAGCGTTGGCCCTGGTTGACCTTTGGAATCTGGTGTGCACACTTGGACCTTGCCTATGGTAGTCCTTCAGTCCATAGCCATCAGATCTGGCCATTGGCCATCTGTCTCTTGGATGTATGAGGGTGCATGGTGAGCTGTAGGCCAACACGCGCATTGGAACATCTGAAAGATAAAATTAACAAGAAATTGGGGGACCTGGGATTCGAATCCAGGTCCTGAAGGAGTTTGAATGTGCACGCTTACCACTAGGCCATGATGATTTGTTTGTTAATAATATACAAAGAATATATAATATAATAAAACAAGTCAATGGCCAGAAAAAATATAAAAAAAAACGTGCGCCATTTGAACAAACCAATGGGCAGGGGACACTTTATCGTCCCTGTCCTGAAACCTGTAAAAAACTTACCTGCGGATTTGAATCCGCAGCTAAAAGCGCAGACCCATCCTAAAATCCATCTCAGGCTACATAAATCCATTCCAAGGACATGGTTGGATTCGTCTTGGCTTCCTGATCAACACCATGCCCTTCTTGAGTCCCAATTTTGACTGAAACAGAAAAACCCAAAAAACAAATGAAGAACCCTAGCTATGGTGGTTCTTCGTTCAGGCCAGATAAAAGCAATTGAATAATACCAATCGCTTGCAAATGTCATGTAGATTCAAAATATGGTATTGATTCATGAAAAGGATGCATAAATTCAGAATTGCGAAATCAAGAACAGGGCTAGGTAGCGTGGGACTTACAGCGTGTTATGGGGTATGAAGAAGCTTGCTTTTGATCCAGGTAGATTGAATGAACACCCAGGAAGAGATTGGGACAAGTCTCAGCCCTTGAAAACACCTCTAAGCACGATTTTGATTTCAAGCTTTTTGTCACTTTTTTCCAACTTTGTTTTGCCTCTTTCTGCAATTACCAACCCTTGTCTCGATTGCTTTGGCTTCCTTATGTAGTGTGTAGTGTATTAGGGTAAGAATTATGAATCAAATCCTCTCATATCAATGCATACATATTTGATTTGATCTCCTCTTTAAAACCTTCCAAATCTGCCAAATTTCAATCTTTTTGCCCATGATTTTGTTTGATTCTAGTTTGATGATGATAATGATGATAATCAAAACCTGAAACAGCCAAAAAATCTCATGTTATCAAAGTTTTAGATTTTATATGATTTAATTTGATTTAGAATGAATAAATTCAAATAAAAATCAAATAAAATAATAAAAATAGAATATGGGCTCATTGCTGAAGCTAGGACACGTGGGTAACTATGCAAGCTCAAATCAAGTGGAAAAGAATGGGCCCATTTGACAAAATTGAAGTTTTGGGGATAGTTGACTTTTGGCAATTTTGCAAAAATGTCCAACTTCAACAATGCATAACTTCTTCAATTTTGAACTTTTGGAGGTGTTCTCAGACTTTTTAGAAATATTGAGATGTCCTCTAACCAACCCTTTTGATATCATCTCATTTTTATATCCCATGCTCAAGTTATAAGCTTTGGCAAAAAAAGTGTTTTTGTTGACTTTCAAAAATGACCTATAATGTCCAAATTTATAACTTCTTGTGAGTGCATTTTTTGATCTTGGGGTATGAATATGGATTATAGGAAATTGCATCCTCTTCAAAATGAGCTTCAAATGGGTCATTTCTAATAAAGTATGAGAAAGTTATGCTTGGTAAAAGTTGAGTTTACTTTTCCTACAAAACCCTAATTTAGAAACTTTTGAATCTTGATGAATTTTGAGCAATCCTTAATGAATCATGATCAACCCTTGATCAAATGATTAAATATCCTTCAAAATGATAATTTTGACAAAAAATCTTGAATTTTGCCCTAGCACAATCGATTTTTGGACCTTTGAGCAATTGACTGAGCAAACTTCCTCTGCAAGGCTTAAAACTTGACATGGATGATCTTGAGAACATATTAGGACATTAGGGAGCACTTGAGGTCATTTGGACTCAAGGATCTTGATACAACACAAAACCCTAATTTGGGGTTGACTGTCTTAGGAAATGACTTGTCTGACCCACTCTTGAGCAACCTCGAGCCACTTGGAGATTTCTCTTGCAATGTTTTGAGAAATATGAGAGGGAAAATTTTTGGGTACAATAGCTGCCCCTGTTCGATCTTCTTAAACCTGAGGATGTAGATTGGCTTTCGTGCCTTTCATGATCCGAAGGTGGAAGATGATTGAACACTAGAGTGCCAAGAAATTTGCACTCACATGAAGTGGTATCAGCCTTGTGATGTCGGGAATGGGCTTACAGATTCCATTTGGAGATTGCTGGCGGGAGGATGGGCTTAAAGATACCATCTGCAGGAGTGTTGATCGCATAAGAGATTCCTTAGCGAGAACTTGCATACCTGTTTTTATAGAAGATTCCGCTGGGGAAGTCTAACCTTTGTTGAGATTTAGGAACTTGCTTGTATTTCAACTGAGAGAACATCTCTGATGGGTTTTAAGAACTTGTCTATAATTCAACTAGGGGGAAATCTGTCGAGATTCAGAACCTTATCTGTAATTCAACCGAGGATAATTCAGTTGAGATTTAAGAACCGGTCAGTACTTCGACTGAGGAGAATTGCCGAGATTTATAACTTTATCTATAATTCAACCGAGACTAATTCAGTTGAGATTTAAGAACCGGTCAGTACTTCGACTGAGGTAAACATCTGCATCAAGATCTAGGATTGTCTGTTACTTCAACGAAGGATAATTCTGTTGAGATTTAAGAACTCGCCCACACTTCGACGGAGGAAAATTGTCGAGATTTAGAACCTTATTTGTAATTCAACCAAGACTAATTCAGTTGAGATTTAAGAACCGGTCAGTACTTCAACTGAGGGAAACATCTTCATCAAGATCTAGGACTGTCTATTACTTCAACGGAGGATAATTCTGTTGAGATTTAAGAACTCGCCCACACTTCGACGGAGGAAAATTGTCGAGATTTAGAACCTTCTCTGTAATTCAACCGAGACTAATTCAGTTGAGATTTAAGAATCAGTCAGTACTTCGACTGAGGGAAACATCTTCATCAAGATCTAGGACTGTCTGTTACTTCAACGGAGGATAATTCTGTTGATATTTAAGAACTCGTCCACACTTCGACGGAGGAGAATTGTCGAGATTTAGAACCTTATCTGTAGTTCAACCGAGAATAATTCAGTTGAGATTTAAGAACCGGTCAGTAGTTCGACATAGCTGAGAACTTAACTGCATCCTTCCTGAAAGGTAAAGGTCAGTCATATGCAATGCATGATATATATCAAGCAATGATGTTCTCAAAATAAATGAGATTGTGTTTTATGATGCGTATATGCATGTATCATGATGTATGGAAATGTAATGTTTTTAGCTGGGGAAAATAAATCTCGGATAGCTGCTGGAGAAAAGATATGAATTCTTTGTTTCCGCTGGGGATGGTGAATGAAGACAATTGCGAGAATAAACCTGCAGGAGAGGATAAATCTGTTGGGGAATAAACTGATGAGGAGATTACTCTGTGGGGAAGAGATGCTCTATAGAGGATTCCACTGATAAACTCCGCTGGGGATGAATTAACGTTGCTGGTGATACTAAATCCTGTTGCGGATTGAATTCTTGTTTGTGAAAGGAAAGAACTCCACTGGGGATGATCTTTCAGTTGGGACTTCACTGGGGATAACCCTTTAGGCTCTACTGGGGACGATTCTCCAAACTCTACTGGGGAGCTTTTTCAGACTGCGCAGGGAAAATTTAAACTCCATTGGGGATATTTTATACTCCGCCGGGGATGATAATACTTTTCAGTGCTGATGGTAGATAAACTCTACTTGGGGAGAATATTACCGATTCATCCGCGGTTGCGAGTCTCAGTTGGGGAGAGTTAACATTACTGTCTTTTTCTTACTCTGCGGGGAGTTAATGTTACTGGGATGCGTGCTGAGGATTTGACGATGGCTTTGCATCGAGACTTTTATGCCCCTGTATCTGCGGTAGAAGGTGCCTGTGGAGGCCTTGTGGATCGAGTGTTATCCCAACCTATGAGGTGCTTGGTAACTTTCGATTAAAGTGACAAGTCTTCTTCTGGTAGGCTAGTGACAAGATGAAGGGACATAGTCGTATGCTTTGATCCCTAATTTTTGCCTGGACCGCCCTTTCGGGTTTTTAGTCCACCGGGATACCCTTTTTTGCCCAAGCCGCCCTTTCGGGTTTTCGACTTTCCGGGTGTACATTTTTCATTTTCATCCCTTATTTTTGCCCGAACCCTTTTGGTTCACCGGGAAGCCCTTATTTTCGCCTAGGTCTGTCAACCTAGCGGGTCTTTGTTCATGCGCAGTATTTTCTGACTATTTCCACGCTCTCAGGGTGTAGGGAGTTGTCACTATCGGTAGCGTTGGGTTACCATACTACCAGAAGATGTTCGTTTGATCATGCAAGATTCGTTGCTGGAATTTATGTCCAATGCCCCAAGTGGTTCAGATGGAGATTTGCCCCTGGCTATTTGGCATCTTAGAGAGATTCCTTGAATCTTGACTTAATTGCCCTAGATGATGGACAATGATCATGTATGCCCCTTGATCGGAAGTGTTTTTCCACTTGAGGTGATCCTTTTTATTGAGAAGGTTTTTTGTTCACTAGATATTCTTCGTGTGAATTTCTTTGTTGTTTGAACAAATAGTCATATGCAAACAATGTTATTTTAAGAATGCAAAGCTTATGTCTGTTTTGAAGTTCTTTGAAAATGCAGTTTTTAATAAAACAAGCGAATTTTTGTAAAATGTGATGTCAACTCAGGATTTACAGTAAGCCCTACAGAAGTCAGGATACCTTTTGTAACAATATGCTTTCAAACTAACCCGTGCCTCAGCTAGGACTTTTAAGGGTTATAACGTGGTTTGGTTCACGGTTCAAGAAACAAAGGATAAAGGCTCAAAATGTATTTGTACCCACCTAATCTTCGTGATGTTCTTCAATCCTAAACTCAGCTAATCGTGCATTAGATCCCGTTTGAGTCTTTGCTCTGATATTCCAGTGATGGTTCGGATACTGACAATTTATTTTGAACAGGAAGTTATTTTTGTTGAGAGTTTGCAGGACCTCTTTCTTTTTTATTTTATTATCCCTGTCTTTTTCCTGAACTGTTTGTTATTGTGACTATAGCTAGCGGGATGCCCCAGTTCTTCTTAAGTCTCCTTCATAGGTTTTGACTTAATGGGCTTTTATTTCGAGAGATGATGACTTCCTGTCTTGAAGATTATAGGGAACCAACACCGTCTTTTGTCTTGGAAGGACTTCTTTGATGTCATTCATTGTGCACCTCAATCAATTGAGAAAACTACCCTGCCCCAAGTTGTGATTAAGGGTTTTAATTTGTGTGAAAAGAAAAACTCCTACTTATTTGGCTCAAAGGGGTTGACAAGGGATTATCTTCCTTATAACTCCACTGTTTAGGATTTGAAACAACGCCTGTACATCATCAGTGGGGTCTGTTCAAAAGCATACTGTAGAGATTGTGGTATCATTTTCGTCATCCTTCCTTTAAAGGCTTAGAATTTTTTAGTCGAGAGTTGAACATCACAAAAATGAAAGCAATTTGAATATAGTGAATACGAATGGATTGATTCAAAACAGACATATGCAATGCATTGATGAAGTAACAAAGTTTGACATGAATAAATGTCTGAACAATCAAAAGAAAATTACAAATTGAAAATTCTAATGAACAAAAAGTCTTCTCGTCTCGGGACTTGTCACTTCAAATGGTGAGCCTTGGAGGGATGGTAGAAGAACTCAGCCTGACCATCTTGTGTGAATTCCAATGCTCCTTCATCAATCAGGTTTTGAATTTTGTACTTCAACTTCCAACAGTCGTCAGTATCATGCCCCGGGCTGTTAGAATGGTATGCACACCTTACATCAGGATTGTAGTTGGGTGAAGAAGTCTTAGGATTCGGATGAGGTCCTACCAATGTCACCAGATTTAATCTCAACAGGTGTTGTAAAGCTTGGGACACTGGCATGTTGAGCTTCGTAAACGGCCTCTGATTAACCCGTTGTTTATGGCAAGGTTGTTATTGGACCCGTGATGTAGTAGCAATTTGGAGAGGTCCATTCTTCACCATACCAGACCCTTGTCTTCTTGGAGGATGATTAATGACTTGGTTTTTGGCCTCGACTGTTTGCTTCATACTGTTGTATTTGTCTTGATGAAGCTGGTTGTTGTACCCCAAAATTTTCCCTCCCATTTCATCAATATTTTCTCACCACAAGACCCTTGGAGCTCAAGATCAAGTTAGGATTTGCTCTGCTCAAGACTCCTCCTTGCACTGTTGACCCAAATTAGGGTTTGAGTTTGCATAAAGATGTTTTGACCTAAAAGTCCCAAATTGACTTTCATGCTTCATGTTGGACTCATAAGTTTATCCATACCAAGTTTCAAGTCTTGATTCCAATCTTTGCCCAGTCAATTGGACAATTGACCTAGAAATCAACTGTATTTGGGAAAAAGTCAACTGTGGTCAACTGACAGTCAAACCTCATGATTTTTGACCCACATCAACATTATGAACTCATATGGACCATTTGATCAAGTTTGGACCACAAATCCACAAGAAATTTGATCTGATCACCAAAAGGGCAAAATGGTAATTTTTAGGGTTTTGACTGCACAAAGACAATTTTTGACTGTATCACACTAGCCAATGGAAAACCAAGCTCACATATGGACTCAAGGATTCAATGGCATGGTCTTTACATATTCAACAAGTTCAAAAGATCCCAAATGCACAAGATTGACAGATGAATTTTCCAGTCAACTGATCCAAATTTGACTGTATACTGAAAAGTCAAACTTTGACTTTTTGGTCAAAATCAAGTGTCAAGATTCATTTTTCATCAAAACATGTCAAATTATGAAACTTGTTCATCAAGAAATCAAAAATTACAAATTAGGGTTTGAAATGAAGAAATTTCATAACTTAGAAATTTTCTAAGTTATGAAATTTCCTAATTTTTTCCTAACTTTGTCCCATTTTTTCATCAAGATACATTTGGATTCAAACAAAACTCAAAACATGAAAGTTATAGTCCATTGCAAAATCTACAACTTTGATTCACAAAGTTTCCTCAAAAGAAGCTTGTAGCTCAAGTTATGATTTTTGGAATAGGGGTGCAAAACATTCTTAACTTAGAAATTTTTTGACCTATTTTAGGCAGGATTTTTGCCCAACTTCATGGCCACTTTTCACATTCTTCCACTTGGAATTTCAACTTGCATTATAAAGATGCATTGTATTACACATTCCAAGCTTTCCAAATTGTCCAAGAACTTCTCAAACACCCTTGTGGTTAAGGAGAATCGAATTTGCAAAGTTGGGCAAAAGTCACTTTTGTTCTTGACCAAATGCATGTTCATAACACTTTGCATTTTCAAACTCAGCATGCACAAGCTAGGTTACAGGCCTCTAATCCCTTTCTTACTCAATAATTCAATGCTAAACCATTGTGCCAAGATGTTATTTCATTCATTTGGGCAATACATGTTAGATTAATCCATAATTAGAAAAAAGCATTTTAGCCATTTTGATAAAGTTACACTTTATGTCAAGTTCCAAATCCAAGAGGCATGGGGCCATATCTCTGAAGCCAAATCAAATCTACAAGTTACAAGTTTCAATAACAAGAGGTGCAGCATAGATTGGGGCATGGTACTGGTTTATATCCAATAACACATTTCCTTGCTTCACATAGAAGAAATCTTGCAAACACATACCAATCTCTCATCTCCTGTCAACACAACTAAAGCAAACTTTCTTCACACATTGCATACTTCATAACTGACCTAAGGCACGACCTAACCACCTTCAATACCTCCTCATTCAGAGAAACACCATCCTACTGCAAAAAACAAAGTCCCTTCTGCAACTTGACTTCTATAAACCTTTCCACTCGTGCACTTTGGCCAAAGGGAGTTCAAACATGTTCCATATCACCCACTCAAGCTATCCCAAGCATTGAACACAAACTGTAACATCCCTAACATCACTTGCCATTTTCAGTTTTCAACTTTGCAGGTGGACTTCTATAGCTCGGTTCAGTCAGTTTCAAAGCAAGCTAGAGGTTGGAGAAGCATCCCTGAACTTCAAGCAAGCTGTACAAGTCCTCAAATTCCATTGAAAGTGCCTCCATTGTTGCACACGATTCAAGATGAACAGGTAAAAGTTTGAACTTCTATCTCTCTATACAAGCATATTTAGGCTTAGGTTTGTGAAGAAGTTATGTCCTACTCATGGCCCTGAAGCTACCCATATCATTACTTTTCATTTATGTTGTGTGTACTGAGAGAATTTTGGACCTGAACATTGGAAAAAAGATAGGTCGGGAATTGGGGGAGAAGAAATTCTCTCTCATTTGAGAGTTAGATCAAGTTTTTTATATGTATGAATTCGTGGTTTGATGCTCTACATTTTTGATGTTATGAGTTTTTGTTAAAAGTCAAAGAATCAAGAGATAGCAGTTGGAGAAGGAAACACGCGTTTTTTGTTTGGAAAGTTGCTGGAGGTTGAAGACAAAGTCCCTTGGGCTGGGCCTGTTTCTTTTTTCTGTTTGCACACTCATTTTCCACATACACCCCCCTGGCCCATTATGTGATATATTTGTCATTTTTGATTTTTTTCTTTTTGATTCTGATTTTATATTTTTATTCAAGCATGAAAAAACACTAAAAATATTTTTCTCACATTTTTTGCATTTTATTTGATATTTATTTGTTTCATTTAGTTACATATATAAATAAATATAATACTATTGTTTAAAACATTAAAAATAATAATACAAAATATATTTTTTAGTTATTATTTTTTTTATTTACATTTTGGAAACATTTTCTAAAAAAATATACTTTTTTGTAAATAATTAACATTTTTATTTTTGTACATATTTAATGTATTTAGTAAATAATATAAATACTTATCTATCTTTTATTAAATATTTAGGATAAAAATATAAAAATAATACATTTTTATTTTTATTATTATTTGACCTCAAAAATCACTTTTTTATAATATACTTCCTTTTTATTTATTTTTTGTATATAGTTAATAAATATTGTATATAATAAATAATAATACTTTTTATTTAGCAAAATTAGGGTTTTGCCCTAAACCATGAAAATACCCAAAAATTAACCTTTTTTTTTATTTTTGTTTATTTGTCACATGAAAAATACTTTTACATACATATAAAAATCATTTTTTGCATCTTGCATATTTATTGTATTTTATTTAATTATTGTACAATTAAATAACTTGTATACCCAATTTGGATTGTAATAGCTTAGATTTAAATTTCTTGCTAAAATATCCCCATTTGAACATTTGTACCCCCCATCCCATAATTATGTTGTAATAATTTAGGATTTTAAATTCCGCACTTTAAATCTTTCTAAATATGCCATGATAGACTTAGGGTTTTGTATGCACAAATCAAAAATAACAAATAGCTTGATCTAATTCAAAGACAAAAAATCATGAAAATGGACAACACTAATCACACTTGCACCCCTAGGGTTACTCCACTTGTTGCCTTCAATAATGGGCCATGTTGCATGTTGAGTTTCTTTGGCAAAACAAAACAATTCAAATGATCATAGTCCCTCGATGACGCTTTCGAAAGTTGCCTAAAAATGATCAAGTCCCTTAAAGGAAAAATTGCCCAAAGACACTTGGCACCATTGCAATCATGGTCTAAACGATGACCCGCGTCCGTCCCGTTAACATCCTAACACAAGATTGTCCACCAAATACAATGGTGGAACAAAATTGTTAAAAGGGTTAAAACATAGGAAAGATCTTTGAGAAATTTAGGGTAGATAGCTCTTGGTTACTTGACCAAATCTTGCAAAACAATCCTTGCCATTTTTCAAAACACACATCACAACACACTTTCAAAACAACTTTCAAAAACATTGAAAACTTTTCAAAAGATAAGTACACCTTTGTATACATTCAAACATGGATCATTACAAAGGTTGCCACAATAAATGGCCTCTTTTCAAAACATTTTCAAACCCACACACAAAGCACCATTTCAAACAATTGAAAACACAAGGCAAGTGATCTAAGCAAGTAACTAAGAGCCCATGGATAACCATGGATAGAAAGGGTGATAATACCTTCCCTTTCTATAATCTACTCCCCGAACCCAAGAAAACATCTCAAAGGTTTTTGCTGTGCTTTTTAACCTTTCCTTAGGATAAAATAAAAAGTCGGTGGTGACTCTTGCTCAACCGAAACATTTGCGAAAACAAACGCAAAACCCAAGTCAGTTCTCCCACCGTATCACAGAACTGGCGACTCTGCTGGGGAGAATTTTAAAAGTGGAGTAACCTTAGGGCTTAGATCACCCTCTTGCATGACTAATTGTTTGCTTTGATTGCTTTATATATTGGTTCTCTTGTTTGGGATTGAAATCCTACACCCGGATTTGGGGAAACATTCATAGATAGCAATACATTGTGGAAACTGTGCGGGGTATACCGACACGGTTGAAGCAATAGCTATATAAGTGCGACATATTTGTGAGTACCGGTAACCCTTGAGTTCAATCAAGAAGAGTACGGGGACGCTGAGTGATGTCACTAAGCACTAATGACCTAGAACCTTACTTGACCATCTTGGCCTTTTATTAGGGGTAGTGAGATGACCGGCTTTGGTGCAGTCCGAAGTTGGTAGATACTCGACACTACACTCATTGAGGGTTATTTTCTTGGAATATTTTGGTCGCTAGTTAAGTGGCTAAACCAAAACAATGAACACGGAAAACAATCCAATGATATTGATCTCCTTAGAACCCGGTTACTATTTATAGGACAGGTTTTTAAGCCAACTACACTCAAGAGGGTACTTACCTATGAAACCCCATGCAAGCCTGAAACTAGGGTTTTGTGTGAATTGCTTGTACATATGTTTGGGCATACATCATGAACATCATAAAGCATCATATGCATTCACTAACCATTTCAAGGGTTTGGGTCTTCATCTTTGTTCTTGTTTTGTAGGTCATGGAAATTCTTCGCAGGAAAACTATCCAAGTCAACCTTGTGAGAATCCCTCCTCAACTCAAGGAGCTCACATCCAGAATTCCCGAAAGCTCTCCCTTCAGTGAAAGACATGGTAGACTGCTCAGCCTAGTCAACACCAGCATTAAAGAGGACATGGTAAAGGTGTTGTTCCAGTTCTTTGACCCCCTTCACCACTGTTTCACTTTCCCCGACTATCAGTTGGTACCCACTTTGGAGGAATTTTCTCAACTCCTGAGAATTCCTATTCTTAATCAACTACCCTACAACGGTACGGAAAAAGAACCAAAGCCTGAAGATGTTGCTCAAGCACTACACTTTCAACCATCTGACATCAAGGGGCATTGGGAAACTAGAAGCGGTGTCAAAGACTTATTGGAAAAATTCTTGTTTGAGAAAGCACAAGAGTGTTGGAATTCATTGGATCTACAAGCCTTTGAAGAAATTGTGGCACTTCTCATTTATGGGTTGGTCCTGTTCCCAAATCCTGACCAGCTTATAGATGTCAACGCCGTCAAGATCTTCTTATCCCGGAATCCAATACCAATATTACCTGGGGACATCCTTCACTCATTTTACACACGAACAATGAGAAAGAGGGGTGTTCTCATGTGCTGTACTCCTCTCCTTGCAAGGCGGTTTATTTCGCACCTTCCACAATCTGTTTTGAAGAATGACCAAGGCTTAAGGTGGTCACAACGATTGATGATCCTCACTCACTCTGATGTACATTGGTGTTCTCGGTCCAGAGAAAATGTCATCATCGTCGATCATTGTGGAGAGTTCCCTAATGTTCCATTGCTTGGCATTAGAGGAGGCATTACCTACAACCCTTGTCTAGCTTTGAGACAATTTGGATATGCACGGAGGGATAGCCCTCACGACATGTTGATTCCTGACTTAGTTTTTGACTTCGACAACGATGCGCAAGGACTTCGCCAAAGATTCATCAGATCTTGGAGGATTCCTAACAAGGTAGACAGCAAGACACTGGGGCCAAGAACTCCATCCCTCTTGAGCCTTATCTCAAATGGGTACGAACCCGAGCCCAGAGTCTAATGATGCCTTACCCTCATGTTCTCCCTGTGATTAAAGAGCCCGTTAAGGAAGGAGAGGTTCCCTACACCATCCTATATCCTGACATGCCAACATCATGTGAGGAGATGCAGAAGAGTTGGATCCAACTCAAGGAGGAACAGAACACTTTTGAAGCCAGCTTCTACGGCAGTGAGAAGAAGGTTTTGGAGCTTACCCGCCGACTCCACGAGGAAGAGACCCTCAACACCTACATCGCACCAAAGAGGATGCGCAACATCTTTTTACCTTAAGAAGTTTTTTGTAATATTTGGCCCATGGGGCATTTATGTACTGACAAAATTTCTTCTTATTAATATGACGTGTGTTCTTTTTGTTTGCAACAATTTTGAATTTTCTAAATCCTTGAATGCATCGCATAAATAAGCATATCATTCATCATATGCATAACAGGTACCCTACTTCTACAGGTTGCTTAATCTTCTTTGCTGTTTATTTCAGCACTCAATCATCATGTCTTCCGAGCCTACTACCGAACAAGCTATCAAGGCTCTCCAGGCCCAGAACGCCCAGTTTTAGGAGCTGGTCATGAGCTTAGCCCAGGGTCAACAGGAGTTGAAGACTCTGCTCTTGAAAAAGAAGAAGAAGAAGAGGACTGCGTTGTTTAACACTGGACGAAGGTTTGGGAATACACTGCAGAATGAGGCTGATCAGGCTACTTCCTCTGCAGAGAAAGACAGTCCCCAAGGGGGAAGGGCTCCTAGTCCTGTGGTCTCCGATAACGAGACGGATTACAATGATGAACATTACCCTCCTTCTGAAGACAGGTACAAGCAACTAGAAGACCGTTTAAGTTCCATGGAGATCCAACATGTGCCGAGGTTGGATTTTGGAGATCTAGGTTTATCTTTTGGGGTGGTGATCCCACATAAGTTCAAGGCACCTGCCTTTGTGAAGTACGACAGGGCTTCCTGCCCTAAGCTGCATCTCAGATCATATGTAAGGAAGATCCAACCTTACACTGCAGACAGGAACCTATGGATCCATTTCTTTCAGGATAGCCTTTCAGGGGCTCAACTCGAATGGTTCTATCAGCTGGATGGAGCCAGTATTCGAAATTGGGAAGACTTGGCTACTGCATTTTATAAACAGGATTAGTACAATTCCGACCTCGCTCCCACGCGTACCCAACTCCAGGGTATGTCACTGGGGATGGGTGAAGGATTCAAGGAGTATACGCAAAAGTGGAGGGACCTGGCTGGCAGGGTGCAGCCACCGCTGACTGACCGTGAGCTTGTGGACATGTTCTTAGGGACCCTGTCCAGTCCATTCTTCAACCACCTGATTGGTAATTCTTCTGCTGGGTTCACAGACCTGATCTTAACCGGTGAGAGGATAGAAGATGGTATCAAGTCGGGGAAGATACAGAAAGGTGCCTCCGCGAGTACTGAAAAGAAGCCCTTCAAGAAGGAAGCCAGTGTTGTTTATGGTCCCAGAAGACAAATTAAACCAGAACGCCACCAAGATGTCAACGCGGTGGTAATTTCAAAGCCTGGTGCTGCTCCTCAGCAGTATAACCAACCAAGGGGTGAGAGACCCAAAAGGCAGTACACTCGACTCAGCATGACCCTGTCTCAGATTTTGCCGCAACTACTGTCAACCAATCTGGTAACTGTCAAAGAAGCTCCGAAGGTAGTGAACACAGCTTCTCCAAAGTACAACCCCAACGCCCGTTGCGCTTATCACTCTGATAGCCCAGGGCATACTACGGATGATTGCTGGGCTCTGAGGAATAAGGTTCAGGACCTTATTGATGCTAAAGAAATACAGTTTGAGGCGCCCGAAAGGCCCAATGTTGTGACTGCTCCCATGCCCCAGCATGGAGTGAATGTTGTGGAAGAAGACCTGTATGTAGCCTCTGTGGATGATATTGTTACTCCGTTATTGACCGTCAAAAGGAATTTGTTGCTAGCCGGTTTATTTCCGGGATGTAGTAAAGGTTGCCATTTATGTGCTGTTTCACCTGCTGGTTGTCCCTTGCTGAAGTCAGGCGTCCAAAACCTGATGGATAGCAAAGAGATCTTGTTCGAGAAGATTGTTGTTCCTGCTATCCCTGCTGAAGAAGTGTCTATTGTTACTATTTTCAACAACCCTCCTAAGGCTCCTTCAAAGAAGCCTGTCAAAATCATGTCTACTCAGAAGATTGCTCCTATCATCATCACTGTTCCGGGGCCTCTCCCTTATACATCCGACAAAGATGTCCCATGGCACTATGGGGCAGATGTTTATGTGCTTGGAGTTAAACAAGAGTTTGATACCAGTACCGGCGTCAGTAACATCACCGGGCCTGCCAAAGTTACTCGCAGTGGTAGGCTGTTCTCACCTGATATTGCACCATCAGCTCTTCAGAAACCTCTTTTCATTACACCTGCAAGTGTGCCTATTCCCCTTCCTGATCAAGTTCCTATTTCTACCCCTGCTGCCAAGTCATCTGACGCTCGGGGCAAAGGGATTGCTACTGATTTGCCTGCCCTGACGGAGGCACCAAAGACAACCAATGTTGAAGCTTCCCAGCAAGAGATGGAAGAGATTCTCAAGATCATCAAGAAGAGTGATTTCAACGTAGTTGAGCAGTTGGGGCACACCCCATCAAAAATTTATATGCTATCACTGTTGTTGTGTTCAGAGGCCCATGCCAAGGCCCTGATTTCCTTCCTAAAGACAGCCCATGTGCCACAAGAAACGTCTCCTGATCAATTTACTGATTGTGTGGCCAACTTGACTACCGATAATGGGTTGGGTTTCTCTGACGCCGATCTGACTGCCAAAGGAAAGAACCATAACGACGCCCTGCATGTCTCCATTGAATGCAGGGGCACTACTCTTGCCCATGTGTTGGTCGACACCGGTTCTTCATTGAACGTATTACCCAAGAAGGCCCTAGACAGGTTGGATGGTGAGGGTTTAGAGCTCAAGCCTAGTAACATTGTTGTCCGGGCCTTTGACGGTTCGAAAAGGATGGTGCATGGGGAAGTTGACATTCCAATCAGGGTTGGTTCTCAAGTTTTTGATTTTACTTTCTATGTGATGGATATCCGACCATCCTATTCTTGTTTGCTGGGTCGTCCATGGATCCACAAGGCTGGAGAAGTGACCTCCACACTACATCAGAAGCTTAAGTACCCAGTCAGAGGGAAGATTGTTACAGTTCAGGGGGAGGAAGAGTATATGGTCAGCCACCTCAACTCATTCCGGTACATAGAGATGGATGGGGAATTCATTGAAACCCCCTTTCAACACTTTGAAGAGGTTCCTCAAACACTGGCATCAGCAGAGACTGTGACTGAAGAAGACCCTCCTTTGAAGATGGCTTCCTTAAAGGATGCCCGGGCTGTGATTGAGAAGGGTGAGTGCGCAAACTGGGGCCGACTTCCTGATTTCACTCCAAAGACCGACAAGTTTGGTTTGGGTTTCACTGCAGAAGCTCAGAGGGCTGTTCGTAAGGCAAAGATTGGAAGAACTCCTGTGTTCATCACCAACCCAGGAGTAAATGCTATTGAAGACGACGTGGAGGAATCTGAATTCGACAGCTGGATCTACCCAACGACCGACGATGGACCAAGCAACTGGACTGCCAAAGACTTCACACCTATTACTTTTGTTACTCAGTAATGAACTCCTTTGTTTTTGAATTTGTAACAGACAATATTTTGAAACTTTTATGGCTCGGTGTCTTACCCGGGGCACCGTGGCTTCATTTGTGAGGGCTTTTGTGTGTCATTTTCATATATCATTAATAAAAACATTGGACGTTTGTTGCATTTCAAAATCTTGTGTTCCTTTTCTTTCTTTATTATATATTGCAAAACAGCTATATTTACACACACTCACTTATACAGGTTCCAATCCACTCTGGATCTCACTGGTAACAACTCTGCTACTTCCAGTTATGAATTCGAAATTCCGATCAACTTAGCCGAAGACGAAGGTGAAGATGATTACGAAGTGTCTGGTGAGCTCGCAAGACTATTACTCCAGGAAGAGAGGGCCATTCAGCCACATGAAGAGCCAGTGGAAACGGTAAATCTGGGTACTGAGACAGACAGAAAGGAAGTCAAGATTGGTGCCAATCTAGAGCTCAGTGTGAAACAACGGTTGATTCAGATGCTGCATGACTATGTGGAAATCTTTGCCTGGTCTTACGAAGACATGCCTGGGTTGGATACCGACATTGTGGTTCATCACCTACCTACCAAGGAAGAATGCCCTCCGGTAAAACAGAAGGTCCGCCGTATGCGTCCAGAAATGTCCGAGAAAATCAAAGCGGAGGTTATGAAACAATTTGATGCCGGGTTTCTAGCAGTGACTTCTTACCCTCAGTGGGTTGCCAACGTGGTTCCAGTGTCGAAGAAGGATGGTAAGGTAAGAATGTGTGTTGATTACAGGGATTTGAACAGGGCGAGCCTAAGGATGATTTCCCTCTGCCTCATATCGATGTTTTGGTTGACAACACTGCTCAGCATAAAGTATTCTCCTTCATGGACGGCTTCTCCGGTTATAATCAGATCAAGATGGCTCCTGAAGACATGGAGAAGATCACTTTTGTTACTCAGTAGGGCACCTTTTGCTACAAGGTCATGCCTTTTGGGTTGAAAAATGTTGGGGCAACCTACCAACGTGCCATGGTTGCTTTATTTCATGACATGATCCATCACGAGATAGAAGTATACGTCGACGATATGATTGCAAGGTCCCAAACTGAGGAGGAACACCTTGGCCATCTACAGAAGCTGTTTGACCGTCTGAAGTTGTACAAGCTGAGGTTGAACCCAAACAAGTGCACCTTTGGGGTGAGATCTGGAAAATTGCTAGGCTTCGTCGTAAGCGACAAAGGCATTCAAGTGGACCCTTCCAAAGTGAAAGCCATACAAGAGATGTCAACTCCCAAGACAGAGAAAGAAGTCAGAGGCTTCCTAGGACGTTTGAACTACATTGCCCGATTCATCTCGCATCTAACTGCTACCTGTGAACCAATCTTCAAGCTACTAAAGAAAGATCAGGTAGTACGTTGGAACGATGAATGTCAGGCCTCTTTCGAAAGAATCAAAAAGTATCTCCAAGAACCACCCATTCTTATGCCACCGGTTGAAGGGAGACCTCTAATACTATACTTGACAGTACTGGACAACTCAATAGGGTGTGTGCTGGGGCAGCATGACGAGTCTGGCCGAAAAGAACACGCCATTTATTACCTTAGCAAAAAGTTTACCGACTGTGAGACCCGATACTCACTGCTCGAGAAAACTTGTTGCGCTTTGGTATGGGTTGCTCGTCGGTTGAGACAGTATATGTTGACTCACACTACTCTTTTGATTTCAAAAATGGATCCAATCAAGTACATATTCGAAAAGCCTGCCTTGTCCGGAAGAATAGCAAGATGGCAGATGATCTTGACGAAATACGACATCCAGTACACGACTCAGAAAGCAATCAAGGGAAATGTATTAGCATACCATTTGGCACACCAGGCAGTGGACGATTACCAGTCGATGAACTTTGAATTTCCAGACGAGGATATCATGGTAGTGACTGATTGTGAAGTACCTGGACCGAATGAAGGACCTGAGGAAGGATCCTGATGGTCTATGCACTTTGACGGAGCCTCGAACGCTTTGGGTAATGGTATCGGCGCTGTAATCATATCCCCTAAAGGCACTCATACTCCACTTACTGCCCGACTATGTTTCAACTGCACCAACAACATGGCAGAGTATGAGGCATGTATCATGGGTCTTCAAGCTGCAATTGACTTAAGGATCAAGTTTCTGAGTGTCTTCGGAGACTCCGCTCTCGTGATCAATCAGATCAAAGGCGAGTGGGATACGAAACACCCGAATCTTATTCCTTATAAGGAGTATGTGTTGACGTTGATTCCCCACTTCGAAGAGATAAACTTTGAACACTTCCCAAGAGAGGAGAATCAGTTAGCGGACGCGTTAGCTACGATGTCTTCTATGTTCAAAGTCAAATGGGACAACGAGTCGCCCCTGATCATTATTTGGAAGTTGGATGAACCGACACATTGTTGCGATCTCGAGGCTGAAGAGGTAACTGAAAAACCTTGGTATCATGAAGTGAAGAGGTACTTGGAAGCTCAAGAATACCCCGACGGTGCATCTGTTAATGACAAGAAATTCCTGAGAAGGTTTGCGGCAAAGTTCTTCCTCAGCAATGGCATTCTCTACAAGCGAAACCATGATTCAACCTTACTACGTTGTGTGGATAAGACTGAAGCAGAAAGGATCATGGCTGAGCTACATGAAGGTACCTTCGGAATACATTCCAGTGGGCATACCATGGCAAAGAAAATCCTTCGGGCAGGATATTTCTGGTCCACAATGGAAGCCGACTGTTATCAGCATTCTCGAACGTGTCACAAATTCTATATCTATGCTGATAAGGTGCACATTCCTCCGGTTCCTCTGAACGTCTTGACAGCACCTTGGCCTTTTGCAATGTGGGGCATTGATATGATCGGTGAAATCAGACCTACGACATCCAACGGGCACCGCTTCATCTTGGTAGCGATTGATTACTTTACAAAGTGGGTTGAAGCAGCTTCCTACGCTACCGTAACCAAGAACGTCGTGGCACAGTTCATTCGGCACAAACTGATCTGTTGATACGGTGTACCTGAGAGGATCATTACGGATAATGGTACCAATCTTAACAACAAGATAATCGCTGAGCTCTGCGAGCAATTCAAGATACAGCACCACAACTCTTCTCCCTATCGACCGAAGATGAATGGGGTTGTAGAAGCAGCGAATAAGAACATCAAGAAGATTGTGCAGAAGATGACAGTGACCTACAAAGATTGGCACGAAATGTTGCAGTTTGCTCTTCATGGGTACCGTACCTCAGCACGGACATCAACAGGGGAAACTCCCTTTTCCTTGGTCTATGGCATGGAGGCAGTCTTGCCTATTGAAGTCCAGATACCCTCTCTCCGGATAATGAAGGATGCAGGTTTGAGCGAAGATGACTGGATCCAGACTCGGCTTGATCAATTAAACCTAATTGACGAAAAAAGACTCACTGCTATTTGTCATGGTCAGACGTACCAAAAACGGATGATCAGGGCATTTAACAAGAAGGTCAGACGACAAGAGTATCAAGTCGGAGACCTGGTAATCAAGCGCATAATTCTTCCTCAAAGTGATCCCAGGGGAAAATGGACCCCTACGTACGAAGGGCCATTTATGGTTAAACATATCTTCTCAGGAGGAGCTATGATTCTAACCACCATGGATGGTGACGACCTTCCTCACCCCGCCAATGCAGACATAGTAAAAAGATACTACGCATGAATTTAAGACCCGCTAGGTTGACACACCTAGGCAAAAATAACGGCTTCCCGGCGAACCAAAAGGGTTCGGGCAAAAACAAGGGATGAAATGAAAAAATCTGTACACCCGGCAAGTCGAAAACCTGAAAAGGCGGCTTGGGCAAAAATGGGTATCCCGGTGGACTGAAAACCCGAAAGGGCGGTCCAGGCAAAAGTTAGGGATAAAGCGTAATATTATGTCTCATTTGATCACCTTGCATCCAGAATTAGGCATCAACTATCGGGCTCAGATGACTCCAATCAATCAGCTTCATCTTCAACTAAGCAGCAAAGTGATGAGACGCTTGAAGACATAAAGGAGATAGCAGAGTTGGAACCCAGTGGGATTATTTTTCACATAGCTATTTTGTTTCCTTTTCAAAATTGTATAAACTCTATGTTGCTCGGCGGCGTTCTCTTACTAGGACGTCAGCCTCCTGTACATAAAACGCCTATTTACAGGCAAATTTCAAAATCAATACAAGTTCAATTTTTCAGACAAATTACCCATCGTTTTTCCTTTTTTCTGTTTTGTTTTGCAAAGAACGTCCAATGTTCATTTTTGATATATGCATTTGACATTAATTACTAATCATGAATATTTGCGTGCGAAACAAAGGACTAATTACAGATGACATCAGAAACAGAGGCAATAATAAGAATTGTCTAAGCGATCTAGTTGCTCTGTCCACCAAGGTACCAAAGTAGATTCGGCTGAAGAACGTAACCAGGATACCTTCACTCCCCACAGAGTAAGACAAGATTCAGCAATACTCTCCCCAGGCAGAGTTGGTCTCCCATCAGCCCTAAAAAGGCACAGTATCTCCAGCAAGTCAGCGATACTCTCCCCAAGCAGAGTTTAGTCTAATGTCAACCTTAAGGAAGTTGGGTATCCCCAGAAGATCTCAACATTCCCCAGCGGAGTATTAGACATTCCTCAGCAAGCATCCCCGACAGTCTTGGTATAAGATTGTTCCCCAGTGGAATGCAGACATCCAGTGGAGCCACTCCCCAGTACAATTTGAAAAGTTTCCCCAGGAAAGATGAATCATCCTCCCCAGTAGATTCTGGAAGCTTATCCCCTGCAGAGTACGAACGCATCTCCCCGACTTCATTCAAAGTTTATTTCCCACCAGAGCTTATAAATGGGTTATCCTCAGCTAATTACCACGGAAAGATCGTCCTCGGCGAAGTTCTTCCTATTCCCCAACGGAGTTCATCAAATTCCCCAACATAAATTATCAGTGGAATCCCCAGCGGAGCTCTCATTAAAACCTCAGCGAAGTATCTCTTCCCACAGAGTAATTCCCCGCAGAGTAATCTCTCAAACAAGTTTATTCCCTGGCGGAGTCATCTTCTCCTACCGGTTTATTCTTGCAACCATCATCCCCAGCGGAAGTGAAGAACCCTACTCTTCAACATCAGCCCAGGATTCCACAAACTCCCAGCAGTCGTCAAAGATTTATTTTCCTAGAAAAAAATACATTCATCACATTATCATACACCATGACGCATGCATATACGCATCATATCACACGATCTCATTTATTTTTGAGAACATCATGACAATCATCATTACATTGCATACAACTAATGTTTTTGCCTTTTCAGGAAAAGGTCAATCCAAAGATGATTACTATCAACTATCACAATTCCAGATTCGATACCTGTATCTAGCCAGGGCATATTTGTGAGTGATTGATTGTAGATTCGATACCTGTATCCAGCCAGGGCATGTATGCATGAAGAGTTTCCAGATTCGATAGCTGTATCCAGCCAGGGCATATCTGTAGACGACAATTTCCAGATTCGATTGCTGTATCTAGCCAGGGCATATCTGTAGACGACAAATTCCAGATTGATACATGTATCCAGCCAGGGCATATCTGCATGAATAATTTCCAGATTCGATACCTGTATCCAGCCAGGGCACGTCTGTAAGCAACCTTTTGAAGTTCCGGATTTGATTCATGTATCTAGCCAGGGCATATCTGTGAGCAATTGATTGTAGATTCGATACCTGTACCTAGCCAGGGCATATCTGCATGAAGAGTTTGAAGATCAACACCTGTAACAGGCCAGGAAACCATCTTCCTTTCTCAAAGTACGCAAGTTCTCGCTAAGGAATCTCTTACGCGATCAACACTTCCAGATGGCATCTATAAGCCCATCCTCCTATCCACCATCTCTCCAAATAGCATCTATAAGCCCATTCCCGACATCACATTGCTGATACTCCAGCATGCGAGTGCAAATTTCTGGGCACTCTAGTGTTCAATCATCTTCCACCTTCGGATCACGAAAGGCGCGCAAGCCAATCTACATCCTCAGGTATAAGAAGATTGAACAGGGGCAACTGTTGTACCCCAAAATTTGCCCTCCCATTTCATCAATATTTTCTCACCACAAGACCCTTGGAGCTCAAGATCAAGTTAAGATTTGCTCTGCTCAAGACTCCTCCTTGCACTGTTGACCCAAATTAGGGTTTGAGTTTGCACAAAGATGTTTTGACCTAAAAGGCCCAAATTTACTTTCATGCTTCATGTTGGACTCATAAGTATATCCATACCAAGTTTCAAGTCTTGATTCCAATCTTTGCCCAGTCAATTGGACAGTTGACCTAGAAATCAGCTGTATTAGGGAAAAAGTCAACTGTGGTCAATTGACAGTCAAACCTCATGATTTTTGACCCACATCAACATTATGAGCTCATATGGACCATTTGATCAAGTTTGGACCACAAATCCACAAGAAATTTGATCAGATCACCAAAAGGGCAAAATGGTCATTTTTAGGGTTTTGACTGCACAAAGGCAATTTTTGACTGTATCACACTAGCCAATGGCAAACCAAGCTCACATATGGACTCAAGGATTCAATGGCATGGTCTTGACATATTCAACAAGTTCAAAAGATCCCAAATGCACAAGATTGACAGATGAATTTTCCAGTCAACTGATCCAAATTTGACTGTATACTGAAAAGTCAAACTTTGACTTTTTGGTCAAAATCAAGTGTCAAGATTCATTTTTCATCAAAACATGTCAAATTATGAAACTTGTTCATCAAGAAATCAAAAATTACAAATTAGGGTTTGAAATGAAGAAATTTCATAACTTAGAAATTTTCTAAGTTATGAAATTTCCTAATTTTTTCCTAACTTTGTCCCATTTTTTCATCAAGATACATTTGGATTCAAACAAAACTCAAAACATGAAAGTTATATTCCATTGCAAAATATACAACTTTGATTCACAAAGTTTCCTCAAAATAAGCTTGTAGCTCAAGTTATGATTTTTGGAATAGGGGTGCAAAACATTCTTAACTTAGAAATTTTTTGACCTATTTTAGGCAGGATTTTTGCCCAACTTCATGGCCACTTTTCACATGCTTCCACTTGGAATTTCAACTAGCATTACAAAGATGGATTGTAGTACACATTCCAAACTTTCCAAATTGTCCAAGAACTTCTCAAACACCCTTGTGGTTAGGGAGAATCGAATTTGCAAAGTTGGGCAAAAGTCACTTTTGTTCTTGAGCAAATGCATGTTCATAACACATTGCATTTTCAAACTCAGCATGCACAAGCTAGGTTACAGGCCTCTAATCCCTTTCTTACTCAATAATTCAATGCTAAACCATTGTGCCAAGATGTTATTTCATTCATTTGGGCAATACATGTTAGATTAATCCATAATTAGAAAAAAACATTTTAGCCATTTTGATAAAGTTACACTTTATGTCAAGTTCCAAATCCAAGAGGCATGGGGCCATATCTCTGAAGCCAAATCAAATCTACAAGTTACAAGTTTCAATAACAAGAGGTGCAACATAGATTGGGGCATGGTACTGGTTTATATCCAAGAACACATTTCCTTGCTTCACATAGAAGAAATCATGCAAACACATACCAATCTCTCATCTCCTGTCAACACAACTAAAGCAAACTTTCTTCACACATTGCATACTTCATAACTGACCTAAGGCACGACCTAACCACCTTCAATACCTCCTCATTCACAGAAACACCATCCTACTGCAAAAAATAGAGTCCCTTCTGCAACTTGACTTCTATAAACCTTTCCACTCGTACACTTTGGCCAAAGGGAGTTCAAACATGTTCCATATCACCCACTGAAGCTATCCTAAGCATTGACCACAAACTGTAACATCCCTAACATCACTTGCCATTTTCAGTTTTCAACTTTGCAGGTGGACTTCCAAAGCTCGGTTCAGTCAGTTTCAAAGCAAGCTAGAGGTTGGAGAAGCATCCCTGAATATCAAGCAAGCTGTACAAGTCCTCAAATTCCATTGAAAGTGCCTCCATTGTTGCACACGATTCAAGTTGAACAGGTAAAAGTTTGAACTTCTATCTCTCTATACAAGCATATTTAGGCTTAGGTTTGTGAAGAAGTTATGTCCTACTCATGGCCCTGAAGCTACCCATATCATTACTTTTCATTTATGTTGTGTGTACTGAGAGAATTTTGGACCTGAACAATGGAAAAAAGCTAGGTAAGGAATTGGGGGAGAAGAAATTCTCTCTCATTTGAGAGTTAGATCAAGTTTTTTATATGTATGAATTTGTGGTTTGATGCTCTACATTTTTGATGTTATAAGTTTTTGTTAAAAGTCAAAGAATCAAGAGATAGCAGTTGGAGAAGGAAACACGCGTTTTTTGTTTGGAAAGTTGCTGGAGGTTGAAGACAAAGTCCCTTGGGCTGGGCATGTTTCTTTTTTCTGTTTGCACACTCATTTTCCATATACACCCCCCTGGCCCATTATGTGATATATTTGTCATTTTTGATTTTTTCTTTTTGATTCTGATTTTATATTTTTATTCAAGCATGAAAAAACACTAAAAATATTTTTCTCACATTTTTTGCATTTTATTTGATATTTATTTGTTTCATTTAGTTACATATATAAATAAATATAATACTATTTGTTTAAAACATTAAAAATAATAATACAAAATATATTTTTTAGTTATTATTTTTTTTATTTACATTTTGGAAACATTTTCTAAAAAAATATACTTTTTTTTGTAAATAATTAACATTTTTATTTATGTACATATTTAATGTATTTAGTAAATAATATAAATACTTATCTATCTTTTATTAAATATTTAGGATAAAAATATAAAAATAATACATTTTTATTTTTATTATTATTTGACCTCAAAAATCACTTTTTTACAATATACTTCCTTTTTATTTATTTTTTGTATATAGTTAATAAATATTGTATATAATAAATAATAATACTTTTTATTTAGCAAAATTAGGGTTTTGCCCTAAACCATGAAAATACCCAAAAATTAACCTTTTTTTTTATTTTTGTTTATTTGTCACATGAAAAATACTTTTACATACATATAAAAATCATTTTTTGCATCTTGCATATTTATTGTATTTTATTTAATTATTGTACAATTAAATAACTTGTATACCCAATTTGGATTGTAATAGCTTAGATTTAAATTTGTTGCTAAAATATCCCCATTTGAACATTTGTACCCCCCATCCCATAATTATGTTGTAATAATTTAGGATTTTAAATTCCGCACTTTAAAGCTTTCTAAATATGCCATGATAGACTTAGGGTTTTGTATGCACAAATCAAAAAATAACAAATAGCTTGACCTAATTCAAAGACAAAAAAGCATGAAAATGGACAACACTAATCACACTTGCACCCCTAGGGTTACTCCACTTGTTGCCTTCAATAATGGGCCATGTTGCATGTTGAGTTTCTTTGGCAAAACAAAACAATTCAAATGATCATAGTCCCTCGATGACGCTTTCAAAAGTTGCCTAAAAATGATCAAGTCCCTTAAAGGAAAAATTGCCCAAAGACACTTGGCACCATTGCAATCATGGTCTAAACGATGACCCGCGCCCGTCCCGTTAACATCCTAACACAAGATTGTCCACCAAATACAATGGTGGAACAAAATTGTTAAAAGGGTTAAAACATAGGAAAGATCTTTTAGAAATTTAGGGTAGATAGCTCTTGGTTACTTAACCAAATCTTGCAAAACAATCCTTGCCATTTTTCAAAACACACATCACAACACACTTTCAAAACAACTTTCAAAAACATTGAAAACTTTTCAAAAGATAAGTACACCTTTGTATACATTCAAACATGGATCATTACAAAGGTTGCCACAACAAATGGCCTCTTTTCAAAACATTTTCAAACCCACACACAAAGGACCATTTCAAACAATTGAAAACACAAGGCAAGTGATCTAAGCAAGTAACTAAGAGCCCATGGATAACCATGGATAGAAAGGGTGCTAATACCTTCCCTTTCTATAATCTACTCCCCGAACCCAAGAAAACATCTCAAAGGTTTTTGCTGTGCTTTTTAACCTTTCCTTAGGATAAAATAAAAAGTCGGTGGCGACTCTTGCTCAACCGAAACATTTGCAAAAACAAACGCAAAACCCAAGTCAGTTCTCCCACCGTATCACACTGGCTGAGAATGGGTTTCAGCTCTTCTTGTTCCCGGGTTAAGCCTTGGATAAGAGCCATCTGCCCCAGCATCTGGGTTTTCATGGCACCTAACTCAGCTTGCAGTTGTCCCAGCCGTTCGTCCTTATTGTCTTCAGGACTTTTCTTGACCAAGTTCCCAACGAGGAGCGTTTTCAACTCTTCCTGCCCCTTGGATAGGTTTATAAAAATTTCCCTGAATTGGGTCTCTTGAGTATGAAGATCTTGGTTGTCTTATTAGAGAGCCATTGTTGAAATAAACAGCGAGAACATAAGATACTTGTACTGGGAGACCTTTTATGCAATGATATGTATGATATGTATGCAATATTTTCAAGGATCTCGCTGGGTAAACAAGAAACTGTTAGAATTTGTATTTTGCAGCTTTGATTGAAGAAACTTCGTGTCATCAAGAATCCTTTTTCAAGAGTCAAGCTCACCATATCGAGTGGGTCATAGCCACCGACTCAAGTTATCATGTTTTGATCTCTAGACGACATTGACTAGAGGAAAATAAATCCCCTTTGCCCCTTGCTAGACATTTGATTTACCATAACCTGCATCACAAACCCTTGAGATCCTTGAAATGGTTAAGGAAATGTTAAGGCATGATGTTATGATGTGTATGCTATGCGTTTAAGCAAAAGTGTGAGGTGCTGTAAGTAAACCATGCTATAAATCCAAATTATTGGATAAGGACTGTAAACAAAACCTGCAAGGAACTCATATTGTCAGATAACAAGAATGTGCAAGTAGTTCAAGTTTGAAGGCACACAAGTCACACAAACAGCCTTAAGTTTAGGCTTGCATGGGGTCTAGGTATTACCCTCTTGAAGTTCAGTCGGTTCAACCTGTCCCAGTAATAGTAACCAGGTTCTAGAGGATCTCAATATCACTGACCACCCTCGATCGATCATAATTCCAGTTTAGCAACCTTTTCTTGCGGCCGGAATCATTGCGAGAGTTTGGTCTCAATGAGTGTAGCATATTGCTACTTTTCTATGGCCAAGTTGGTTAATTATAGGTTCTAAGGTCAGTTGGTGCTTAATGACCCCTTAGCAGCCCCATATTCTCCTTGTTCCACCACAAGGGATATCGGTACAAACTAAAGTGTCACACTAACATAGCTACTGCTTCAACCGTATCGGTCTACGTTATACAGTTCCCTCACAGTCTATTGCTACTTACCTACAAGGTATCCCCATATTCAGGTAAGGATCTATAGTAACTCCGATTCAAACCCATAAAGATAAAGCATGCAAATCAAGCAATTGAAAACATTATGATGAACTAATCCTAAGGTACACTCCACTTATTATTCTCCCTAGCAGAGTCGCCAGTTCTGTGATACGGTGGGAAGAATTGACTGTTTTTTGGAATGCCGGTTTGCGTTTTACGTTTGTTTTCGCAAAAGTTCGCGGTAAGCAAGAGTCGCCACCGAATTTTATTTTATCCAACAAGGAAAGGAAAAAAGCACAGAAAAATTCCTTTTTCGAGATATTTCTCGGGTTCGGGGGGTAGATTATAGAAAGGGAAGGTGCTAGCACCCTTTCTATCTGTGGTTATCCACGGGCTCTTAGGTACTTGCTCAATTGTTTTCAAAATTGTTTTCTTTGTGCTTGTGGGTTTTGAAAAAAGTTTTATTTAAAACTTTAATTTAACTCTTGCTTCTGTCCTCAAGAGCATATGAAGTGTTTTTTGAAAATTTTGTTTGAAAAGGAGTGTAAGTGTGAATAAATTTGTTTTTTGAAAGAGCAAGTACTTAAGAACCATCTACCTACTCGAAAAAGGAATCGTTATATGCTAATATCCTTTAGAAAATGCTATCCCACTATTAGTGAGTAGGTAGCATCATCGTTGGAGTTTAAGGGTCAATTCGAATGAGGGACTTACGGTCACCAAAGCAATGTTAGGACGCTCTAGCGGTAACCCTAATGTCTTAGATCATTTGTTTGAGGCAACAATATCCGAGGCAACCATTTCGAGGCGACTATGATCTTTTAGACAAGAGGGCGACCTCTAAAGTGACCTATACTCAATGACCGTGTACGAAGGCAACCAAGTGAGGTGTACCCTAAGAGTGTGCATGTGCGAGTGTGTCGTTTTCAGTTATTTTTATCTTTGTACATGTTAAGGGTGATCTAATTTGATTTTAGGTTAAAACAGTCAGTCTTGTCATGCCATCCTATTATCAAACATCTAGCAGTTATATCTTGCGGAAATAAAATGTGGAATTTAAATTACAAGGCGTCGGGTATTTACATCGCCAAAGACAAACCCTTTAAAAATAAATAACGCGATAAAAAATAAATAAAAGTCCTATTTACTATTACAATCCGGGAGCAAGTGCATTATTGGATAGAAATAAATAAATCGCGTGCGAGAAATTAAATCGAGCGCAAGATTAGGGTTTTGACCCTTTTGGTTACAGAAAAAATCTTTTTATTGTTTTTTTTATTTTAAGAAAGAAATTAACCTAAATTAATTACTAAATTAATAAATTAATTAATTAAATGAAAAAAAATTATTTTTGGGTTTTTTGTTATTTTAAGAAAGTAAAATAAAATAATTAATGTTAGTAACTAAAACCTAATTAAATCTAATTTAATTTTAATTATTTACAAAAATAATAGGTTAAAGTTATTCTAATTAAAACCTAAATTAATTAATTAGTGTTTATTAATAAAAAATAAAAGTTAAAATTGAATAAAAATATTTTTGGTGATTTTATTTTATAAAAAAAGAAGAAATTTGTGATTGGTTAGAATTTAAATAAAAATAATAAAACAGTTGAGATAAACAAAATAAATGAAGAGAAGGGGGTATGGGCCTGATTATGGGAGTATGAACAACAATTGGAAGGCCCAAAAGCGCTGGCCCTGGTTGACCTTTGGAATCTAGTGTGCACGCTTGGACCTTGCCTATGGTAGTCCTTCAGTCCATAGCCATCAGATCTAGCCATTGTCCATCTCTCTCTTGGATGTATGAGGGTGCATGGTGAGCTGTAGGCCAACACGCGCATTGGAACATCTGAAAGATAAAATTAACAAGAACTTGGGGGACCTAGGATTTGAACCCAGGTCCTGAAGGAGTTTGAACGTGCACGCTTACCACTAGGCCATGATGATTTGTTTGTTAATAATATACAAAGAATATATAATAAAATAAAACAAGTCAAAGGCCAGAAAAAATATAAAAAAATGCGCGCCATTTGAACAAACCAATGGGCAGGGGACACTTCATCGTCCCTGTCTTGAAACCTGTAAAAAACTTACCTGCGGATTTGAATCCGCAGCTAAAAGCGCAGACCCATCCTAAAATCCATCTCAGGCTACATAAATCCATTCCAAGGACTTGGTTGGATTCGTCTTGGCTTCCTGATCAACACCATGCCCTTCTTGAGTCCCAATTTTGACTGAAACATAAAAACCCAAAAAACAAACGAAGAACCCTAGCTATGGTGGTTCTTCGTTCAGGCCTGATAAAAGTAATTGAATAATACCAATCGCTTGCAAATGTCATGTAGATTCAAAATATGGTATTGATTCATGAAAAGGATGCATAAATTCAGAGATGTGAAATCAAGAACATGGCTAGGTAGCGTGGGACTTTTAGCGCTTTATGGGGTCTGAAGAAGCTTGCTTTTGATCCAGGTAGATTGAATGAACACCCAGGAAGAGATTGGGACAAGTCTCAGCCCTTGAAAACACCTCTAAGCATGATTTCGATTTCAAGCTTTTTGTCACTTTTTTCCAACTTTGTTTTGCCTCTTTCTGCAATTACCAACCCTTGTCTCGATTACTTTGGCTTCCTTATGTAGTGTGTAGTGTATTAGGGTAAGAATTATGAATCAAATCCTCTCATATCAATGCATACATATTTGATTTGATCTCCTCTTTAAAACCTTCCAAATCTGCCAAATTTCAATCTTTTTGCCCATGATTTTGTTTGATTCAATTTGATGATGATAATGATGATAATCAAAACCTGAAGTAGCCAAAAAATCTCATGTTATCAAAGTTTTAGATTTTATATGATTTAATTTGATTTAGAATGAATAAATTCAATTAAAATCATATAAAATAATAAAAATATAATATGGGCTCATGGATGAAGCTAGGACACGTGCGCAACTCTGCAAGCTCAAATCAAGTGGAAAAGAATGGGCCCATTTGACAAAATTTGAAGTTTTGGGGATAGTTGACTTTTGGCAATTTTGCAAAAATGTCCAACTTCAACAATGCTTAACTTCTTCAATTTTGAACTTTTGGAGGTGTTCTTGAAATTTTTAGAAAGCTTGAGATGTCCTCTAACCAACCCTTATGGTCTCATCGCATTTTGATATTCCATGCTCAAGTTATAAGCTTTGGCAAAAAAGGTGTTTTTGTTGACTTTCAAAAATGACCTATAATGTCCAAATTTATAACTTCTTGTGAGTGCATTTTTTGATCTTGGGGTATGAAGATGGATTGTAGAAAATTTCATCCTCTTCAAAATGAGCTTTCGATGGGTCATTTCTCATAAAGTATGAGAAAGTTATGCTTGGTCAAAGTTTAGTTGACTTTTCCTGCAAAACCCTAATTTAGCAACTTTTGAATCTTGATGAATTTTGAGCAATCCTTGATGAATCATGATCAACACTTGATAAAATGATTAAATATACTTCAAAATAAGAATTTTGACAAAAAATCTTGAAGTTTGACTATTTGTAGGTCACAATTGACTTTTGCCCTAGCACAATCGATTTTTGGACCTTTGAGCAATTAACTGGGCAAACTTCTTCTGCAAGGCTTGAAACTTGACATGGATGATGTTGAGAATATATTAGGATATTAGGGAGAACTTGAGGTTATTTAGACTCAAGGATCTTGATACAACACAAAACCCTAATTTGGGGTTGATTGTCTTAGGAGATGACTTATCTGACCCACTCTTGAGCAACCTTGAGCCACTTGGAGATTTCTCTTGCAATGTTTTGAGAAATATGAGAGGGAAAATTTTGGGGTACAACACTAATGCGCCGGGATTATTCAAGGAATATATGAATCATATCTTTCATACTTATTTGGATCGGTTTGTAGTGGTGTTCATTGATGATATTTTGATTTACTCTAAGTCAGAAGAAGAGCATGCTGAATAGTTAAGAGTAGTATTGCAAATTTTGAAAGAGAAGAAGTTGTATGCAAAGCTGTCCAAGTGTGAGTTTTGGTTAAAAGAGGTTAGTTTTCTTGGTCATGTGATTTCAGGTAGTGGCATTGCTGTAGATCCATCGAAGGTTGATGCTCTGTTACAATGGGAAACTCCAAAGTCAGCTACTGAGATTAGAAGCTTCTTGGTATTAGTTGGTTATTATATAAGGTTTATTGAAGGGTTTTCTAAGTTGTCACTTTCGTTGACTAAGTTGACTTGTAAAGGTAGAGCATTTGTATGGGATATTCAGTGCGAAGAACGTTTTACGGAATTGATAAAGAGGTTGACGTCGGCTCCGATTTTGACGTTACCTAATCCAAGAGAGCCTTTTGTAGTGTATTGTGATGCTTCTAAGATGGGTTTAGGAGGTGTGCTTATGCAGAATGGTAAGGTAGTTGCTTATGCGTCAAGGAAGTTAAGGACTCATGAGAAGAACTATCCTACACAGGATTTAGAGCTTGTTGATGTTGTTTTTGCATTGACTATTTGGAGGCATTATCTTTATGGTTCTTGATTTGAAGTGTTTAGTGACCATAAAAGCTTAAAGTATTTGTTTGATCAGAAAGAGTTAAATATGAGGCAATGAAGATGGTTGGAATTTTTAAAGGATTATGATTTCAGTTTGAATTATCATCCAGGAAAAGTGAATGTGGTAGTTGATCAATGAGTCGAAAGACTTTACATATGTCAGCAATGATGATTAAAGAGTTGGAATTGATTGAGCAGTTCAGAGATATGAGCTTAGTTTGCGAGGTTACTCTGCAAAGTGTGATATTGGGTATGTTGAAGATTTATAATGAATTTCTAGACAATATCAGAGAAGCTCAGAAGTTGGATGTGAAACTTGTAGATTTGATGGTTGGGATTGATCAATCTGAGAATAGTGATTTTAAGCTTGATGAGCAAGGTATGTTGAGGTTTCGTAACCAGATTTGTATTCCTGATGAATGTTGAGATGAAGAAAGTGATACTTGAAGAGAGCCATAGAAGTAAGTTGAGTATTCATCCAGGAGCTACAAAGATGTATCGAGATTTGAAAGGTTTGTTTTGGTGGCCTGGGATGAAGAGTGACGTGGCTCGGTTTGTGTATGCATGTTTGACTTGTCAGAAGTCGAAAGTTGAACATCAGAAGCCTGCAGGATTGATGCAACCGTTGGAAGTTCCAGAATGGAAATGGGATAGCATTTCAATGGACTTTGTGACAGGGTTGCCTAATACTTTAAGAGGTCATGATTCGATTTGGGTGATTGTTGATAGGCTTACGAAGTCATCTCATTTTATTCCTATTAACATCAGTTTTCCAGTGCCGAAGTTGGCTGAGATTTATATCAGTGTGATTGGGAAGCTGCATGGTGTTCCTTTGTGCATTGTGTCAGATAGAGATCCAAGATTTACTTCTGATTTTTGGAAGAGTTTGCAAGAAGCGTTGGGTTCTAAGTTGAGGTTGAGTTCAGCGTATCATCCAGACTGAACGGACGATTCAATCATTGGAAGACTTGTTAAGGGTATGTGTTCTTGAGCAGGGAGGTTCGTGGGATACTTATCTTCCGTTGATAGAGTTCACTTATAATAACAGTTACCATTCTAGTATTGGGATGGCACCTTTTGAGGCATTGTATTGTCGAATATGTAGAACTCCGTTATGTTGGCATGAATCTGGTGAAAGTGTAGTACTTGGACCTGAACTTGTTCGTGAGACTACCGAGAAGGTGAATTTGATTCGATAGAAGATGAAAGCTTCACAAAATAGACAGAAGATTTATCATGACAAGCGAAGGAAGGGTTTAGAATTTCAAGATGGTGATCATGTTTTTTTGAGAGTTACACCTGTGACTGGTGTTGGGCGAGCATTGAAGTCTAAGAAGCTTACTTCTTGTTTTATTGGACCGTATCAGATTTCGGAGAGAGTGGGGAATGTTGCTTATAGAGTTCCTTTACCGCCTAATCTTTCGAATTTGCATGATGTGTTTCATGTGTCGTAACTTTAGAAGTATATTTCAGATCCATCTCATGTGATTCATATGGACGATGTGCAAGTACGGGATAATCTTACAGTGGAGACGATGCTTGTATGGATCGCAGGTCGTGAAATGAAGACTCTGAGGCGCAAAGAGATTGCCTTGGTTAAAGTGGTTTGGCTAGGAGCTGCCGGAGAAAGCATGTCTTGGGAGTTGGAGAGAAAGATGCAAGACTCTTATCCTAAATTGTTTGATTGAGGTAAATTTTCGAGGACGAAAATATTCTAAGTGGGGGAAAGTTGTAACGCCCGTAATTTAATTAATTATTTAATTAAATTATTTTTTTGGAATATTTAAGAAGTTGTGTTGTGATTAATTGGATTTATTTTATTAAGTGGAGAAATAATATATTAGAGGTATTATATTATTATATGGAGAAATAATATCTGAAGTGTAATATTATTTAATGTGGGCTTATTTTGAGAAAGTAGAAATAATAAGGGGGTGCAGGTTTTAAACCCAATAAGAAATAATAGAATAATAGGGTTATTTTATTATTTATTGGAATAGAATAGAAAGAAGAAAGCAATAGAAAGAAATAAGGATTTGGAAGAGAACGTGAAGCTGCTGGAAATAGTGGAAACCGGCAAGAACGTGAATTCAACCTGGAAATTATAGAGTGACCTTCAATCCAAGCTAAGGGTGGGGTTCTGACTTTATAATTGGGTTAATAATGATTGACATGTGGGGTTAGAGGGGACTGCTGTTTTGTTCTTGAATTGGATGTATACGATGATGTATGATGAAGATTTGATGAACTTTAGATGAATAATGATGTCAATATGTTGTTTGATCGATGTAGCAATATAGGATAATGTTAGGTGATGAATTATCGTGATTATAATAAGGTTTATAAGGTTAAGAATATGATTCCCGTAGTAAAAATTCAGAGGAAATCGTGAAATTATGCAGGAAGGGTCAGGATGTGTGGACCTCAAACTTGATGTGTTGACACATGAAGGTTGCAAGACTCATGATGAGTCAATCGGAGAGATGCATGTGTCGATACATGCTGTTTATGAGACCAGGATGAGTCGATCCATAAGGGGGATGTGTCGACTCATGTTGTGCAGATGAAGCAGTATGTGTCGATCCAAAGGGTTTTGCGTCGACCCATAATGTCTGATTTTTGACATATTCAGTTTTAAAATGCTGTAACTTGAATTTTAGGATGCCGTTGAGATGTCGTTCGAAGCGTTAAATAGCTAACGTGATGACCTTTATTCTAGATGATTAAAATGATGAATAAGAAGTGTAATCCTAGTAGCCAATTTAGGATTTAGAATCATTTCCCGTGTTGGTCGTTGTGCTGACTTTTAAACAGAATGATGAATGTGAGATGTTTAGAGACTGTTGTTCGAATTATGACAGTAGGATTAGTGACATCAGCGATGTAAAATTGCAGAATAACAGTATGGATTACTGTAGTAGTAATATACAGTTGAGTTGTTAGTGAGATTTTATTAACGAAGTTGTGTTTGATAATTTATGATGAATAAATGATGTTGATGAATAAACGATGTTTAATGAATTATTTTGATGATATGAGATGTTGATGACGAGACATTGAGATGCATTTGAGATGTTATTTTGAGATGTATTTTGAGATGTTAATTTGAGATGTTTTGAGATGATTTTAGATGTTGTTGACTTGGGTGTTATTATTACATTCATGGTTGAGTCGCATACATTTCATTTTTGAGATGGAGCTGATGCTCGGTTTTTTGGTCTAGATTGGCAAATTAAGTTAAAGGCTTATGCCTTGTTGACGCCTCTATTAATTGGAAAATTTTTGAGATGGGAGTTCTGCTCCAATGGTACCACATGCATTTGCATAGTATTGAGTCGCATTAGATGATTGTATAAAGAAGTGTATTTTGATGTTGATGAATATGTACATGTGTTGTAATTGTTGTTGATTATGAGATGAGAAGTGGTGATGTAATTGATCTAATTTAATATATTAATTATCATGTGCTTTATTATATTGTTAGATAGCTCACCCTTTCTGTTTGAACGCTGCCCCTATGTTGGTAACGTTCAGGTAGTCGAGAGTGAAGGTTGTATTCCTTCAATAGTTCGAGTTGATGTTATTGCTCTGATATGTAACACTCGGGGGGGGGGGGATGAACGTTTGCTGATTTTTGATCGTTTATTTTCAGTTGTTTAATTTTAATTTGATTATCATTAAATATGAGTTGTTTCGAAGTTGTTGTTTTGTTAGAGATGTTATTAAGAATTCTGCTGCGTAGATGTTGATTTATTTGATTAAAGATGTTACGTTGACGGTTCATCCGATGTTTGAAAAAGTGTTATATATCCACGATGAATGCAATGAATTTGTTAGAAGAATTTGTGACGTCCCGATTCATTTGTATGATTGAAATTTTATAACTGATTTATTTTGCATAATTGCTTGGGGTAAAATTGGGGTGTTACAGCATTCTTGATGATCATCTCGCTCACCATCCATTGGAAGAGTATCAGTCAATGAAGTTTGATTTTCCAGACGAGGACATTATGAAACTTGATGATAAAGAAGGACCCGAACCAGTGGAGTGATGGACTCTGATGTTCGATGGTGCATCAAATGCTATGGGCCATGTCATTGGGGTAGTTTTGACCTCTCCATGCGATACTCACATACCTTTCACTGCCAGATTATGTTTTGATTGTACGAATAATGTCTCCAAATACGAAGCTTGTGTGATGGGTCTTGTAGCAGCCATTGATTTGAAGATCAAGATTCTTGAAGTTTATGGGGACTCTGCCTTAGTGATACATCAAGTACGAGGTGATTGGGATGCACGACACCCTAATTTAGTTCCATATTAGGATTACATAATAGAGTTGTTTCCTGCTTTCGATGAGATTACCTTTGAGCACATTCCTAGAGAAGCAAATTAATTGGCAGATGCTCTGGCCACTTTAGCAGCAATGTTCAAAGTCAGTTATCTGAATCATGCACCCCATATAAGAATCTATTGTTACATAGAGGCATCACACATTTTCCCTGCTCATTGTCTCACAACTGAAGATGTGTCGCACGAAAAACCATGGTACTTCGACATCAAAAGATATCTTGAGAAGCAAGAGTACCCCGAGGGTGCTACAATTTGTGATAAGCGAACTCTTAGAAGGTTGGCATCTGAGTTTTTACTGTCAGAAGACGTTCTGTACAAGAGAAACTATGATTCGGTTCTGCTCAGATGCATGGATAGACACGAAGCAGAATCCATTATACGAGAAATGAACGAGGGCTCTTTTGAGACTCATGCCAGTGGATATTCCATGGCCAAGAAAATCCTATGAGCAGGTTATTTCTAGATGATGATGGAAAGTGACTATTGTGTATATGCAAAGATGTGCCATAAATGTCAGGTTTACATGGACAGGATACATGTTCCTCCCACTCCTTTGAATGCGATGACTTCACCATGGAACTTTGCAATATGGGGCATTGATATGATTGGACGCATCGAGCCGAGCGCTTCAAATTGACATAAGTTTGTTCTTGTTGCTATTGATTACTTCACCAAGTGGGTGGAAGTGGCTTCGTACAAGAATGTGACCAAGCAAATTGCACTCGTTTCATCAAGAAATAAATCATTTTTCGTTATGGAACTCCTAACGAGATCATCACTGATAACGGGTCAAATCTCAATAACAAAATGATGAAGGAAATGTGTGAAGAATTCAAGATCGAGCACCATAATTCATCACCTTATCGACCGAAGATGAATGGGGCAGTCGAAGCTGCTAACAAGAACATAAAGAAGATCGTCCAGAAAATGGTGAGAACATACAAAGATTGGCATGAGATGTTGCCTTTCGCCCTGCACGGCTATCAAACTTCGGTGCATGCTTCTACTGGGGCAACTCCGTTTTCACTAGTCTACAATATGGACACGGTACTCCTAGTCGAAATGGAGATTCCTTCCTTGAGGGTTCTGATGGATACTAAACTTGATGAAGACGAATGGATTCAAATGACACTCGACCAACTCAATCTCATTGAAGAAAAGCGCCTAGCAGCCATTTATCACGATCAGTTATATCAACAGCGTCTCAAGAGAGCATTTGACAAGAAGATTCAGTCTCGAGAGTTCCACACAGGTGACCTAGTCTTCAGGAAGATTCTCCCAATCCACATTGATCCAAGAGGAAAGTGGACTCCCAACTATGAGGGGCCGTACATCGTGAAGAAAGCTTTCTCATGAGGTGTTATAATCCTGACAAACATGGATGGGAAAGACGTTCCTCTTCCAGTCAATTCAGACTCAGTAAAAAATACTACGCATAAAAGGACCCGCTAAGAAGAAAACCCGAAAGGGCGGCTTAGGCAAAATTTAGGGCTAAAAAAGAAAAAAAATATTCCCTGCTAAGTTGAAAACCCGAAAGGGCGGCTTAGGAAAAAATAAGTGTCCCGATGGATTGAAAACCCGAAAGGGTGATTGTGATACGGTGGGAAGAACTGACTGTTTTTTGGAATGCTGGTTTGCGTTTTGCGTTTGTGTTTGCAAAATGTCGCGGTAAGCAAGAGTCGCCACCGACTTTTATTTTATCCAACAAGGAAAGGAAAAAAGCACAAAAAAATTCCTTTTTCGAGATATTTCTGAGTACGGGGGGTAGATTATATAAAGGGAAGGTATTAACACCCTTTATATTCGTGGTTATCCACGGGCTCTTAGGTACTTGCTCATTGTTTTCAAAATTTCTTTCTTTGTGCTTGTGGGTTTTGAAAAAGTTTTTATTTGAAACTTCGATTTAACTCTTGCTTCTCTCCTCAAGAGCGTATGAAGTGTTTTTTGAAAACTTTGTTCGGAAAGTGTAAGTGTGAAAAGTTTTTGTTTTTGAAAGAGCAAGTATCTAAGAACCATCTACTTACTCGAAAAAGGAATCGTTCTATGCTATTGTCCTTTAGACAATGCTATCCCACTATGAATGAGTAGGTAGCACCGTCGTTGGAGTTTGAGGGTCAATTCGAATGCGGGACATACGGTCACCAAAGCAATGTTAGGACGCCTTAGTGGTAACCCTAATGTCTTAGATCATTTGTTTGAGGCAACAATATCCGAGGCAACCATTTCGAGGCGACTATGATCTTTAGACAAGAGGACGACCTCTAAAACGACCTATACTCAATGACCGCGTACGAAGGCAACCAAGTGGGGTGTACCCTAAGAGTGTGCATGTGCGAGTGTGTCGTTTTCATTTTATTTTTATCTTTGTACATGTTAAAGGTGATATAAGTTGATTTTAGGTTAAAACATTCAGTCTTGTCATGCCATCCTATTATCAAACATCTAGCCGTTATATTTTGCGGAAATAAAATGCGGAATTTAAATTACAAGGCTTCGGCTATTTACATCGCCAAAGACAAACCCCTTTAAAAATAAATAAAGCGATAAAAAATTAATAAAGGTCCTATTAACTATTACAAACCGGAGGCAAGTACATTATTGAATAAAAATAAATAAATCGCGTGCGGGAAATTAAATTGAGCGCAAATTAGGGTTTTAACCCTCATTGGTTAAAGAAAAAGTATATTTTTGTTGTTTTTATTTTAAGAAAGAAACTAACCTAAATTAATTAATAAATTAATAAATTAATTAATGAATAAAAATAAATTATTTTTGAGTTTTTGGTATTTTAAGAAAGAAATAAAAATTAATTGAATTAGTAAAACCTAATTAAATCTAATTTAATTTTAATCATTTACAAAAATATGTTAAAGTTATTCTAATTAAAACCTAAGTTAATTTAATTAGTGTTTATTAATAAAATTAAAATTAAAATTTTATTTGATAAAGAAAATATTTTTGTGATCTTATTTTATAAAGAAAAGAATTTTTTTTATTGGTTAGTAAATTAAATAAAACAATAAAAACAATTAATAAAACTAAATAAATAAAACAGAAAAGAAAGGGGTTTGGGCCTGATTTTGGTGGTGTAGATAACAATCTGAAGCCCAATTGTGATGGCCCTTCGTTGACTTTTTGAATTTGGTGTGCACGCGCCGACTTGGCTCCATGGTGGACCTTCAGATCCTGGCCACCAGATCTGGCCAATGGCCATCTGGCTACTGCATGGGCTATGGTGCACGGTAGGCTGCAGGTTTGAATATGCACTTGATCACCTGAAATACAAAATCAAATAGAAATTGGGGGACCTGGGATTCGAACCCAGGTCCTGAAAGTGATTGCCAATGCACGCTTGCCACTACGCTGATTTGTTTATTTGTTAATAATATGAAAAGAATATATTATGTAATAAAACAAGTCAATGGTCAGAACAAAAACAAAAATGCGCGTGTAGCGGTGAAAATCGGAGATCAAGCTATTAATTAACTTGACTCACAAAAAGCAAGAGTCGCCATCGCGCTTTATTATTTCCAAGGGAAAAGGGAAAAGAGCGAAATAAAACCCTAAAATATGCAATGTAAAATAATACTTAAAAGTAATAAAAATACAATGCGTTTTTTGAAAGAGATCGAGAGTTCGGGGGTTGGTTATACAATGGGAAGGTATTAGCATCCAATGCATCTGCGGTACTCCGCAGGAACCTTTTGAAATATCTGTTTTTTTGGTTAAAAATTGTTTGTTTGATTAAAATGGTTCGTTTGGCTAAAAATCTGTGTTGGAGAGATTTTGAAGATACGACGACCTAATGTCAAAATTTTGACTTAAAAGGTGTGAGTTTGAAAATGGAGTCTTTTGGGAAAATTATCTTAAGTTTGGAAAAATAGTAAACAAGCAAAAAAATGAATGAGGCTATTCGCACGATTGTAGAAGATGTTTGATGACGTGAAGTCAACAAATTTCTATCTTTTCCTTGGAGTAAATCGAGCGAGCAAAATAAAATAGACATCAAAATATAAGCAATCAAAATTCACAAGAAAATAAATATAACGAAACAGATTAACGAGCAAAAGGCATCGAGAAATTAAAATGACAAAGATATTAAAACAAATAAAAGAGAATGTAACAAATTATCTAAAGAACTTATCTGAACTAATTTAAAAATTTAAGAACACTTGCTAAAATAATTCTAAACTAAATTACAAGTTCTAAGGTTATAAAAATAGTTCTGAGATTATTAAATTGAATCTAAACCAACTAAAAATGTAAATTAAGTTAAAATTATAAAATTACTAAGTTAAATCTAAACTAAATAAAAATTCTAAAATTTACATAACTAAATTAAAACTAAAATTACTACAATAATTCTAACTTTAAACTAATTAGTTCTAATTAAAAGGAATTTTTGTAATTTTATATGATTAAACTAATAAACCTAATATTAAATCTAATCTACTATATATTTTTGAATCTCCTAGCTTAAATCTAAAACAAAACTTTAAAGTAAGTAGATTAAAACTAAATCAAATAAAAAATAAAAGATAATGTTAAAACATAAAATATGGGGTGTGCTGATAGTATTGGGGGTATATTGGTTAGTAAACAAGGGCTCAAAAATTGAAAAGCCCAAACAATAACCTAATAGCATATTAAAATAATAATCATTAAATTAAAAAAAAATGAAGAAGAAGTTACAGCAGTCCGCATTCTCCAAACGTGTAGGTCCACCAGCAGCTTGGCTGACTTTCTTATCAAACACCAAACCCTTGACAAGCTCAGTATCATCAACAGTCCCACCAAGCTTCTTCACAATCTTGACATCACGGAGATCCACCATGTTAGGTTTGTCAGAATCCCCGACAGAGAGAACCGAGTTGACGGCGATCGGAGCGAGAAGCGAAGAGTACTGACTAACAACCTTGTTGTTAAGCGAAGTGCTAGCCGATTTGACAAGCAATTCACGGTCGGAGAGCTCGACCGGGACAGCCATGGCGGTGAGGATGTCAACAGCTTTGACGGAGGCTTTATGGAGGGAATCAGTGAAAGAGGGTTGTCGACGGCGATGAACGATGGTGAGTTGGGATTACGGTGTGGTTGTGATAGAGGGAGTGTTTGGACAGAGGGAGGGGGGTAAGAGCGGGATTATGATGACAGAGATGGTGGCCGCATTCAATGGAGGTCCAAGCAACGTCGGCGACTTCAAGCGCCGTTTTGGCCACATCTATGGAGCGTCGCGTACACGTGATTGGAATTTTAGGGATTGCGTAATTGGAGATTTGAAGTCAAGGCAAGTGAACGTTTAGGTTTCTGAAATCCCTAATTCCCTAATCTGATTTTGATTTTGTCGTTGGAAACTGATTCATTGTTGTTTCGTGTTGTGAGGTTTTTTTTTTGAAAAAAGGATAAATGGCTGACCAAAGGAAATGGATGGTGAGAAGCATACATTACAGTGAAGCTTTTGGAGATAAGAAACATGTTTTCCACTTTTATTGTATATTTTTTCTTTTTTTCAAAATTAACAGTAACACGTCTTTGCAGCGGCAAGCAAATGAAACCCTTAATAACCATTCCCCCCTATTGCAAAAGGTGATGGATTATAGTGAAGCTGAAGCAAATATAACGTCGAAATTAATAAAATGGAGTCATAAACCTGGTATGTCGAATTTTCCTTGACTATGTTCTTGGTCTTTCTCTAACTTTCCTTCTGAATCCGAATTTGCATCTTCTGCATTTGTGTCTTGTTCTTTTTCCTTGTCTGTCTACTTCTTCCATTTCTACGGATATTGTTGCTATGTTTTTGTGTGTGATCGATATAGTGACGAGGAGCTGAGGTAGACGGAAAGCTAATGGCATCGTGGAAGCTGGACAAAAACAGTGATGATGAATCGTTGATGGTGATAGCATTGAGAGCATGATAGTAAACACAAAAAACGCCTTTTACTGTCTTTCTTATGCACTAGTGGAACTGGAGGGGAGAAGGCATTGGAGGGTGGTTAGCAGGCTGTGAGAATTGAATTGAGAGAGGGAATTGTTGGAGTTTAGATGATGCGGTGAAGGTATGCTCTTTCATGTTTCCGTTTTTTTTTTATAACCCTTTGTCTTCTATCTTCGACTTAAGCTTCTTCTTTTGCTTCTATTTGCATTTCATTATGTTGTTATTATGTTAAGTGTAGGGTCTATCCACGAAAGTTTTGATTTGTGAATGGGTTGATTTCTTTGTGAGGCGAAGGGTATAGGGTTTGGTCTGCAGGGTGAAGAATAGAATATGGACAGGGATGGTGAAATAGGGAATGAGAAACTGTGGATGTGAGAGTGAGGTGCAACGTTGGAAAGAGAGAAGAGGTGGAAATGAACACACGATTCCCCTGATGAATCAGTCTTCAAAAATCAACGATCAACTGTACTTCTGGCTTGAGAGATTCTGAACCCTAATCGAGGCATGGGATCTTAGGTCAAAAATTGGGGTACAACAGCTGCCCCTATTTAAGTTTCTTCTATCTGGAGGGATGAAGATTGGGATCTTCATTTCGACGAGATTGAAGGGACTTAAATATAGAATACACAATTTTTGGCCTTAAGATACCGCGGTTATGTTCATGATATGATATGAATGTAATGCTCTGAATTTTATGGGGAATGACGCCATATGAGACATACTATGCTGGAGAAACCAGGCACATTATACAGTAATCCCACAGAGGAACAGATTATAACACCACTGGGGAAACAAAGTCATAGACTTCAAATGAGAGACTCTTGAATGATTTACATCAGTATTGAGACTGGAAAAGGTAATGATTCACATCAGTACTGTGACTAGAAAAGCATATGATTGACATCAGTACTGTGACTGGAAAAGAAAATGATGGATATCAGTACTGTGACTGGAAAAGAAAATGATAGACATCAGTACTGAGACTGGAAAGTGATTAACATCAGCACTGTGGCTGGAAAACAAAATGATTGACATCAGCACTATGGCTGGAAATAAACATCTCTGATTTCTGAATTTTACCAAGAATGGTAACACATTTCCTCTTTAACCAAGATATCACTTGAAAAGGATAAAATAACAAACTTCCCCACGGGATTTTTCCAAAGGGATGCCATTTGCTGAGTAAACATTATTGTTGGGGATACACAAGCTGCTCAAATAAAGAGGCCGCCACTTGCTTCCTTTCAAAGGTGTCAATAACATACAAGCTGCTCATGAAGAGACCGCCACTTGCTGTCTTCAAAGAAAATTAAAGCATACAAGCTGCTCATGAAGAGTCCGCCACTTGTTGTCTTCAAAGAATATCAAAGCACACAAGCTGCTCATGAAGAGTCTGCCACTTGTTGCCAATAACCTACAAGCTGCTCAAATAGATAAGCTGCCACTTGCTGTCTTCCAAAAATACTAACGTACAAGCTGCTCATGAAGAAGCTGCCACTTGCCGTTTTCCGTACAAGCTGCTCATGAAGAGACTTCCACTTGCCATTTTCAAGGGAACAATAACACACAAGTCGCTCAAGTAGATAAGTTGCCACTTGTTGTCTTTCAAAAATACTAACGTACAAGATGCTCGTGAAGAAGCTGCCACTTGCCGTTTTCAAAAGTGTTGATAACATACAAGTTGTCCATGAAGAGACTGCCGCTTGCTGTTTAAAAAGTGTTGATAACATACAAGTTGTCCATGAAGAGACGACCGCTTGCTGTTTTCAAAGGTGACAATAACATACAAGTTGCTCATGAAGAGACCGCCGCTTGCTGTTTTCAAAGGTGACAATAACATACAAGTTGCTCATGAAGAGACCGCCGCTTGCTGTTTGTCAAGAGTATCCATAACACACAAGTTGCCTCATGAAGAGACTGCCGCTTGCTGTTTAAAAGTGTTGATAACATACAAGTTGCTCATGAAGAGACTGCCGCTTGTTGTTTTTAAAAGTGTTGATAACATACAAGTTGTCCATGAAGAGACTGCCGCTTGCTGTTTCTTTTCAAAATTACCAATAACACACAAGGTGCTCATGAAGAGACCGCCGCTTGCTGTTTCTTTCAAGGTATCAATAACATACAAGTTGCTCATGAAGAGACCGCCTCTTGCTGTTTTTTCAAATGTATCAATAACATACAAGTTGCTCATGAAGAGACCGCCGCTTGCTGTTTTTTCAAATGTATCAATAACATACAAGTTGCTCATGAAGAGACCGCCGCTTGCTGTTTGTCAAGAGTATCCATAACACACAAGTTGCCTCATGAAGAGACTGCCGCTTGCTGTTTCCCAAAAAGATACCCATAAAATATCGTGAAGATATTGCTGGAGGTGAGAACCAATAATTTCATCGAGGATGGACAAACTGCTCATGAAGAGACCGCCATTTGTCGTAGAGAAATCAGAAATAGTCAAACTGCTAAAATAAAGAGTCAGTCACTTGTTGTCATGTCGATATTCCAGAAGAAGGTTGTGATAACACTACTGGGGAATAAAGTCCATCTTCAATGGGGAACCATGAGTAAATCCTTCTTGAGGAGACCAAGTATTTACATTGCGAAATAAATGCACTTTCCATCTAGGTTTCACAGCCTAGAGAGATCCACAGGGTATCGTTCACAAGAGACACAACTCAATCCAGGAATAAACTGGAGAGAAAACAGTCAAACAAGACTCCAACCAATGAGGAAACAACTCAAAATGGGGATTTATCCTATCCAGAGATGGAAGAGGAAAGCTAAAGCAAGATTCTTCCACGAGAGTTAACTCAGTGGGGAATTAGAAAAGAGGCGCACTTTCTGCTTAAGTTGACACTCTATTTGGAAAGATCAAATATGCTATTTGAACAGACATAACCAAGGTATACGAACTCAAAGATATCAACAAATACAAATGTGCGTGCATGATGCAAGTATGAACGAATGAATGAATGTCATATATATGTTAACAAAACAGACAGGATAAACTGGAGATGATAAGACATCATAGAACAACCCAACACTCGGCTAATCTCAACAGGAGGGGAACATTACTGGAGATAAAAACAAAAGCCATCATTGGAGCAAAGTCCTTTTACAAGGCTTAAGTATCTCTGGAGAGGAAGATATTTTTGGTAGAAAACCCAAAGTCCAATCTTCTAATGTCAACAATCCATTGAAAGGATAACAACACGAACAATGCTTCAGCTGGAAAAAGTCATGCTTAGCTGGAGATACTGGGAACACCACCCTCTGATAATGTATGAAAAACATATCTTGATAAATCTGGATTGCCCCTGGGATTAATTTTGGATGCCCCAAGTTTACTGCTGATAAGCTGCATGTTGCACGATAATTCTTGCGAATACCTTCACTTCTAACATGCCCCAAGCTATCTGGCTGATGAGGAGAAATCGTCTCGAGAGGATTTTACAAAAGACCTGGCATCCACCATGCCCTAGTGTCTTCAAACTCTTAGAGAGATTCATCAAATCTCGATGTGATTGCCCCGGATTGACTGTAGTCGGCACAACAAAGTCTTTGAATTTTTGCCCCAAACGAGCAAACAAGTTGGGAAAAACATTAACTGGGAGAAGCAACATGTTCGTGCTTACGGTCATCAGGTGACATGTCCATGGATATGATTTTTTTTTCTTGAAATGATTCGCCAATTACTCAACATAGTTTCAAACCTTAAAAGAATAAACTCGTCGCTAGTGCTTATATGTGAGCTTCCTTGATATCAAACAAATGTTTTGCAGTTAGAGAAAGTTTACAATGAGAATGAAAATTCTAATGCAACAGTTATGTAAGTCTTGAAGATTTTGAAAGATATCGCACAAATTTTGCGAGTTAAAGCACCATTTATTTTTGTATAGGAAAAACATATGATACCAACATAACTATTTAGAACATTCATGGGAGTCAGGAACACTATCTCATTGAAGTATGCTTTCAAAATAATCTTACTTCAATTAGGACTTTTGAAGGTTGTAACGTGGTCTGGTTCATGGTTTTTAGAAAAAATATTTTAAGGCTCAAAATATTTGGTGCCCACCCATTCTTCATGATGTTCTCCAACCCTATGTTTAGTTAATTCGACATGAGTGTTCATCTCTCAAAAGGATTTTGTGACGGTCAAAGAAACGACGAGGCTTTCGGAGTAGCAACCACCCTCATGTCTTCGTGTTTGTAGTCACCAATTGCTGAGGACTTTTCTTTGCAGTCCTTTTCTTTGCGATTTTATTTTCCCTAACTTTTTCCTGAACTAATTCTTTTGAATTGATAGTCCAGCGGGATGCCTTAATTTTTCCTAAGTCACACGTTTTCATGTTTTTTTGACTTAGCAGGCTTTTTCTTTTTCTCGATTTTTGACTTTTTGAACAAAATGTGTGACATTAGCTTGTATTTGCTTGTTTGAGAAGATTGTGATTGCCTCGTTTCTTGATGAATAAGGGATAACATTGTGGTTCCACATCCTCTAGATTCATTATACATGAAGGATAGCCCTCGTAGTTTCTCTTCAAAAAAAACATCTTCCTTATGAATTTTGAACACTCAGTCAGATTAACTAAAAACTACCCTGCCCCAGGTTAAAATTCAAGGTTTTTTTGTATAGGAAGGAACTTCTACTTCAAGGCTCAAAAGGGGTTAGCAAGGGATTATCTTCCTTATATCTCCGGTGTTTAGGGATTTGAAACAATGCCTGTACATCATCAGCAAGATTTTATCCGAAAGCAAACTACCAGAGATTTTGTGTTCTTTAGATCATCATCCTCCCTTCAATCTCTGCCTAGGCAAGAGAATGAGCAACAATTTGGTATCATAGTGCAAAAGCAATTTAAAATTTGAAAACAAATAGGAGTGAAACGAATGAACTTCTTCAAGACAAACATATTCATTGTATTAAGATAATCATTCAGATGCAAACAAGTTCTTACATGCAAACAATGTTTTGATAAACAAGAAAAATTACAAAAAGCAGAAATAAGTTAATGATCGGGGAAGGCTTTCCATCTGGACTTGAATCACCGAAAACATCCTTCAAAACTCAAAGTGACCATCAATCGTGTGTACTCTTTGGGCACATGCTTGATTTGAACTTCAAAACCAACGTCCTTGAATGACAAGATACCTCTTCTGACCAACTTCTGAACCTCAATCTTCAAAGCAAAGCAACCCTCCAAGTCATGCCCAGGAGCACCTTGATGAAAGGTACAAGCCAAATTAGCTCTGTAGTACCAATGTATCTTCTCAGGAACCTTCGGTGGAGGTCGGGTCTGAACCAAATTCCTCTGCATCAGGATAGGGAACAACTCTGTAGGTAATTGGAATTGGATCAAACCGGGTTTTCCTCTGATTAGGAACTTGCTGATTCTGTTGATGAATAGGAGAAACATGATGATTCTGACAATGATTATTTCTTCCTCTGGTTCTCTTCTTGGAAAAGTTATTATCAAACTTCTTCACACCCTTAGCTGAGCTACCATCTTCATATGAACATCCTTTCCCAACATCTTCTTCTAGACGCACTCCCACTTTCACCTTGTCAGGAAAGTCATTAGGTGCATTAATTATCATCTTCTCATAAATGAATGATTTTAGAGTTTCAGTGAAGATTTTTATCATTGCTTCCTCCCTCCTAGAAGGATTGACTCGGGCGGCAACCAGAATTTCAACCAATACCAGTTAAGTGCTCCATACTAGCTTTTAAATTAGTCACCTCTCTGCGGAGTTCAGAAATCTCTTGCTTGATATTCTCCATTGTTCTCTTAGCGTGAGTGTTGTACTGGTGAGACCAAGGAAAAATAAGACTCGGAAAAAGACCTTTGAAAGTGAAACAAAAAATGTAGAATGATGTATGATATGCAAAAGAGAGTTTTTATTTGATTTTCAAGGAGTTCAAGATATTAAGTTGTAAACATCAAAGTATGAAGATAGAAGATGAATTTTAAATTGGCTCCAAACATCGATCAAGTTATCATCAAGATCAATCATCCATTTTGGTGGATTAGGGTTTTCGCCCTATCAACACCCAAGATCCATTGAGCTCGACGAAACTTGTGATGTTTACAAAGAAAGACCTCCAAATTCCTTCAAAGTCAAGTGGAAAGGGTTTTATGGTTGCATGAATGCATGGCTATGAAACAACCACAAGCAAGGTCACAAATAAAGTCGAAAGGTTCAACGTCACGAGCATGGAGTCAAGGTAAGGAACACCCCCAAGGTAGGTACTAACGGTTTAATCATACCTGTAGAACAAGGTTCTAAGAGTTCCCGGAGTCTACATTCCTCCTTCAGATATTACCAACGTCTTGATTACTCAATAATCAACAATATTCTCAAGAGAAACTCATCCGAGCGTAGCATCGCGTAACAATTACTTCCGGATTACTCCGTTATAATCTCCGCGCTACACCTAAAAGGCCAAGATGGGTTAGGGTTCTACGGTTCCCAGTTTCTCTGGCTCCCAGGTCGAAAATAATAATGTCTTCCCGATTACTCGGTAAACAAATATTACGTTCAAAAGGGCCTTCCACTGAGTGGGGGATCTCATGCCTCCTTCTTCGGGATTACTCCCTCAAAGTTAACATGACTATACCGCCCGTCCTATTCCTAAGTGTAACTTAGTCCGGGTATAGGACTTATCCTTTGTAAATATTATCAACAACCAAATAATCATAATATATACATATAATCAAAAAATCAAATAATGATAAAACAGATAAAACAAATTAGGCTTAACCCACTTAAGGATGGACCAGCAAGAGGTCAATCTTTCCCCAGCAGAGTCTCCAATTCTGTAGCGGTGAAAATCAGAGATCAAGCTATTAATTAACTTGACTCACAAAAAGCAAGAGTCGCCACCGCGCTTTATTATTTCCAAGGGAAAAGGGAAAAGAGCGAAATAAAACCCTAAAATATGCAATGTAAAATAATACTTACAAGTAATAAAAATACAATGCGTTTTTTGAAAGAGATCGAGAGTTCGGGGGTTGGTTATACAATGGGAAGGTATTAGCATCCAATGCATCTGCGGTACTCCGCAGGAACCTTTTGAAATATCTGTTTTTTTGGTTAAAAATTGTTTGTTTGATTAAAATGGTTCGTTTGGCTAAAAATCGGTGTTGGAGAGATTTTGAAGATACGACGACCTAATGTCGAAATTTTGACTTAAAAGGTGTGAGTTTGAAAATGGAGTCTTTTGGGAAAATTATCTTAAGTTTGGAAAAATAGTAAACAAGCAAAAAAATGAATGAGGCTATTCGCATGATTGTAGAAGATGTTTGATGACGTGAAGTCAACAAATTTAAATCTTTTCCTTGGAGTAAATCGAGCGAGCAAAATAAAATAGACATCAAAATATAAGCAATCAAAATTCACAAGAAAATAAATATAACGAAACAGATTAACGAGCAAAAGGCATCGAGAAATTAAAATGACAAAGATATTAAAACAAATAAAAGAGAATGTAACAAATTATCTAAAGAACTTATCTGAACTAATTTATAAATTTAAGAACACTTGCTAAAATAATTCTAAACTAAATTACAAGTTCTAAGGTTATAAAAATAGTTCTGAGATTATTAAATTGAATCTAAACCAACTAAAAATGTAAATTAAGTTAAAATTATAAAATTACTAAGTTAAATCTAAACTAAATAAAAATTCTAAAATTTACTTAACTAAATTAAAACTAAAATTACTACAATAATTCTAACTTTAAACTAATTAGTTCTAATTAAAAGGAATTTTTGTAATTTTATATGATTAAACTAATAAACCTAATATTAAATCTAATCTACTATATATTTTTGAATCTCCTAGCTTAAATCTAAAACAAAACTTTAAAGTAAGTAGATTAAAACTAAATCAAATAAAAAATAAAAGATAATGTTAAAACATAAAATATGGGGTGTGCTGATAGTATTGGGGGTATATTGGTTAGTAAACAAGGGCTCAAAAATTGAAAAGCCCAAACAATAACCTAATAGCATATTAAAATAATAATCATTAAATTAAAAAAAAATGAAGAAGAAGTTACAGCAGTCCGCATTCTCCAAACGTGTAGGTCCACCAGCAGCTTGGCTGACTTTCTTATCAAACACCAAACCCTTGACAAGCTCAGTATCATCAACAGTCCCACCAAGCTTCTTCACAATCTTGACATCACGGAGATCCACCATGTTAGGTTTGTCAGAATCCCCGACAGAGAGAACCGAGTCGACGGCGATCGGAGCGAGAAGCGAAGAGTACTGACTAACAACCTTGCTGTTAAGCGAAATGCTAGCCGATTTGACAAGCGATTCACGGTCGGAGAGCGCGACCGGGACAGCCATGGCGGTGAGGATGTCAACAGCTTTGATGGAGGCTTTATGGAGGGAATCGGTGAAAGAGGGTTGTCGACGGCGATGAACGATGGTGAGTTGGGATTACGGTGTGGTTGTGATAGAGGGAGTGTTTGGACAGAGGGAGGGGGGGTAAAAGCGGGATTATGATGACAGAGATGGTGTCCGCATTCAATGGAGGTCCAAGCAACGTCGGCGACTTCAAGCGCCATTTTGGCCACATCTATGGAGCGTCGCGTACACGTGATTGGAATTTTAGGGATTGCGTAATTGGAGATTTGAAATCAAGGCAAGTGAACGTTTTGGGTTTCTGAAATCCCTAATTCCCTAATCTGATTTTGATTTTGTCGTTGGAAACTGATTCATTGTTGTTTCGTGTTGTGAGGTTTTTTTTTTGAAAAAAGGATAAATGGCTGACCAAAGGAAATGGATGGTGAGAAGCATACATTACAGTGAAGCTTTTGGAGGTAAGAAAAATGTTTTCCACTTTTATTGTATATTTTTTCTTTTTTCAAAATTAACAGTAACACGTCTTTGCAGCGGCAAGCAAATGAAACCCTTAATAACCATTCCCCCCTATTGCAAAAGGTGATGGATTATAGTGAAGCTGAAGCAAATATAACGTCGAAATTAATAAAATGGAGTCATAAACCTGGTATGTCGAATTGTCCTTGACTATGTTCTTGGTCTTTCTCTAACTTTCCTTCTGAATCCGAATTTGCATCTTCTGCATTTGTGTCTTGTTCTTTTTCCTTGTTTGTCTACTTCTTCCATTTCTACGGATATTGTTGCTATGTTTTTGTGTGTGATCGATATAGTGACGAGGAGCTGAGGTAGACGGAAAGCTAATGGCATCGTGGAAGCTGGACAAAAACAGTGATGATGAATCGTTGATGGTGATAGCATTGAGAGCATGATAGTAAACACAAAAAACGCCTTTTACTGTCTTTCTTATGCACTAGTGGAACTGGAGGGGAGAAGGCATTGGAGGGTGGTTAGCAGGCTGTGGGAATTGAATTGAGAGAGGGAATTGTTGGAGTTTAGATGATGCGGTGAAGGTATGCTCTTTCATGTTTCCGTTTTTTTTTTATATCCCTTTGTCTTCTATCTTCGACTTAAGCTTCTTCTTTTGCTTCTATTTGCATTTCATTATGTTGTTATTATGTTGAGTGTAGGGTCTATCCACGAAAGTTTTGATTTGTGAATGGGTTGATTTCTTTGTGAGGCGAAGGGTATAGGGTTTGGTCTGCAGGGTGAAGAATAGAATATGGACAGGGATGGTGAAATAGGGAATGAGAAACTGTGGATGTGAGAGTGAGGTGCAACGTTGGAAAGAGAGAAGAGGTGGAAATGAACACACGATTCCCCTGATGAATCAGTCTTCAAAAATCAACGATCAACTGTACTTCTGGCTTGAGAGATTCTGAACCCTAATCGAGGCATGGGATCTTAGGTCAAAAATTGGGGTACAACAGCGCGCGTGGTTTTTAAAGGGCCAATGATGGCGTGACACGCCTTCATCTTCTTTGTTGAACCGTTGCTAAAGGTTCCAGGACCTATACCTACGGACAGAGGTCAGTCACTACAAGCCAGGCATCTCTAGAATCCTATAGGCGCCATGGAAATGCATTCTAAATCCATGGTTGAGTTCGTCTCGGCCAGCTAGTCACAACCATAATCATTATTATGGCCAATTGTACCAGAAAGTAAAAGCCCCAAAAATAAGGACGAAACCCTAGCAATGGTAGATCTTCATATTGGTCATATAAATGAAATTGGTTAATGTAAAAAGCTTGCAAATGGCATGGTGATTACAAATATGCAATTATTTAATTGTAACAATGCATAATTTCTGAGATACGAAACCAAGTACAGGGGGAAATCGTGTGACACTTACAGCGCGTTGTCGTGTGTGAGGAAGCTTGCTTTGGATTGGTTTAGCTTCAGTGAATGTCCAGGAAGCGATTGGGATAGACCTTGGCTTCTGAAAACACCTCTAAGCACGATTTCGATCTCAAGCTTTTTATGACTTTTTTCAAACATTTTTTTCCCTATGCCTGCACTTTCCAACCCTTGTTTCGATCTGTTTTGCTTGCTTATGTACTATGGAGTGTATTAGGGTAAGAATTATGGCCTGAATCTTCCCATATCAATGCCTTGGGATTTGATTTGATCTCCTCTTTACAACTTGCCAAATTTTCCAAAATCTCAATCTTTTTCACATGAATTGGTGATATTCAAGTATGATGATGATAATGATGAGAATCAAATCCTGAAATAGCAAAAAAAATCTCGTGTTATCAAGGTTTTAGATTTTATATGATTTAATTTTGATTTAAAATGAATAAATTCAATAAAAATCAAATTAAATAATAAAAATAAAATATGGGCTCATGGCTGAAGCTAGGACACGTGGGAAACTATGCAAGCTCAAATCAAGTGGAAAATAATGGGCCCATTTGACAAAATTTGAAGTTTTGGGGATAGTTGACTTTTGGCAATTTTGCAAAAATGTCCAACTTCAACAATGCACAACTTCTTCAATTTTGAACTTTTGGAAGTGTTATTGGACTTTTTAGAAAGCCTGAGATGTCCTATAACCAACCCTTTTGGTCTCATCGCATTTTGATATTCCATGCTCAAGTTATAAGCTTTGGAAAAAAAAGGTGTTTTTGTTGACTTTCAAAAATGACCTATAATGTCCAAATTCATAACTTCTTGTGAGTGCATTTTTTGATCTTGGGGTATGAAGATGGATTGTAGGAAATTGCATCCTATTAAAAATGAGCTTTGGATGGGTCATTTCTAATAAAGTATGAGAAAGTTATGTTTGGTCAAAATTGAGTTAACTTTTCCTACAAACCCCTAATTTAGCAACTTTTGAGTCTTGATGAATTTTGAGCAATCCTTGATGAATCATGATCAACCCTTGATCAAATGATGAAATATCCTTAAAAATGAGGATGTTGGCAAAAATATTGAAGTTTTACTATTTGTAGGTCACAGTTGACTTTTGCCCTAGCACAGCCGATTTTTGGACCCTTTGAGCAATTGACTGGGCAAACTTCCTCTGCAAGGCTTGAAATTTGACATGGATGATCTTGAGAACATATTAGGACATTGGGGAGCACTTGAGGCCATTTGGATTCAAGGATCTTGATGCAACACAGAACCCTAATTTGGGGTTGACTGCCTTAAGAGATAGCTTGTCTGACCAACTCTTGAGCAAGCTTGAGCCACTTGGAGATTTTTCTTGCAATGTTTTGAGAAATATGAGAGGGCAAATTTTGGGGTAAAACAGCTGCCCCTGTTCAATCTTCTTAAACCTGAGGATGTAGATTGGCTTTCGCGCCTTTCGTGATCCGAAGGTGGAAGATGATTGAACACTAGAGTGCCCAGAAATTTGCACTCGCATGGAGTGGTATCCGGCTTGTGATGTCGGGAATGGGCTTACAGATGCAATTTGGAGATTGCTTGCGGGAGGATGGGCTTACAGATGCCATCTGCAGGAGTGTCGATCGCATAAGAGATTCCTTGGCGAGAACTTGCATACCTGTTGTTGTGGAAGATTCCGCTGGGGAAGCCTGATCTTTGTTGAGATTTAGGAACTTTCCTGTACTTCAATTGAGAGAATACCTCTGCTGAGTTTTAAGAACTTGTCCGTAATTCAACTAGGGGGAAATCTGTCGAGACTTAGAACCTTATCTATAATTCAACCGAGGATAATTCAGTTGAGATTTAAGAACCGGACAGTACTTCGACTGAGGAGAATTTCCAATATTTAGAACCTTATCTGTAATTCAACCGAGAATAATTCAGTTGAGATTTAAGAACCGGTCAGTACTTCGACTGAGGGAAACATCTTCATCAAGATCTAGGACTGTCTGTGACTTCAACGGAGAAAAATTCTGTTGAGATTTAATAACTCGTCCACACTTCGACGGGGGAAAATTTTCGAGATTTAGAACCTTATCTGTAATTTAACCTAGGATAATTCAGTTGAGATTTAAGAACCGGTCAGTACTTCGACCGAGGGAAACAACTTCATCGAGATCTAGGATTGTCTGTTACTTCAACGGAGGATAATTCTGTTGAGATTTAAGAACTCGTACACACTTCGACGGAGGAAAATTGTCGAGATTTAGAACCTTTTCTGTAATTCAACCGAGAATAATTCAGTTGAGATTTAAGAACCGGTCAGTACTTCGACTGAGGGAAACATCTTCATCAAGATCTAGGATTGTCTGTTACTTCAACAGAGAATAATTCTGTTGAGATTTAAGAACTCGTCCACACTTCGACGGAGGAAAATTGTCGAGATTTAGAACCTTATCTGTAATTCAACCGAGACTAATTCAGTTGAGATTTAAGAACCGGTCAGTACTTCGACTGAGGGAAACATTTTCATCAAGATCTAGGACTGTCTGTTACTTTAACGGAGGATAATTCTGTTGAGATTTAAGAACTCGTCCACACTACGACGGAGGAAAATTACCGAGATTTAGAACCTTATGTGTAATTCAACCGAGACTAATTCAGTTGAGATTTAAGAACCGGTCAGTACTTCGACTGAGGGAAACATCTTCATCAAGATCTAGGACTGTCTGTTACTTCAACAGAGAATAATTCTGTTGAGATTTAAGAACTTGTCCACACTTCGACGGAGGAAAATTGTCGAGATTTAGAACCTTATCTGTAATTCAACCGAGACTAACTCAGTTGAGATTTAAAAACCGGTCAGTACTTCAACTGAGGGAAACATCTTCATCAAGATCTAGGACTGTCTGTTACTTCAACGGAGGATAATTTTGTTGAGATTTAAGAACTCGTCCACACTACGACGGAGGAAAATTGTCGAGATTTAGAACCTTATCTGTAATTTAACCGAGACTAATTCAGTTGAGATTTAAGAACCGATCAGTACTTCGACATAGCTGAGAACTTAATTGCATCCTTCCTGAAAGGTGAAGGTCAGTCATATGCAATGCATGATATGTATCAGGCAATGATGTTCTCAAAATAAATGAGATTGTGTTGTATGATGCGTATATGTATGTATCATGATGTATGGAAATGTAATGTTTTGAGCCGGGGAAAATGAATCCCGTATAGCTGCTGGAGAAAAGAGCTGAATTCTTCATTTCCGCTGGGGATAGCGAACGAAGACGGTTGCGAGAGTGAACCTGCAGGAGAGGATAACTCCGCTGGGGAATAAACTGGTGAGGATATTATTCTGTGGGGAAGAGATGCTCTGTAGAGGATTCCACCGATAAATTCCGCTGGGGATGAATTACCGTTGCTGGTGGTACTGAATCCTGTTGGGGTTTGAATTCTTGTTTATGAAAGGAAAGAACTCCGTTGGGGATGATCTTTCAGTTGCAACTTCACTGGGGATAACCCTTGAGACTCTTATGGGGATAATCCTTTGAGATCTGCTGGGGAAAATCTTCCAAGGTCTACTGGGGATGATTCTCTAAACTTCACTGAGGAAGCTTTTTCAGACTGCACTGGAAAAATTTCAAACTCCACTGGGGATATCTTGTATTCTACCGGGGAACATTCTTATACTCCGTTGGGGAATATTAAGACTGTCGGGGATATTAAGCCTTTTCGGTGTTGATGGTAGATAAACTCTGCTTGGGAAGAATATCACCGGTTCAATCACAGTTGCAAGTCTCAGCTGGGGAGAGCTATCATTATTGTCTTACTCTGCAGGGAGTGAAAGTACCTTAGCCATATTCTTCAGCTAGATCTACCTTTGTACCTGGTGGATAGAGCAACTGTAAAGCTTGGACATTTCTCATTGCCCCCGTTTCTGATATTACCAGTAATCGTCTTTTGTTTCGCATGTAAATATTTATGAGCAGCAATTAATGTCAAATGCATATATCAAAAAATGAACATTGGACGTTCTTTGCAAAACAAAACAGATAAAGGAAAAACAGTTCGATATTTCTTTGAAAATTAATTGTATTGATTTTGAAGTTTGGCCTGTAAATAGGCGTTTTTGTACAAGAGGTTGACGTCCTAGTAAGAGAACGCCGCCGAGTAATAGAATTTACAAAATTTGTGAAAAACTAAACCAAACAGCCATGTGAATAATCCCACTGGGTTCCAACTCTGATATTGCCCTTATGTCCTTGAGCATCTCATCACTTTACTACTTGGTTGAAGGTAGATCAGATTGATTAGTGTCGTCCGAGCTTGATAGTTGATACCGAAGTCTGGTTGCAAGGTGACCCAATGAGACATAGTGTTACGCTTTGATCCCTAATTTTTTCCTGGACCGCCCTCTCGAGTTTTCAGTCACCGGGATACCCTTTTTTGCCCAAGCCGCCCTTTCAGGTTTTCGACTTGCGGGTGTACATATTTTTTATTTTCATCCCTTACTTTTTCCCGAACCCTTTTGGTTCGCCGGGAAGCCCTTATTTTTGCCTAGGCCAGTCGACCTAGCGAGTCTTTGATTCATGCGTAGTATTTTTTCACTATGTCTGCATTGACGGGGTGAGGAAGGTCGTCACCATCCATGGTGGTTAGAATCATGGCTCCTCCTGAGAAAATGTTCTTAACCACAAATGGTCCTTCGTAAGTAGGGGTCCATTTTCCCCTGGGATCACCTTGAGGTAGGATAATGCACTTGATCACCAGATCCCCAACTTGATACTCTTGTTGTCTAACTTTCTTGTTAAATGCCTTGATCATCCGTTTTTGGTACGTCTGACCATGAAAAATAGCAATAAGTCTCTTTTCGTCGATTAAATTCAGCTGATCAAGCCGGGTCTGAATCCAATCATCTTCGCTCAAACCTGCATCCTTCATGATCCGAAGAGAGGGTATCTGAACTTCAATGGGCAAGACTGCCTCCATGCCATATACTAAGGAATAGGGTGTTGCCCCTGTGGACGTCCGCGCTGAGGTACGGTACCCATGAAGATCAAATGGTAACATCTCATGCCAGTCTTTGTACGTCACCGTCATCTTCTGCACAATCTTCTTAATGTTCTTATTAGCCGCTTCTACAACCCCATTCATCTTCGGCCGGTAGGGAGAAGAGTTGTGATGCTGTATCTTGAACTGCTTGCAGAGCTCAGTGATCATCTTATTGTTGATATTAGTACCATTGTCTATAATGATCCTCTCTAGTACACCATATTGACATATCAGATTGTGCCGAATAAACCGTGCCACGATGTTCTTGGTTACAGTAGCAAAGGAAGCTGCTTCAACCCACTTTGTAAAGTAATCAATTGCTACCAGGATGAAACAATGCCCATTGGATGTTGTAGGTCTGATCTCGCCGATCATATCAATGCCCCACATTGCAAAAGGCCACGGAGCTGTCAAGACGTTCAGAGGTACTGGAGGTATATGCACCTTATCAGCATAGACTTGGCACTTGTGACAGGTCCGAGAATGCTGATAACAGTCGGCTTCCATAGTGGACCAAAAATATCTTGCCCGAAGGATTTTCTTTGCCATGGTGTGTCCACTGGAATGAGTTCCGAAAGTACCTTCATGCAACTCTGCCATGATTCTTTCTGCCTCGTTCTTATCCACACATCGCAGTAAGGTTGAATCATGGTTGTGTTTGTAAAGAATACCATTGCTGATGAAGAACTTCGCTGCGAACCTCCTCAGAAACTTCTTGTCATTAACAGATGCACCCTCGGGGTACTCCTGAGCCTCGAGATACCTCTTCACCTCATGAAACCAAGGTTTATCTGCTGCCTCTTCAGTCCCAATGTCACAACAATATGCAAGTTCGTCCAACCTTTCAATGGTAATTCGGGGAGCTTCGTTGTCCCAATTGACCTTTAACATAGAAGACATCGTAGCCAACGCGTTCGCTAACTAATTCTCCTCTCTCCGGAAGTGTTCAAAGGTTATCTCCTCGAAATGCGGAAGCAACGTCAATACATACTCCTTGTAAGGAATAAGATTTGGGTGTTTCATATCCCACTCGCCTTTGATCTGACTGATCACGAGAGCGGAATCTCTGAAAAAACTTAGAAACTTAATCCTTAGGTCAATTGCTGCTCGAAGACCCATAATGCATGCTTCATACTCCTCCATATTGTTGGTGCAATTGAAACATAGTCAGGCGGTAAATGGAGTATGAGAGCCTTTAGGAGATATGATCACGGCGCCAATGCCATTACCCAAAGCGTTTGAAGCTCCATCAAAGTACATAGACCATCAGGATCCTTCCTCAGGTCCTTCATCCGGTCCAGGTTCTTCGCAGTCAGTCACTATCATGACATTCTCATCCGGGAATTCAAAGTTCATGGACTGGTAATCATCCACTGCTTGATGTGCCAAATGGTCCGCCAACACACTTCCCTTGATTGCCTTTTGGGTCGTATACTAGATGTCGTACTCAGTCAAGATCATCTGCCATCTTGCTATTCTTCCGGACAAGGCAGGCTTCTCGAAGATATACTTGATTGGGTCTATCTTTGATATTAATAGTGTAGTGTGAGTCAGCATATACTGTCTCAGCCAGCGAGCAGCCCATGCCAAAGTGCAACAAGTTTTCTCAAGCAAAGAGTATCGGGTCTCGCAGTCGGTAAACTTTTTGCTAAGGTAATAAATAGCATGCTCTTTTCGGCCAGACTCGTCATGCTGCCCCAGCACGCACCCCATTGAGTTGTCGAGCACTGTCAAGTATAAGATCAAAGGTCTCCCTTCAACTGGAGGCATCATAATAGGTGTCTCTTGGAGATATTCATTGATCCTTTCGAAAGCGGCCCGACATTCATCATTCCATCTTACCACTTGATCTTTCTTCAGTAGCTTAAAGATTGGCTCACAAGTAGCAGTCAGGTGCGAGATGAATCGGGCAATGTAGTCCAGACGTCCCAGAAAGCCTCTGACTTCTTTTTCTGTTCGGGAAGACGGCATCAGCTGTATAGCCTTCACCTTTGCAGGATCCACTTGAATACCTTTATCACTTACGACGAAACCCAGTAGCTTACCAGATCTCACCCCGAAGGTGCACTTGCTCGGGTTTAACCTCAGCTTGTACAACTTCAACCTGTCAAATAATTTCTTAAGATGGTCAAGGTTTTCTTCCTCAGTCTGGGATCTTACAATCATGTCATCAACGTATACCTTAATCTCATGATGGATCATGTCGTGGAACAAAGCGACCATGGCGCGCTGATACGTTGCCCCAACATTTTTCAACCCGAAAGGCATGACCTTGTAGCAAAAGGTACCCCATTGAGTAACAAAGGTTGTCTTCTCCATGTCTTCGGGAGCCATTTTAATTTGATTATAATCGGAGAAGCCATCCATAAAGGATAAGACCTTATGTTGTGCGGTGTTGTCAACCAGAACGTCGATATGAGGTAGAGGGAAATCATCCTTGGGGCTTGCCCTGTTCAGATCCCTATGGTCAACACACATTCGGACCTTACCATCCTTCTTTGGCACAGGAACCACGTTGGCCACCCACTGTGGGTAAGAAGTAACTGCTAGAAAACCGACGTCAAACTGTTTCATCACTTCAGCCTTAATTTTCTCAGACATATCCGGGCGCATTCGGTGGACCTTTTGTTTCACTGGAGGACAATCTTCCTTGGTAGGTAGGCGGTGAACCACAATATCGGTATCCAAACCAGGCATATCTTCATAAGACCAGGAAAAGATCTTGACATAGTCTCACAGCATCTAAATCAACCATTGCTTGACACTAAGCTCCAGATTTGTACCAATCTTGACCTCTTTCTTGTCCACCTTTGTTCCCAGATTTACTGATTCCACCGGCTCTTCGTGCGGCTGAATAACCCTCTCTTCCTGAATTAACAGTCTTGCAAGTTCACCAGGCACTTCGCAATCATCTTCACCTTCGTCTTCGGCTAAGTTGATTGGACTTTCGAAGTCATAACCGGCAGTAGCAGAGTCGTTACCAGTAGGATCCAGAGTGGATGTAGACCTGTATATGTGAGTGTGTGTAAAATAGCTGTTTTGCAATATATGATAAAAAAAAACAAGGAGCGTAAAATTTGAAATGCAAGAAATGTCAAATGCTTTTATTAATGATATATGTAGATGACACAAATAAAGCCCTCACAAATGAAGCCACGGTGCCCTGGGTAAGACACCGGGCCATAAAGTTTAAAACATTGTCTGTTACAAATTCAAAACAAAATTCTCATTACTGGGTAACAAAAGAAATTGGGATGAAGTCCTTTGCCGTCCAATTGCTTAATCCACCATCGGCAGTCGGGTAGATCCAACTGTCAAAATCAGACTCTTCAACATCGTCTTCAATGGCATTCACTCTTGAATTGCTGATGAACAGGGGAGGTCTTCCGATCCGTGCACTCCGAACAGCCCTTTGAGCTTCTACAGTGAAACCCTAACCAAATTTGTAAGTCTTATATGCAAAATCAGGCAGTTGGCCCCAATTTGCACACCCACATTTCTCGACAACAGCCCGGGCATCCTTGAAGGAAGCCATCTTCATTGGAGGATCTTTAACAACAGTATCAGTTGATGCCAGCGTCTGGGGAACCTCTTAAAAATGTTGAAACGGGGTCTCAATGAACTCCCCATCCATCTCCACATATCGGCAAGAGTTGAGGTGGCTCATCATGTACTCCTATTCTCCTTGTATTGTCACAATTTTCCCTTTCACTGGGTACTTTAGCTTCTGGTGGAGCGTTGAGGTTATTGCCCCATCTTTGTGGATCCATGGACGACCCAACAAACATGAATACGATGGCCGAATGTCCATCACGTAGAATGTAGATGCGAAAACCTGAGAACCAACCTTAATCGGAATGTCCACTTCTCCGTGTACCATTCTCTTGGACCCATCAAATGACCTGACTACGATGTTGCTTGGTTTCAGCTCCAACCCTTCACAGTCTAACCGGTCTAGAGCTTTCTTAGGTAACACATTCAACGAAGATCCAGTATCTACCAACACATGAGCAAGAGTAGTGCCCCTGCATTCAATGGAGACATGCAGGGCGTCGTTGTGGTTCTTCCCCTTAACAGTCAAGTCGGCGTCAGAGAAACCCAACCCATTATCTGCTGTCATACTAGCCACGCAATCTTTAAACTGATCAGCTGATGTTTCTTGTGGCACATGCGCAGTCTCCAGGAAAGCAATCAGAGCCTTGGCATGGGATTCTGAGCATAGTAACAGTGACAACATAGAGATTTTGGAAGGGGTTTTCCCCAACTGCTCAACTACATTGTAGTCACTCTTTTTGATGATTTTTAAAATTTCATCCATCTCTTGTCTAGAGGCTTCAACAGTAATCGTCTTCGGTGCCTCCATCTGGGCAGGCTCATCAGTGGTCCATTTGCCCCGAGTGTCAGATGACTCGGCAACAGGAGTAAGAATTAGAACTTGAACAGGGACAGTAGCAGGTGTATTGACAGGTGTAATAACAACAGGCTTCCAGACAGTTGGTGGAGAGATATCAGGGGAGAAAAGCCTTCCGCTACGGGTGACTTTGGCAGGTCCAACAATATTGTTGACGTCAGCATCAGCATCCAAATCTTGCTTAACTCTGTGATAATATATGTCAGCCCCGTAATGCCAAGGGACAACTTTATTTGATGTATAGGGAATAGGCCCAGGAACAGTGATGATCAATGGTGCGATTCTTGGAACAGATGTAATTCTAACAGGCTTTCTTGTGGAAGCCTTGGAAGAATTGTCGAAAATGGTAATGATAGCAACTTCTTCAGTAGGAACCAAAGGAACAACAGTCTTCTCAAACAGAATTTCTTTATTATCCATCAGGCATTGGACACCTGACTTCAAAATATGGCAACCGGTAGGTAGAACAGAACACATACGACAACCTTCGTCACAGCCCAGAAATAAACCGGCTAACAAAAGGTTCTTCTTCACAGTCATTAATGGGGTAACAATGTCATTCACAGAAAACACAAATGAGTCTTCATCTATAGCATTCACTCCATGCTTGGGCATAGGAGCTGTCACAACATTAGGTCTTTCAGGTGCTTCGAATTCAATCTCCTTCGCATCAATCAAATCATGTACTTTATTCTTTAAGACCCAACAGTTATCCGTGTCATGCCCCAGGCTACCAGAGTGAAAAGCACAATGGGCATTCGGATCATACATGGGTGATGCAGTGTTGGGAGTCTTCGGGGCTTCCTTCAGAATCACCAAGTTGGTTTTCCACAACTGCGGCCGAATTTGGGATAAAGTCATGTTGAGTTGAGTGAATTGTCTTCGAGGTCTCTCAGCCCTTGGATAATTGTTTCGCTGAGGAGCAGCAGCAGGTCTTGATATAACAACCGCATTAATAGCTTGGTGGCGTTCAGGTCTATTCTGGCTTTTTGAACTGTAAACAACACTCGACTCTTTCTTAAAAGGCTTCTTCTCGGTGCCTGATGAAGCACCCTTCTGTATTTTACCGGATTTGATACCGGCCTCAATTCTTTCCCCGGTCATAATCAGCTCTGTAAACCCGGATGACGAACTTCCAATCAGATGGTTGAAATACGGACCCGACAAGGTCCCTAGAAACATATCCACAAGCTCTCTATCAGCCAAGGGTGGTTGCACTCTTCTAGTGAGGTCCCTCCACTTCTGAGCATAATCTTTGAAACCTTCGCCCGCACCCATTGACATACCCTGGAGTTGGGTACGCGTGGGAGCGAGGTCGGCATTGTATTGGTACTGCTTGTAGAAAGTAGCAGCCAAGTCTTCCCAATTACGGATACTAGCTCCTTCTAACTGGTAAAACTATTTAAGCTGATTCCCTGAGAGACTGTCTTGAAAGAAGTGGATCCATAGGTTCTTGTCAGTGGTGTACGGCTGAATCTTCCTAACATATGAACGGAGGTGCAGTTTCGGACAAGAAACTCCGTCGTATTTAGCAAAGGCCGGTGCTTTGAACTTGTGGGGAATTACCACCCCAGATGACAAACCCAGATCACCAAAGTCCAGACCAGGCACTTTCTAAACTTCCACCGCACTCAAACGATCTTCCAGTTGTTTGTATCTATCCTCAGTCGGAGGATACTGGTCTTCATCGAAGTCAGACTCGTTGTCTGAAACCACAGGGCTGGGAGCCCTCCTTTCTTCCTGATTATCTTTCCCTCCAGATGAGGGGGTCAAATCAACCTCTTCTCACAAATCATTTCCGAATCTACGACCCATATTAAACAGGACCGTCTTCTTCCTCTTCTTCTTCTTCTCTTTCAAGATAAGGGTCTTCAGATCTTGCTGACCCTTAGCCAAACTCACGAACAACTCTTGGAACTGGGTGTTTTAAGCCTGTAGAGCCTTGATTGCTTGTTCAGTTGATGGTTCAGAAGATATGATGCTGAAATAAACAGCGAAGAAGATGTGTAAGGGTACCTGTTATGAGGTGCATGGGAATGATATGCGCATGATATGATTTCAAAGACATCGAGAGATTCAAATTCGTAAACAAAAAATGAAACACACTTTTATTAGATAAACTTGAAATTCAATTGTTCAACAGATGCCTTTAAGGCGTTACAAGAAAGAAAAACTGAAAAGTAAATCAAAGCTAGAAATAATAAAAAGACAATCAGTGCTCCCATGGTCATTTCTTGTCGGTGCGGACATAGTCATTGAGGATCCGCTCGTTCTCCAGCTACCTTGTCAACTTCTGAATCTTCTGCTCTTGCTCGTGATACTTTTCTCTATAAGTATCCCGCTCTTCTGTCAGCTGCATCCACGATCTCTTTAATGCCCCAATGTCAGTAGGCATGTATGGATGGAGGATGGTAGGAGGAACCCCTTCTTCATCAGCAACCTCAACAGTTATAGGCAAGACGTCTTCGTACGGCATTCCCAGCTTTTGGGCACGGATTCGAACCCATCGGGGATATGGCTCCATCGGAAGAGAAGTCTTTGCACCCAGCTCGTGCGGATCAGACCTTTGTACTCTATCCCAAGCCCTTATGAATCTGTGGCGTTGCTCATCACTATCCCCTTGGAAATCAAAGACAATGCTTGGCATTAACAACTCACGAGGTCCTTCCCTCCTAGATCACCCAAACTGACGTAAGGCCAAACACGGATTATAAGTGATCCCTCCATTGGTTCCTATCAGTGGAACATTGGTGTATTCCCCACAGCGATCAATAATAGCCACATCTTCCATACCCTTAATAGTCCAAATGATGTCATTATGGGAGAGAGACATAATCCTATAGGCCAAGCCCATGCCTTCCTTGTCCTTCAAAACTGATTTGGGGAGGTGAGAAATAAACCACCTCGCCAGCAATGGTGCATAGCACATAAGGGTTCCCCGCTTCCGAGCAGTACGGGCATAAAGAGAGTGGGCACAGGATTGTCGGACATAAAAATCTTCATTGCATTCACGTTGACGAAAGCATCTGAGTTAGGAAACAACACAAAACCATATATGAGAAGAGCCAGAATGTCTTCAAATGCCTGGAAGTCTAGACTGTCCCAGAAATGATTAGCTTTACCAACCAAGAATTTAGTCAAGAAGCCCTTTACTCCACTACGAGTTTCCCAATTAGACATCACCTCAGCCTTTGTCAGATGGAGGGCTGAAGCAATCTCTTATGGCCTAAGGATCTTCTCCCAACTTGTGAACGGTGTCTGCTCCAGAATAGAGATACCAAGTAGATCAGAGAACTCTTCCAAGGTGGGGACCAACTGGTAGTCCGGAAAAGTAAAGCAATGGTACAATGGATCAAAGAACTGGACTAAGACACTCATCATCTGTTCGTCCAATTTGGAAGTGACCAAACCCAAGAGGTGACAATGTCTTCTGATAAAGGAGGTAGTATCTGAAATCTTTGCAACCAACTCCTTAAGCTGAGTGGGAACCTGGACAAAGTTGATCCGAATGGTATTCCTACGCATGGGTGCCATGACCTACAAAACAGAACAAAGATGAATCCCTCATGTCTTTGAAATAGGTTAGTCCAATGCAAGATGCATGTAATGTTATGATGTCATGATGTCATGATGGAAAACACACCACAGGTATCCACAAATAGCAAACATGGTAAAGGCACACAAGTCACACAAAGAGCCCTTAGATTTCAGGCTGGCAAGGAGTCTAGGTACTACCCTCTTTCAGTTCAGTTGGTTCAAACCTGTCATAAAAATAGTAACCGGGTTCTAGAGGATCTCAATATCACTGACTACCCTCGATTGGTCATAATTCCAGTTTAGCAACCTTTTCTTGCAGCCGGAATCATTGCGAGAGTTTACTCTCAATGAGTGTAGCATACTTCTACTGTTCTATGGCCAAGTTGGTCAATTTAAAGGTTCTAAGGTCAGTTGGTGCTTAATGACCCCTTAGCAGACCCATATTCTCCTCGTTGCGCCACAAGGGATATCGGTACATACTAAAGTGCCACACCAACGTAGCTACTTCTTCAACCGTATCGGTCTACACCGTACAGTTCCCTCACAGTTTACTGCTACTTACCTAAAGGGTATCCCCAGATCCGGGTTAGGATCTATAGTAACTCCGATTGAAACCCACAAAGATAAAGCATACAAGTCAAGCAATTGAAAACGTTATGAATTATTCCTAAGGTACACCCCACTCTTGATATTCCCCAGCAGAGTCACCAGTTCTATGATACGGTGGGAAGAATTGACTATTTTTTGGAATGCTGGTTTGTGTTTTGCGTTTGTGTTTGCAAAATGTCGCGGTAAGAAAGAGTCGCACCGACTTTTATTTTATCCAACAAGGAAAGGAAAAAATCACAGAAAAATTCCTTTTTCGAGATATTTCTGAGTACGGGGGGTAGATTATAGAAAGGGAAGGTATTAACACCCTTTCTATCCGTGGTTATCGACGGGCTCTTAGGTACTTGCTCATTGTTTTCAAAATTGCTTTCTTTGTGCTTGTGGGTTTTGAAAAAGTTTTTATTTGAAACTTCGATTTAACTCTTGCTTCTGTCCTTAAGAGCGTATGAAGTGTTTTTTGAAAACTTTGTTCGGAAAGTGTAAGTGTGAAAAGTTTTTATTGTTGAAAGAGCAAGTATCTAAGAACCATCTACTTACTCGAAAAATGAATCGTTCTATGTTATTGTCCTTTAGACAATGCTATCCCACTATGAATGAGTAGGTAGCACCGTCGTTGGAGTTTGAGGATCAATTCGAATGTGGGACATACGATCACCAAAGCAATGTTAGGACGCCTTAGCGGTAACCCTAATGTCTTAGATCATTTGTTTGAGGCAAACATTTCGAGGCGACTATGATCTTTAGACAAGAGGACGACCTCTAAAACGACCTATACTCAATGACCGCGTACGGAGGCAACCAAGTGTGGTGTACCCTAAGAGTGCGCATGTGTGAGTGTGTCGTTTTCAGTTTAGTTTTATCTTTGTACATGTTAAAGGTGATCTAAGTTGATTTTAGGTTAAAACATTCAGTCTTGTCATGCCATCCTATTATCAAACATCTAACAGTTGTATTTTGCGGAAATAAAATGCGGAATTTAAATTATAAGGCGTCGGGTATTTACATCGCCAAAGACAAACCCCTTTAAAAATAAATAAAGCGATAAAAAATAAATAAAGGTCCTATTAACTATTACAAACCGGTGGCAAGTACATTATTGGATAAAAATAAATAAATCGCGTGCGGGAAATTAAATTGAGCGCAAATTAGGGTTTTGACCCTTATTGGTTAAAGAAAAAGTATCTTTTTGTTGTTTTCATTTTAAGAAAGAAATTAACCTAAATTAATTACTAAATTAATAAATTAATTAATGAATAAAAATAAATTATTTTTGAGTTTTTGGTATTTTAAGAAAGAAATAAAAATTAATTGAATTTGTAAAACTTAATTAAATCTAATTTAATTTTAATTATTTACAAAAATATGTTAAAGTTATTCTAATTAAAACCTAAGTTAATTTAATTAGTGTTTATTAATAAAATTAAAATTAAAATTTGATTTGATAAAGAAAATATTTTTGTGATCTTATTTTATAAAGAAAAGAATTTTTTTGATTGGTTAGTAAATTAAATAAAACAATAAAAACAATTAATAAAACTAAATAAATAAAATAGAAAAGAAAGGGGTTTGGGCCTGATTTTGGTGGACCTTCAGATCCTGGCCACTAGATTTGGCCAATGGCCATCTGGCTACTGCATGGGCTATGGTGCACGGTAGGCTGCAGGTTTGAATATGCACTTGATCACCTGAAATACAAAATCAAATAGAAATCGGGGGACCTGGGATTCGAAGCCATGTCCTGAAAGTGATTGCCAATGCACGCTTGCCACTATGTTGCTTTGTTTATTTGTTAATAATATGAAAATAATATATTATGTAATAAAACAAGTCAATGGTATGAACAAAAACAAAAATGTGCGTGTGGTTTTGAAAGGGCCAATGATGGCGTGACACGCCTTCATCTTCTTTGTTGAACCGTTGCTAAAGGTTCCAGGACCTATACCTACGAACAGAGGTCCGTCACTACAAGCCAGGCTTCTCTAGAATCCTGTAGGCGCCATGGAAATGCATTCCAAATCCATGGTGTAGTTCGTCTCGGCCAGCTAGTCACAACCATAGTCATTATTATGGCCAATTGTACCTGAAAATAAAAGCCCCAAAAACAAGGATGAAACCCTAGCAATGGTATATCTTCATATTGGTCATATAAATGAAATTGGTTAATGTCAAAAGCTTGCAAATGGCATGGTGATTACAAATATGCAATTATTTCATTGTAACAATGCATAATTTCTGAGATACGAAACCAAGTACAGGGGGAAATCGCGTGACACTTACAGCGTGTTGTGGTGTGTGAGGAAGCTTGCTTTGGATTGGTTTAGCTTCTGTGAATGTCCAGGAAGCGATTGGGATAGACCTTGGCTTCTAAAAACACCTCTAAGCACGATTTCGATCTCAAGCTTTTTATGACTTTTTTCAAACTTTTTTTTGCCTATGCCTGCACTTTCCAACCCTTGTTTCGATCTGTTTTGCTTGCTTATGTACTATGGAGTGTATTAGGGTAAGAATTATGGCTTGAATCTTCCCATATCAATGCCTTGGGATTTGATTTGATCTCCTCTTTACAACTTGCCAAATTTGCCCAAATCTCAATCTTTTTTACATGAATTGGTGAGATTCGAGTTTGATGATGATAATCATGAGAATCAAATCCTGAAATAGCAAAAAAAATCTCATGTTATCAAGGTTTTAGATTTTATATGATTTAATTTTGATTTAAAATGAATAAATTCAATAAAAATCAAATTAAATAATAAAAATAAAATATGGGCTCATGGCTGAAGCTAGGACACGTGGGAAACTATGCAAGTTCAAATCAAGTGGAAAAGAATGGGCCCATTTGACAAAATTTGAAGTTTTGGGGATAGTTGACTTTTGGCAATTTTACAAAAATGTACAACTTCAACAATGCACAACTTCTTCAATTTTGAACTTTTGAAAGTGTTCTTTGACTTTTTAGAAATCTTGATATGTACTCTAACCAAATATTTTGTTATCATCTCATTTTTATATGCCATGATCAAGTTATAAGCTTTGGCAAAAAAGGTGTTTTTGTTGACTTTCAAAAATGACCTATAATGTCCAAATTCATAACTTCTTGTGAGTGCATTTTTTGATCTTGGGGTATGAATATGGATTGTAGGAAATTTCATTCTCTTCAAAATGAGCTTTGGATGGGTCATTTCTCATAAAGTATGAGAAAGTTATGCTTGGTCAAAATTGGGTTGACTTTTCCTAAAAAACCCTAATTTAGCAACTTTTGAGTCTTGATGAATTTTGAGCAATCCTTGATGAATCATGATCAACCCTTGATAAAATTATGAAATATCCTTCAAAATGAGGATGTTGGCAAAAAATCTTGAAGTTTGACTTTTTGTAAGTCACAATTGACTTTTGCCCTAGCACAGCCGATTTTTGGACCCTTTGAGCAATTGACTGGGCAAACTTCCTCTGCAAGGCTTGAAATTTGACATGGATGATCTTGAGAACATATTAGGACATTGGGGAGCACTTGAGTCCATTTGGATTCAAGGATATTCATGCAAAACAAAACCCTAATTTGGGGTTGACTGCCTTAGGAGATAGCTTGTCTGACCAACTCTTGAGCAAGCTTGAGCCACTTGGAGATTTTTCTTGCAATGTTTTGAGAAATATGAGAGGGAAAATTTTGGGGTACAACAGTGATCCAGGAAAAAATTAGGGACAAAAAGCGAGGGATTGCAGTCTGAAGACTCTTCACGTACACCCTCATAACACATGATGGATCAACTCAGTTATTATCCTTCAGAAGCACGGCGCTAGGACGATCCAGGATATGGGAACTATAGCAATATCAGTTTTAACAGAAATTCAAGATTTTCTTATTGCCATTTTACTCGTTGTATTTTTTCTTTTTCTTCGTAACTTCCTCATTTAGGAGTTGTTTCCATGTACGAATGCCCATTCACAGGCCAAACTCATTAATAAAAATTTTCCCTTTCACCAAAAAGTTTTTGTTCCTTTTTTACTTTATTTTTGTATGTGAATTGTGATTTAAATTCTTTGTTAAGCATTGCATTGAAAACAATAAGTCAATAATAATCGCAAGCTAAGATGTGAAACACTACATTACATGGATATGAAGGCATCCCAAGGGAAATACATAGTGTTTAAGTGTTTGTTTTTCTATGTAGGTAACAAGTTATAATGGTCACCTTGACCAAACTTTCATCTTCGTCGCCTCCTTACAGTCGTTTGAACACCCAATTCTCCAACACCAAGAAACTTGGGGCATTCGACGAAATCCATGTTTTGGTCCATTCATTCACAAGAAGTCCAGCATATGAAGAAACTCAGATCAAGCTACTTCTCCTCGGCAAGATTTAATCCCCAATGAACTCGACAAGGCTAACTCTTTTCTCTCAGTTTTCCAAACTTCAATCCATATTGGTATCTCAAGACGACGAGCAACGAATCCCAATGAGCTTAGCATTTGGCACTTTGCATACAATAACCATCATTGCATATTGCATTGCAACCTCAAACGCATAGCATATCCATGGATCATCATGCCACACTTCAAATGCATATGAAGCATGAGCCAGATTTGGTACCTTGCCCAAAAGCCCCAAATCAATCCCAAATCAACAAAACATCCCTACAAAGAATATCATCCTCATAATTCCCAGTCAACATCTTTCATTACACTACCAACCAAAATAAACCATGGTGCCAGTACGTCGTGCTCCCTAACTCTCAATACTCACGCTATCTTTATAGGGTCGTAGGTCGCTCGTAGGTCTTACCCTCATGTTATCTTTTCTAGGGTCGTAGGTCGCTCGTAGGTCTTACCCTCATGTTATCTTTTCTAGGGTCATAGGTCGCTTGTAGGTCTTACCCTCACGTTATATTTTCTAGGGCCGTAGGTCGCTCGTAGGTCTTAACCTCACGTTATCTTTTCTAGGGTCGTAGGTCACTCGTAGATCTTACCCTCACGTTATCTTTTTCTATGGTCGTAGGTCACTCGTAGGTCTTACCCTCATGTTATCTTTTCAAGGGTCGTAGATCACTCGTAGGTCTTACCCTCACGTTATCTTTTATAGGATCGTAGGTCGTCCGTAGATCTTACTCTCTCACATTATCTTTGCTAGGGTCATAGGTCGCTCGTAGGTCTTACCCTCACGTTATCTGTTATAGGGTCTTAGGTCGCTCGTAGATAATACTCTCACGTTATCCTTTACTAGGGTCGTAGGTCACTCATAGGCTTACCCTCACGTTATCTTTTTCTAGGGTCGTAGGTCGCTCGTAGGTCTTACCCTCACGATATCTTTTTTAGGGTCGTAGGTCGCTCGTAGGTCTTACCCTCATGTTATCTTTTTTAGGGTCGTAGGTCGCTCGTAGGTCCTACCCCCACATTATTTTTTCTAGGGTCGTAGGTCGCTCGTAGGTCTTACCCTCACTTTATCTTTTCTAGCGTCGTAGGTCGCTCGTAGGTCTTACCCTCGTATTATCTTTTCTAGGGTCGTAGGTCGCTCGCAGGTCTTACCCTCATGTTATCTTTTCTTGGGTCATAGATCATACGCCGATCTTTATCCATTGTCTTTACCTTTCCTTTTTGGTCGTGAATCCCGCACGATAGATTCTCTACCGTCGTCGAGTTCTACCCATCGTCTTTAAGTTATCATTTTGTCAGTAATTCTACCTTCAGTCATCACGAAATCATCAACCATATTCTTTTGGTCACTTTACCTCCCACTTCCACGAGAAACTTGTATTGGCACCATTACCCCAGTACGAGCTACCATTATTCAACCATGTTTATCCATTATGACTAATCCACCAGAAGACCAATTTTTATTTCCCCAACGGACACTCACACCAATAAATAACACTCAGACCATCTCTCCAGGACAAATCACAGGTTCTGGTATTTAATCATCTTCCACCTTGAACTTTCGAAAGGTTGACGCCAATCTCACCTTCAGGTTTAAGATGATTAAATAGGGGCAGCTGTCGTACCCAAAATTTTCCCTACCTCTTTTTACTTTTGTCTGGATTTGAACTTTTCATCCCATTTGCACCATGTTCACTAAGTCATTTGCATATACCGCATCTCATGGAATCAGGCACCTTGGTTTGAGGTATTAGGGTTGTGCCCTATTTATGACTAATTTTGTTTTGAAGTTCTCTTATCAGGTAAAAGGGAAATTCATCTGGTGCTCGATTAGTGGATCATGGAATGAATTTTTGTCATGGATCTCTTTCTTATCAAGTTATAAGGTTGTTTCTCACTCGAATTCATCAGAGCCTGGATTAGGGTTTATTTCCCTATTTGTTGGTCAAGATACTAGGGTTTTGGATCCCTGGTTTCTGTGAAGATGTTTCTTTCGCTCGCCTCAAGGATAACTCAAAGTCAAGTACATTTGGTTAGGGATTTCATCTCCTTGCAGTTCAAGCTTTCTTCTTAATATCTCTAAGTTTCTGAATCAAGGGTTTGAAGTTTAAGGTGGAGAATGTGTAATCCGAGCACAAGAAATAAGGTTGGATTTTCATGATAATCAAGGCATGTTTTGGTTGCTTCAGTTAAAAATTACTTGCGATTTGGATATCAGAGTCAAGTTTCTCATTGAGAGTGCAAGTTTAATTTGTACATGATATGAAGATTAAGGTTTAAATGACCATTGTTTTAGGTTCGAGTTAACCAAGTGGAATTAAATTCTTAAGCATTTATTTTGTTTGAGAGTTTGATTGGAGTTAGGAAGACAAGGCATGTAGTTTGCTTGAAATACAAGTTACAAAGGTAAGATGTATCATTCAAATCATTCAAGTAGGGAATTTCCATGTTCAAAAAAGATTCAAGAGTTGTCTAATTTTTGTACAACGAATTCATCCTTCATAAAATTCAAAGAAATATCATTCATTACATTTTGTGGGCCATTTACAAAGCATGTTACAAATGTTGAAATACAAGCTACAAATATTTTGTTTACAAAGAAAATGTTTGTTTCTTCAAATATATTTACTTCATCTTCAAGCCACTCATCCACTCCTCACTGTGGCCTTTTCATCTTGTAACCCCGCTTGCCATTTAATCCTCGTGCTCTTAAAACAAGGAAAAGAGAAAGTTGGCAATAATCAACATGTGAATAGATTCCAAACAAGAATCATTTGTTAAATAAGAATGTTAATCATTAGGGTTTGTATTTGCAATCAGATTAAAAGGGTTTTCTTTTAATCATGGTTCATCTTCTCCTATTTTAAAAATCACAAAGTTTGGGCTTTGGTTCACAAAAAGGGAAAAAGAAATTTGCAAACACTTTCTACTGCAAAAGCAAAGTCAAATTGCAAACAATGCAAATAGTCACAACGCCCAAGACAAAACCAACAAGCAGCAAAACAGAAAACATCAGCAGCAGAACAAGGCAGCAGGCTTCCTAAGCAACACTACAAAACAGAAAAACAACGCAGCCCAAATCTGCAAACCAGCCTGCAAACAAAACAAGATAACTGCAACAAAATAGAAAACATCAAGCTACAAACAACAATTATAGCAGCTGCCAAGCAAGTGCAACAAGACATACAAAGACAACAATAACTAGAAATAGAAAACAACAAGCAGCAACTGCCAAGCACAGCGAATAACAAAACAAGTGCAACAAATAAAAACAAAAAAGGCAGCAGCATCAAGTAAAAATAAATAATATAGCAGCTGTTAAATAGCTCAAACCATGCATCATCATTTTCCTAAAATATGTAAACCCTTCAGAATTGTGTTGAAAAAAGCCAAACAACTTTTAAGTCATTGAAAGATAAAAGAGGAAAAGATAAAACCTGCATCATACAAAAACCTAACCAAAACAGTCCAAACACCCTGCTTTCAAAGTAGTCATGTGTAGCCCTGCACTTTGCTGCAAAACCTGTGCCACACCTGCACACAAACACCAAACAAAACAAGCCATAATTTGCACCGAAATAGGCGACCTAAAGCTTGCATCCCAACATGTTCAAAGTCAGCCTACCACATTAGTTCAAACTATCCAAAATTTCCCCCCAATTTCCACCTCTATCTCACTATAAAAGGAGCCAACTATGATAGCAAAAAGGGGGATTTTTCACACAACCAGCATAAATATAGAGGGAGATTTTTACACAGCCAAGAAAACCAAAAAAAAATGTAACAACATAAAACCAGCCAGCAAACCGTAAAGAGAAAGCACACGGCCAAGAAAAATAGAAAATAGGGAGAGCTCACTGTTTTTGAAGCTCCATCAGAGAGACTCTGATAGGTATTTCTCCTCCTATTGTCTCTGCACATTTTTTCTCATACATATATCAATACCTGTTTCCTCATTTGCATTACCCCATTAATTTGTATCTTTTCATTTACGCCACTTTTTATGTTGTATGATCACTAGAAGTGTTACTTTGTTGCATTAGTTGTGGCTGCATTTGTTAATATTTTAGGGTGTTTAGAAGTAAGTTATGATAATAATAAAAAATAGCAGGTGCAGTAATAACGCGAATCCAGAAATAAAAGAAGTTTACCTTTAAATATTTTCTAAGTACACATATCTCGTACAGAAATCACCAAACCTTCAACTTTTGTTTCTCGCTCTAATCGCCCAACAACAATAAAATCTCAACTCCAATATCTTATTCACTGTAACAAGAAAAATACCAACACTTTCATTCTCTTCTAATCCGAAGCAAAAATAGCAAAAACCTTTTGTTGTTCAATCCAAACAACAAAACTCACTTCTCAGTTCTTCTTTACGGTTAAATAGCAACAATAAATACCAGAATTTTTTTCCTTCAATTCTCCTTGTAGCTTCAACTGAAAAGAACAAATACATAAAAACGCATAAATAAACTTGAGTGTTGTACATCTTAACACATGGGCGCGCTCCAACTTCATGCTCAATCAGGTCTCTGCTGCCGGAGTTAGATCCAAACCTTTCTCTCCGTCAAAATCTTCATCGTCATTAGGTCATTAGCTCAGTTCTGTCTCGCTGATGCTCCAGAGGATCTCATCATCGTCAGTTTAGATTCCGGTAGAATCTTCAGTCTCGTGTGCAGCCTCCGAGTGTGGAAATCATGTGTTGTATCAGTTTGAGGCCATAGAGGATGTTGGTGATGATACAAAATCAAGAGGAGAGACTTGTTTTGTTTACAGTGAAGCATAAGGAAAGAGGGTGATGATGATATAAAAGGTGGCCCTATTGAGATGATGGAGGAAACGAGGAAGAAGAAAGAGAACAGTAAAAAGAGAGAGGAATATTGGATTGGAGTTGTAGTAGAGGATGGCGGTCGATTTAGCAGAGAGAGAGAGAGGATCGCTTTATTTGTTATTTCTTTCTTTTTTTACTTTTCTTTTGATTGTTTGGTTATTGGAACACTAACCTGCATTTTCCTTCCCTATAAAACAGTAAATATTAAATCGTTTTTCCTTTCCCAATGCCATACATGCGGCACTGTTTCTCATTGTTTAGGGTTTAAAATTTTTCCATGTTTCTTTCCTCCAGTCGGGTCAGCCCATTGGGCTGTTGGCCCAATCCATTAGCGATTTTCCTTTTTTGTTTTAATAAATCATGTTAATAACAGATAAAAATCTTAGTACAACTGGCAAAGTACATCACCCATAACTTTAAAAATCTGGGTTCAACCCCTTCTAGGACCCCTTTTTCCTTTTTTGTAGTTCTTTAGGTCTTATCTCTATATACTTTACTATATACTTCTAAACTAAAATATTTATTTAGTTTTTTTTATATAATTATTTCATGAGAAAATACAAAAACATACCTTTTTATTAGATTAATCTTTCCCTTAAACTCTTCTTATTTACCTAATCTTTTATTTAATATCTTTCTTTCTTTTAATATTTATTTAACATGATAAAATAACAAAAATATTTAGAGTTAGATTTTAATTTCCTTTCAATATTTTCTTTACTTAAAAATTCACATATAATATTAGAGTATTTTTAATTAGGTTCTAATTTACTTTTGAATTTATTGTATGTTTAACTTGATAAAAATCATAAAAAACATTTAGAATTTAAGTTACTCGCTCAAACCATGATACTATACTTAGGTAGCTCTGTGAGGCGATTAAACCCCGTTTCGATTGCCTTATGTCGAAGTAGACTTTTAGCTCGCTTGTACATAACAAACAATTAGGTTTTTAGTCTCCCTCTTAACCTTTTCTTCTTTTGTAATTAAAACTTAACATTCAAAAATCCAAAACACCTTTAATCACTACTTGAATTTATTTTAAAACTCGCAAAACACTCAACCAATCATAACTCCCCCAAAGGGCATGTTATCTTCGTTCTACTGCGATACAGGCCGTGCCTATTGCTAGAACGCATGCGTTAACGTCGCCCACTAAAAAACACAAACAAACAAACCATTTTCTAGAGGAACTACGATGTTCTGATTCCTTCATTGGATACTGTTATACCCCAAAATTTGCTCTCTCATTTCTCAATTAATCTCTCACAAGATCTCATTTGGTTCAAGACTGCACAATGGTTGATCAGCTCAAGACACCTCCTTAAGCACTGATGACTGAAAATTAGGGTTTGAGATTGAACAAGGATAAATGGACTTTTAATGCCTCATATGACTTTCATGGATCATTTTGGGCTCTCAAGTTTTCTCATGTCAAGTTTCAAGTCTTGGATCACATTTTTGCTCAACAATTGATCAATTGACCTAAAATCAGCTGTATTGGGGAAAAAGTCAATTGTGGTCAATTTACAGTCAAACTTCATAATTTTTTATCCATATCAACATCATGAACTCATATATGTCATTTGATCAAGTTTGGATCACAATTCCACAAGAAACTTGATCCGATCATCAAAAGGGGAAAATGGTCAAAATTAGGGTTTTGACCGAGAAGGTGCAATTTCTGATTTTTGAACTAGAAAATGACTTGTTGGTTTGAGGAATGGTCTCAAGGATTCAAATTATTCATTTTGACCTAGTGGTATGGCTCAAAACATTCCTCAAGCTCAATTGATTGACAGTTGAATTTCAGTTAACTGATGAAAAGTCAATTGTACACTGAAAAGTCAAACTTTGACTTTTTTGCCAAAATCAAGTATCAAAGATCACATTTCATCAAAACATGTCAAAATATGAAACTTGTTCATCAGGAAATCAAAAGTCAAGATTTCATTTTGAAAAGTCAAAATTTCTAAACTTCAAAATTTTTCTAAGTGTTGGAAAATTCATAGTTTTTCATGACTCTGAGCCAAATTCTCACCATGATGCAAGATGATTCAAAGGAAAATTCCAACATGAAAGTTGTAGATAACAGATATCTAAAACATTGTAGAACAAAACTTCTTCTATAAATTCATGGATTTCAAGTTATGTTTTTGAGAAGACATGTTCATGAAACTTGGAAACTTAGTGAAATTTTGCCCTAGTTTAGGCAAGATTTTGACCTAACTTCATGGAAATGTTTCATATAGTTCCAAGATGAATATTAAAAAATGTCCAACATAGAGGTTGTAGAGGATGTTACAAGCTTTCCAAAATGTCTAAGAACTCATTGATATCATACTTGAGCAAGGAGAATCGAGGGCAATAAGTTAGGGTTTTCAAACTTGAATTACAAGCCATTTCTTGATGAACACGTGAACCAAATCCATGTTAGGTTGCATAATATTGTTTTGCAGGCCGTCTAAATTGTGTATATATCCATAATTAATGGATTACACAAACTTTTGAGCTGTAATCCAAGTGGTTTAATCTTTATCTAATTCACATTGCCATTTTGGGAAGAAAGTGAAGAATGCCATTCTTGAAAGGCAAGCTTTATGCACAAGGTCAATTCTTAAGCCTCTAACTTGTTACCTCTGATCACACTCCATCTATAAAGTCATAAGAAAGTGTGTTTAAAGCATAACCACTCTACCTTAGTGTTGTACCCCAAAATTTTCCCTCCTCTTTTTCACAAGAAATCACAGCTTTGGGGTTTTCCCTGATTTTTCAGATTGGCTCAAGAATCGGTCAAATAGACTTTTCTTATCAGTCAAACAAAATTAGGGTTCCCATTGATTGTGAATCAGTCAAACAGATTATTAGGGTTTCTATTGATTTGGTTGAGTTTGGCTCAGGGTTTGATCAAGCAGACGTTTATTTGACAGTAAATCCAAAATTAGGGTTTGCACGCGCATTCTCAGAAGAATTTGAATCCACAGTATTTCAATTGACCGTCACATTGTTTTACGTTTGTTCAAGGTTGTTGTTTGTTTCTCAAAACCTAAACATCTGGGCTAAGAGATTAGGCTTTTGATTTGAAAGGTTGGAGCGTTGGTTTGATCAGTGAAGTGAAAGGCGTGTGGACATTTGTTTGTTTAAACTGTGCAATGCATATGGTTAACTGGAATGTCGGGCGTATGGTGGTTAATGCAAGGTTGCGAGACTGCAACGTTTGTTGATTATTTATTTTATCTGAGTTACAATTATTGGGATGTATTTCCAATTATTTTAATTTGAGAAATTTAAATAATTAAATAGACAATGCAAAAGAGATGAGAAATATCTGACAAAGATTTTTTATTTATTTTTAATTGTTGTTACAAATGTTATTTGAAATACTGTAAATTTATTTACAATATTTACAATGATATTTATTACAAATAATTGAAAAGAAAATAAATCTATATCCTAAGTCTCTTGAAGTCTTCATCTTCTACTGTTGTTTCCCTTACCTCAACTGGTATTTACCTGCAAAGACAGAAAAAGAAATCAGTACAGATGAATTAAAAAGGCATTTTCAGGCAGATAATTAAATAAAAAACTCATCATTAAAGATTGTTGGCCGGAATCAGATTTTTTTAGTTTTCATCATGTTTTACTCGTCCTCTTTGCAAATCACAAGAAGATTTCTCTTCTTGGTTCACAAAGAGGAAAGTAAAATTATCCTTTGCAAGCATACAATTAAACACAAAGAAGGCACAAGGCTGCATAAAAAGTACACCAAGCTGCACAAATTAAAACTGAACAGACTAAGTTGCAATGTCAAACAAAGCAAACTAAGTTACACAAACTATCAACCAAGCTGTCAAAGAAGCTATCAACCAAATTGTCAAGAAGCTATCAAAACAGAAAAGCTGTCAACAAGCTATCAAAACTGTCAATGCAGGAAATATGGAAGTACATAATGCAGAGCAAAACCAAGATGCAAGCAAGCACCTTTTCATCATTTCCCTAGCCAACAATCTTTTCAGAAATATAAAAGTACTTTAAGCAATAAAATATGCTTTTATAGAGAGAGAGAAAGAGAGAGTGAAGCAGGTTTGCAGTTTGACAGGCTTAAGATATATAAAAACAATTCAAGGGAAGACAAAAGAAAAAAAAAAGGAAGGAGAACAGAGAGAGAGCAGTTCAGAAGAGTACAGAAAGAACCACAAAACTGTAAACACAAACCAACAGGAAGCCTCAAGCCTTCTTGTACCAGAAACCTGTTTCAAAACCTGCATAAAACTTCCAAACAAACTGAAAACACAAGCAAGCCTGCATAACAACAGCCTGCCTGTACCAGAAGCAAGTCTCAAACCTGCTAAAAACCCTCAACAAGCCCGCATAACTTGTAACTTGCATCAAAATTTCCAAACAACAAATACAAGCCTAAGGCACAACAAGCCTTGAGGCCTGTTTCCAACAAACCTATTTCCTCCAAACCTGCCTCAAACCTTCCTGTAACAAACAAGCCTTAAAACTTGTTCAAATATAACAACAAGCATGCCTTCCTAAAACTTCAAGCAAACTTGCCTTCAATCCAAACCAAAACTCAAACAAATCCAAACACCAAATCCACAAATAACACTAACAAGCGCCTCAGAACAGGGTTCATCATAGGCAAAACCATCAACCAACAAAGCCTTAGAGAGGAAGAGAGTCATAAGTAAAACAACTTATCAAAAACAAATCTCAGAATAAAAGCTCATCATTGAGAATCAGCAAAGCCAACAAAGAAGAACATGTCAAAGGCAATGTTTCAGGTTTATCATCACTAACATACTCAACAACAACATGCATATCAGAATAAAATTCATCATAGAATAGGCAAGATATTCGAAAAGAAGAACTTATCAAAAAAACAAATCTCAGAACAAAAGTTCATCACAGAATCAAGGATACCCGAGAAAGGAAGAGATTCAGAAGCTAATGGAATAGTGTTTTTCAGAATTATTGTCATCACAAAACAGTTTAAGGAGAAAAATACAAATACCAGAAAGCAAGTGCGGTCATCGTGTTTCTCCCCACTCCGGCCACCTGAGAGAGCCGCCAATCCCACCTTCCTCTCCCTCCGTCGTCTTCCAGAAATAAAACCCCAAGGTACCAATTTCCTTTTTCTGCATCTCATATCACAAACACAAGCATTAAAGGTTAAAACTCTGTGAAAAAATGACATGCAAGGTTAAAACCTAAAACTAAAACGCGTCAAGAACAAAGGAAGACAATACCCCTTTTTGAAATCTCCGTCGGGTACAACCACGAGGAGGAAGAAGTGGAGGCATCGCTCTGATGGCCTAAGTGTTGGAGGAGACATCAGCTTGTTCACGTTTGAAAACGATGAAGAGGCGAAGAAGATGGAAAGAGGCACCGTTCACAAAACTGTAAAACCTAATTCTGAGCCAAACAAATGAAAACCCTAAGAACTTTGTCAAAGCAACTGGGCCTACCCCAGACACTAAAACCTTAGGCCCCAAACTCTCAGCGCCACACCCCCCCTCTTGTCTTCTTGCCATATTCATTTTGGGCCAAGTATTTTCCTCAAAGCCCATTTAACTTCTTAACCTTTTTATACAAACTAATACCCTTTTTTTATCATTATCACTTTATTTCCCTTTTTTAACTTAAACAAATTCTTTTGTTAAATAAAAATAATATATTAACTTTTTTGTATAAAATATTCTTAATAGCTTTGTTTAATATTCATTACATTTAAAGGTATATAAATAATAGAATTAACTAAATTAAATAATTCTTTCTTTAAAACCTTTGTTTATATAAAACTAACAAAAGTACAAAAATAATAATACTTAATTTGCATTAGGTTAACATTTTGATCATTTGTAAATAACCATATGCATCATACAATGCTTTTGATTTTCTTTATATTCTTATACCTTATTACTTTTACATTGAGAATGCGGCGATTCGATTTGGTTGTAAATATAATATTTGGACATTACAATTCTGATAAGACTCATCCCCATTTGTAAACATTTGTACTCCCATCCCCGAATACTTATTTGTAATAACTTAGACTTTAAATTCCCGCAATTTATCGCTTTCCGTATACTGTATAGTAATTAGGGCTTGTATGCGAAGATTCAAAATCAACAGCTAGATAACCTAACACAAAGATAAAATGCATGAAAATCAATACACAATTCACACTTGCACCTCTAGGGTAACCTCGCTTGTTGCTTCGGAAAAATGCAAACATGTCCCTCGAGTATGAGACACTCTAGCAAATGTCCCTTCGATAAACAAAGATCGTAGTCCCTCGATGACCCTCGATGTTGCCTTTAATAAAACGATCTCGTCCCTTACAAAATTGTTAGAGCGTCTCACAAGTTGCCTTCAATGATTGTATACGATGACCCGCGCCTGTCCCGTTTAACATTCTAACGCAAGGTTGTTCATCAAACACAATGGTGAAACAACACTGTTAAAAGGGTTAAAACACAAGAAAATCTTTGAGTAAAATAGGGTAGACAACTCTTAGTTACTTGATCAAAAATCTTGCAAAACATCCTTGCCATTTTTTCAAACACACTTCACACCACAACTTCAAAAACAATTTCAAAACAACTTTCAAAACATTGAATTATCTTTTCAAAAAGACACACACCTTTGTATACATTCAAACAAGAATCATTACAAAGGTTGTCACAACAATGGCCTCTTTTCAAAAACATCCTTCAAAACCACACACAAAGCACCATTTCAAACAATTGAAAATGCAAAGCAAGTGATCTAAGCAAGTAACTAAGAGCCCATGGATAACCATGGATAGAAAGGGTGCTAATACCTTCCCTTTCTATAATCTACTCCCCGAACCCAAGAAAAAATCTCAAAGGTCTTTCCTGTGCTTTTTGACCTTTCCTTAGGATAAAATAAAAAGTAGGTGGCGACTCTTGCTAAACCGAAACATTTGCGAACACAAACGCAAAACCCAAGTCAGTTCTCCCACCGTATCACAGAACTGGCGACTCTGCTGGGGAGATTTCTAAAAGTGCGGTTACCTTAGGGTTTTAGATCACCTTTACATGCTTACTTTGATTGCTTTGATTGCTTTACTTTTTGGTTTCCTTGTTTGGGTTTATTGTAAATCCTACACCCGGATTTGGGGGCACCTTTTTAGGTAAATAGCAATAAACTGTGAGGGAACTGTGCGGGGTATACCGACATGGTTGAAACAGTAGCTATGTTAGTGTGACATATTTGTGGGTACCGGTAGCCCTTGAGTAGTCAAGGAGAATATGGGGCCGTTGAGTGATGTCATGAAGCACTAACGAACTCTTAGAACCTTACTTGACCATCTTGGCCTTTTTTAGGGGTAGTGAGATGACCGACTTTGGTGCAGTCTGAAGTTGGTAGATAATCGATACTACACTCATTGAGGACTGTTTTCTTGGAATATTTTGGTCTCCAGTTAAGTGGCTAAACCAAAACAATGAACATAGAAAATAATCCAGTGATATTGAGCTCCTTAGAACCCGGTTTCTATTTTAGGACAGGTTGAGCCAACTAACTTCAAGAGGGTATTTACCTACAAACCCCGTGCAAGCCTAAACCTAAGGACTTGTTTGCTTTGTGTGAATATGACTGTCTGTATATACGCTTGCTTCCTTTTGCATGCATGTACATAACATCATGACATCATACCATAGCATTTTTTCAATAACCATTTCAAGGATCTCGAGGGTCTTTTGATGCAGGGGCACGTTGAACCAGATGTCTACCAAAAGGCAAGAGGGTTTTCCTCTGAACAAATGTCGTCAAAGATCAAGTGCAACAACTTGAATCGGGGGCTATAACCCACTCGATATGGTGAGCTTGATTCTCGTGGAAAGACATCCACCGATACCAAGTTCTCCAATCAAAGATGTTGATCAAAGTTCAATCTCTAACATTTTCTTGTGTTTACCCCGCGAGATTCTTGAAAACATGCATCCACATATCATGCATTGCATCATGACAGATTTTCCTTTTCAAGTTTCCTTATTCTCCTACTGTTTATTTAAGTAGAAATGGCTCTAGAGAGGACTGTCAAAGATATCCAGGATCAAAATGCTCAACTTGAAGAAATGTTCTTGAACCTGTCCCAGGGGCAAGAAGAAGTTAAAGCTCTCCTCGCAAGGGGCATGGTCCTAGGGAATTCAAGCAGTGTCAGGAATCATCAGTTGGAGGAACTGCAGTTTGAGCTGGCAACAATGAAGATCCAGATGATGGGACAACTGGTGGGCCAGATGGCTCTCATTCAAGACCTGGCTCAAAGACAAGAAGAGCTCAGAGTTCTCGTCAATAAACTACTTCGAGACGACCAAGTGGGGCAAACACCTAAGGTTGAAGATCAAGTCATCATTCAACCCCCTTTGAGACAAGAAGACAAGGGAAAAGCTCCTCAACTTGCTTCAAGGTCACAAGCCCAGCAACAACCTCGTCAGCGTCAACAAAGTAATCGGCGTAAGAAAAATACATCTGGAAGACATTTCTCTGAGACTGACATACCATCATCTCTAATACTGAAACGCTTGTTGGAGGTCAATCTACTGGCTTTAAGGGATCCTATTCGGAAGCACAATACCTCTACTCCTAGCTATCACCCCGACGCGTTTTGTGTATACCACTCTCGTAGTCCTGGACATGACACCGACGACTGTTGGGCTTTGAAAAATAAGATCCAAGACTTGATCGACGAAGGAGTGCTGGAATTCATGCCGGATGGCAAGATGAAAATCTTCCGCTAAGGGTTCTCCACTTGAAATGACAAAGCTCGAACTGAGAGACTTTTGTTCCATTTGAATTTTCAAGTTGTAATTTATTTTGTTATTTAAACAATTATCTGTTGATGTCAAACTTTGTTTCATTAATGCATTGCATATGTTTGTCTTGAATACATCCATTCGTTTTCACTATTCTTGTGCTTTCTTTATGATATTTAATTCTTGATAAAGATCTACAAGCCTTTAGAGGGAGGATGACGAAATAATACCGTAATCTCATACAGTATGCTTCTGAACAGACCTTGCTGACGATGTACATGCATTTCTTTCAAATCCTAAACACTGGAGTTATAAGGAAGATAATCCCTATTCAACCCCTTCGAGCCAAAGAAGTAGGAGTTTTCTGTTTTAAAACAAAATGAAACCTTTGATTTAAACCTGGGGCAGGGTAGTCTCTCAGTTAATTCAAAAAAAGATGCGCATTAAAGTCGCAAACTCTCAGTTCGTAATACAACGAATAACATCAAAAACATTCATTTGGAACCAAAAGACAGTGATGGTTCTTTATCTCATAGGCAGTCATTATCTCTCAAAAGAGAAAAGTCCACTGATCCAAAACCTACAAAGGAGGCTTAAGAAAGTTGGGGCATCCCGCTGAATTTAATCTCGAAAACAGGAACAGTCAGGCAAAAGTTAGGGATAACAAATCAAAAGAAAGAGGTCATTATAAATCCTCAATAACATGAAAAATGTTGCAAAAATGATGACTGCCTTCCATAAAATTCAGCTGGTGTGAGCCATCACCAAAAAGTCGTTCCAAACTCGAATAGAGTTCGACGCATAATTAACTGGGTTTAGAACTAAAGGACATCACGAAGAGAGAGTGGGAACAAATATACTTTGAGCCTTTATCCTTTGTTTCTTAAACCGTGAACCAAGCCACGTGATAACCCTTCAAAAGTCGTAATTGAAGCATGGGTTAGTTCGAAAGCATACTGTTACAAAAGGTATCCTGACTCCTGTAAGGCTTTGCCCTAAAATCTTGTGTTGAATTTGTCTTATAAAAAGTTTTCTGCTAAAAAACGCATTTTTCAAAACTTCGAGACGAGCATAAACTTTGCATTATTTGAATATCGTTGTTTGCACATGGTTTACTTGTTTAAACAGCGAAGAAATTCATACAGTGAATGTTCGGAGGAACGAAAGCTCTCTCGGTGAGTAAATTCACTTCAAGTGGGATGATACTCCCGTTGCAAAAATCTCCCGTCAACAAAAATAGACTTGGTTTGGTATTGTCCAACAGATCTGGGGCAGTCCAGTCAAGATTTCAACAAATCTTTCAAAGTCCATTAAATATGGGGAAGTCCAGTCAAGATTTCAACAAATCTTTCAAAGTCCATTAAACCTGGGGCAGTCCAGTCAAGATTTTAAGAAATCTCTCAAACTCCAAGATACAGTCCAGATATGCTCCAGACACGGTTGCCATTTTGTCACTCATTCAGATCCCAGTTACAGTTTCAGATACACTCCAGACACGGAAGTCATTCTGCTACTCATACAGATCTCAAATTCTCAGATACAGTCCAGATACGCTCCAGACACGGTTGCCATTATGTCACTCATTCAGATCCTAGTTACAGTTTCAGATACACTCCAGACACGGAAGTCATTCTTCTACTCATATAGATCTCAAATTCAAAGATACAGTCCAGATATGCTCCAGAGACGGTTGTCATTCTGTCATTCATTCAGATCCCAGTTACAGTTTCAGATACACTCCAGACACGGAAGTCATTTTGCTACTCATACAGATCTCAAATTCCAAGATACAGTCCAGATATGCTACAGACACGGTTGCCATTCTGTCACTCATTCAGATCCCAGTTAAAGTTTCCGATACACTCCAGACACAGAAGTCATTCTGCTACTCATACAGATCTCAAATTCCAAGATACAGTCCAGATATGCTCCAGACACGGTTGCCATTCTGTCACTCATTCAAATCCCAGTTACAGTTTCAGATACACTCCAGACACGGAAGTCATTCTGCTACTCATACAGATCTCAAATTCCAAGATACAGTCCAGATATGCTCCAGACAAGGTTGCCATTCTATCACTCATTCAGATCCCAGTTACAGTTTCAGATACACTCCAGACACGGAAGTCATTATGCTACTCATACAGATCTCAAATTCCAAGATACAGTCCAGATATGCTCCAGACACGGTTGCCATTTTGTCACTCATTCAGATCCCAGTTACAGTTCCAGATACACTCCAGACACGGAAGTCATTCTGCTACCCATACAAATCTCAACTTCAGATACAGTCCAGATATGCTCCAGACACGGTTGCCATTATGTCAATCATTCAGATCCCAGTTACAGTTTCAGATACACTCCAAACACGGAAGTCATTCTGCTACTCATACAAATCTCAAATTCCAAGATACAGTCCAGATATGCTCCATACACGGTTGCCATTATGTCACTCATTCAGATCCCAGTTACAGTTTCAGATACACTCCAGACACGGAAGTCATTCTGCTACTCATACAGATCTCAAATTCCAAGATACAGTCCAGATATGCTCCAGACACAGTTGCCATTTTGTCACTCATTCAGATCCCAGTTACAGTTTCAGATACACTCCAGACACATAAGTCATTCTGCTACTCATACAGATCTCAAATTCCAAGATACACTCCAGATATGCTCCAGACATGGTTGCCATTCTGTCACTAATTCAGATCCCAGTTACAGTTTCAGATACACTCCAGACACGGAAGTCATTCTGCTACTCATACAGATCTCAAATTCCAAGATACAGTTCAGATATGCTCCAGACACGGTTGCCATTATGTCACTCATTCAGATCCCAGTTACAGTTTCAGATACACTCCAGACGCGGAAGTCATTGTGCTACTCATAAAGATCTCAAATTCCAAGATACAGTCCAGATACGCTCCAGACACGATTGCCATTCTGTCACTCATTCAGATCCCAGTTACAGTTTCAGATACACTCCAGACACGGAAGTACAGATCTCAAATTCCAAGATACAGTCCAGATATGCTCCAGACACGGTTGCCATTTTGTCACTCATTCAGATCCCAGTTACAGTTTCAGATACACTCCAGACACGGAAGTCATTCTGCTACTCATACAGATCTCAAATTCTCAGATATAGTCTAGATATGCTCCAGACACGGTTGCCATTCTGTCACTCATTCAGATCCCAGTTACAGTTTCAGATACGCTCCAGACACGGTTTCCATTCTGTCACTCATTTAGATCCCAGTTACAGTTTCATATACACTCCATACACTGAAGTCATTCTGCTACTCATACAGATCTCAAATTCCAAGATACAGTCCAGATATGCTCCAGACACGGTTGCCATTCTGTCACTCATTCAGATCCCAGTTACAGTTTCAGATACACTCCAGACACGGAAGTCATTCTGCTACTCATACATATCTCAAATTCCAAGATACAGTCCAGATATGCTCCAGACACGGTTTCCATTCTGTCACTCATTCAGATCCCAGTTACAGTTTCAGATACACTCCAGACACGAAAGTCATTCTGCTACTCATACAAATCTAAAATTCCAAGATACAGTCCAGATATGCTCCAGACACGGTTGCCATTCTGTCACTCATTCAGATCCCAGTTATAGTTTCAGATACACGCCAGACACTGAAGTCATTCTGCTACTCATACAGATCTCAAATTCCAAGATACGGTCCAGATATGCTCCCGACACGGTTGCCATTCTGTCACTCATTCAGATCCCAGTTACAGTTTCAGATACACTCCAGACACGGAAGTCATTCTTCTACTCATACAGATCTCAAATTCCAAGATACAATCCAGATATGCTCCAGACACGGTTGTTATTCTGTCACTCATTTAGATCCCAGTTACAGTTCCAGATACACTCTAGACACGAAAGTCATTCTGCTACCCATACAAATCTCAACTTCAGATACAGTCCAGATACGCTCCAGACACGGTTGCCATTCTGTCACTCATTCAGAATTTATCCTCAGCCCAGATATGCTCCAAATGCAGATACCTTCCTGTTTCTCAACATACAATTCAACTTCCTGATATTCCCGACAGAATGAAGTTTTCTCATTCTTAAAGCGGCATACAACCTAAACCTGAACTTCTTCCATACAGGAATAAGCTTTTCCCAGAGTCCTGAGTTTTTACTCTCGAACAGGATAGCCATTCCCCAACAGTATGGCTATTCCCCCACAAAATTCTTATTCCCCAAGCAGTCAGCAGTCAACAAGGATTTCTCATCTTCAGTAATCAAAGATTTTTGGAATCCCCAGCATCGGTCATGAATTTATTTTCCCCGACAGCAGTCAAAGATTCTGTTATCTCCAGCTATCAAGATTTATCTTCCACAACAAGACGGCTACTTAGCTTACACGCATGATCATTACATTCATATATCATAAACATCGATGAAACACAATTCATTGCATCATACATATCATGCAACATAACTTTGTGTTCAGCTAACATTTTTACCCTTTGCAGGATAAGATCAAAAGGCTATCATTAACAATTATTCAGATACAGTATGGATACACCCCAGTCACGGCGGTCATTCTATTACTCATTCAGAATTTCAAGTCAAATACAGTATAGATATACCCCAGACGCGGCAGTCATTCTACTACTCATTCAGACTTCAGTAATCTGATACAGACTAGATACGCTCCAGACACGGCGACCATTCTATCCCTCATTTAGATTTAACTATCAACCTCAAAGTTCAGATTTGTGCCAGACACGGATGCCATTTTGTCCTTTACACCAACAGCTTGATACTCCCCAGTGCAATCGCCACGGAGGTCATTCTGCTGCTCATACAGACTTCAACTTCTGAAAACAGTTTACGGATTCTCCAAACACGGATGTTAATCTATCACTTATTCAACTTCAACTTTTGAAAACAGTTTACAGATACACTCCAAACATGGATGTCAATCTATTGCTTATTCAGCCCCTCCCCCCCAAGTTCAGAGATGTTCCAAACATGGATACCTTTCTGATACTCGTCCACTCACCAACGACATAACAGTTCAACAAACATTCTTGGATGGCATCTTTTAAGCCCATCTCCAGTAAGACTTCTTTCACACCTCCAGATTGCATCTTTAAGCCCATCTCTGACAAGATTCTATCACATCTCCAAATGGCATCTTTAAGCCCATTCCCTCAACTACACTTTGACGAGTGCAAATTTTTTGGGCACTCTAGTGTCCAATCATCTTTTACCTTCGAGTCGCGAACGGCAAAACTGCCAATATAACTCTTCAGGTTCTAGAAGATTGAACAGGGGCAACTGTTGTACCCCAAAATTTGCCCTCCTCTTTTTCACAAGAAATTACAGCTTTGGGGTTTTCCCTGATTTTTCATATTGGCTCAAGAATCGGTCAAACATACTTTTCTTATCAGTCAAACAAAATTAGGGTTTCCATTGATTTTGAATCAGTCAAACAGATTATTAGGGTTTCTATTGATTTGGTTGAGTTTGGCTCAGGGTTTGATCAAGCAGACGTTTCTTTGACAGTAAATCCAAAATTAGGGTTTGCACGCGCATTCTCAGAAGAATTTGAATCCACAGTATTTCAATTGATTGTCACATTGTTTTACATTTGTTCAAGGTTGTTGTTTGTTTCTCAAAACCTAAACATCTGGGCTAAGAGATGAGGCTTTTGATTTGAAAGTTTGGAGCGTTGGTTTGATCAGCGAAGTGAAAGGCGTGTGGACGTTTGTTTGTTTAAACTGTGCAATGCATATGGTTAACTGGAATGTCGGGCGTATGGTGGTTAATGCAAGGTTGCGAGACTGCAACGTTTGTTGATTATTTATTTTATCTGAGTTACAATTATTGGGATGTATTTCCAATTATTTTAATTCGAGAAATTTAAATAATTAAATAGACAGTGCAAAAGAGATGAGAAATATCTGAAAAAGATTTTTTATTTATTTTTAATTGTTGTTACAAATGTTATTTGAAATACTGTAAATTTATTTACAATATTTACAATGATATTTATTACAAATAATTGAAAAGAAAATAAATCTATATCCTAAGTCTCTTGAAGTCTTCATCTTCTACTGTTGTTTCCCTTACCTCAACTGGTATTTACCTGCAAAGACAGAAAAAGAAATCAGTACAGATGAATTAAAAAGGCATTTTCAGGCAGATAAATAAAAAACTCATCATTAAAGATTGTTGGCCGGAATCAGATTTTTTGGTTTTCATCATGTTTTACTCGTCCTCTTTGCAAATCACAAGAAGATTTCTCTTCTTGGATCACAAAGAGGAAAGTAAAATTATCCTTTGCAAGCATACAATTAAACACAAAGAAGGCACAAGGCTGCATAAAAAGTACACCAAGCTGCACAAATTCAAACTGAACAAACTAAGTTGCAATGTCAAACAAAGCAAACTAAGTTACACAAACTATCAACCAAGCTGTCAAAGAAGCTATCAACCAAACTGTCAAGAAGCTATCAAAACAGAAAAGCTGTCAACAAGCTATCAAAACTGTCAATGCATGAAATATGGAAGTACATAATGCAGAGCAAAACCAAGATGCAAGCAAGCACCTTTTCATCATTTCCCTAGCCAACAATCTTTTCAGAAATATAAAAGTACTTTAAGCAATAAAATATGCTTTTATAGAGAGAGAGAGAGAGAGAGAGAGTGAAGCAGGTTTGCAGTTTGACAGGCTTAAGATATATAAAAAGAATTCAAGGGAAGACAAAAGAAAAAAAAAAGGAAGGAGAACAGAGAGAGAGAAGTTCAGAAGAGTACAGAAAGAACCACAAAACTGTAAACACAAACCAACAGGAAGCCTCAAGCCTGCCTGTACCAGAAACCTGTTTCAAAACCTGCATAAAACCTCCAAACAAACTGAAAACACAAGCAAGCCGGCATAACAACAGCCTGCCTGTAACAGAAGCAAGTCTCAAACCTGCTAAAAACCCTCAACAAGCCTGCATAACTTGTAACCTGCATCAAAATTTCCAAACAACAAATACAAGCCTAAGGCACAACAAGCCTTGAGGCCTGTTTCCAACAAACCTGTTTCCTCCAAACCTGCCTCAAACCTGCCTGTAACAAACAAGCCTTAAAACTTGTTCAAATATAACATCAAACCTGCATAACCTTCAACAAAAAAAACCAGTTCAAACTACAAATACCAACAAGCCTGCCTTCCTAAAACTTCAAGCAAACTTGCCTTCAATCCAAACCAAAACTCAAACAAATCCAAACACCAAATCAACAAATAACACTAACAAGCGCCTCAGAACAGGGTTCATCATAGGAAAAACCATCAGCCAACAAAGCCTTAGAGAGGAAGAGAGTCAGAAGTAAAACAACTTATCAAAAACAAATCTCAGAACAAAAGCTCATCATTGAGAATCAGCAAAGCCAACAAAGAAGAACATGTCAAAGGCAATGTTTCAGGTTTATCATCACTAACATACTCAACAACTACAAGCATCTCAGAATAAAATTCATCATAGAATAGGCAAGATATTCGAAAAGAAGAACTTATCAAAAAAATAAATCTCAGAACAAAAGTTCATCACAGAATCAAGGATACCCGAGAAAGGAAGAGATTCAGAAGCTAATGGAATAGTGTTTTCAGAATTATTGTCATCACAAAACAGTTCAAGGAGAAAAATACAAATACCAGAAAGCAAGCGCGGTCATCGTGTTTCTCCCCACTCCGACCACCTGAGAGCGCCGCCAATCCCACCTTCCTCTCCCTCCGTCATCTTCCAGAAATAAAACCCCAAGGTATCAATTTCCTTTTTCTGCATCTCACATCACAAACACAAGCATTAAAGGTTAAAACTCTGTGAAACAATGACATGCAAGGTTAAAACCTAAAACTAAAACGCGTCAAGAACAAAGGAAGACAATACCCCTTTTTGAAATATCCGTCGGGTACAACCACGAGGAAGAAGAAGTGGAGGCATCGCTCTGATGGCCTAAGGGTTGGAGGAGACATCAGCTTGTTCACGTTTGAAAACGATAAAGAGGCGAAGAAGATGGAAAGCGGCGCCGTTCACAAAACTGTAAAACCTAATTCTGAGCCAAACAAATGAAAACCCTAAGAACTTTGTCAAAGCAACTGGTCCTGCCCCAGACACTAAAACCTTAGGCCCCAAACTCTCAGCGCCACACCCCCATCTTGTCTTCTTGCCATATTCATTTTAGGCCAAGTATTTTCCTCAAAGCCCATTTAACTTCTTAACCTTTTTATACAAACTAATACCCTTTTTTTTATCATTATCACTTTATTTCCCTTTTTTAACTTAAACTAATTCTTTTGTTAAATAAAAATAATATATTAACTTTTTTGTATAAAATATTCTTAATAGCTTTGTTTAATATTCATTACATTTAAAGGTATATAAATAATAGAATTAATTAAATTAAATAATTCTTTCTTTAAAACCTTTGTTTATATAAAACTAACAAAAGTACAAAAATAATAATACTTAATTTGCATTAGGTTAACATTTTGATCATTTGTAAATAACCATATGCATCATACAATGCTTTTGATTTTCTTTATATTCTTATACCTTATTAATTTTACATTGAGAATGCGGCGATTCGATTTGGTTGTAAATATAATATTTGGACATTACAATTCTGATAAGACTCATCCCCATTTGTAAACATTTGTACCCCCATCCCCGGATACTTATTTGTAATAACTTAGACATTAAATTTCCGCAATTTATCGCTTTCCATATACTGTATAGTAATTAGGATTTGTATGCGAAGATTCAAAATCAACCGCTAGATAACCTAACACAAAGATAAAATGCATGAAAATCAATACACAATTCACACTTACACCTCTAGGGTAACCTCGCTTGTTGCTTCAGAAAAATGCAATCATGTCCCTCGAGTATGAGACACTCTAGCAAATGTCCCTTCGATAAACAAAGATCGTAGTCCCTCGATGTTGCCTTTGATAAAACGATCTCGTCCCTTACAAAATTGCTAGAGCGTCTCACAAGTTGCCTTCAATGATTGTATACGATGACCCGCGCCTGTCCCGTTTAACATTCTAACGCAAGGTTGTTCATCAAACACAATGGTGAAACAACACTATTAAAAGGGTTAAAACACAAGAAAATCTTTGAGTAAAATAGGGTAGACAACTCTTAGTTACTTGATCAAAAATCTTGCAAAACATCCTTGCCATTTTTTCAAACACACTTCACACCACAACTTCAAAAACAATTTCAAAACATTGAATTATCTTTTCAAAAAGACACACACCTTTGTATACATTCAAACAAGAATCATTACAAAGGTTGTCACAACAATGGCCTCTTTTCAAAAACATCCTTCAAAACCACACACAAAGCACCATTTCAAACAATTGAAAATGCAAAGCAAGTGATTTAAGCAAGTAACTAAGAGCCCATGGATAACCATGGATAGAAAGGGTGTTAATACCTTCCCTTTCTATAATCTACTCCCCGAACCCAAGAAAACATCTCAAAGGTCTTTCCTGTGCTTTTTGACCTTTCCTTATGATAAAATAAAAAGTCGGTGGCGACTCTTGATAAACCGAAACATTTGCGAACACAAACGCAAAACCCAAGTTAGTTCTCCCACCGTATCACAGAACTGGCGACTCTGCTGGGGAGATTTCTAAAAGTGGGGTTACCTTAGGGTTTTATATCACCTTTACATGCTTACTTTGATTGCTTTGATTGCTTTACTTTTTGGGTTCCTTATTTGGGTTTATTGTAAATCCTACACCCGGATTTGGGGGCACCTTTTTAGGTAAATAGCAATAAACTGTGAGGGAACTGTGCGGGGTATACCGACATGGTTGAAACAGTAGCTATGTTAGTGTGACATATTTGTGGGTACCGGTAGCCCTTGAGTAGTCAAGGAGAATATGGGGCCGCTGAGTGATGCCATGAAGCACTAACGAACTCTTATAACCTTACTTGACTATCTTGGCCTTTTTTAGGGGTAGTGAGATGACCGACTTTTGTGCAGTCCGAAGTTGGTAGATACTCGATACTACACTCATTGAGGACTGTTTTCTTGGAATATTTTGGTCGCCAGTTAAGTGGCTAAACCAAAACAATGAACATAGAAAATAATCCAGTGATATTGAGCTCCTTAGAACCCGGTTTCTATTTTAGGACAGGTTGAGCCAACTAACTTCAAGAGGGTATTTACCTACAAACCCCGTGCAAGCCTAAACCTAAGGACTTGTTTACTTTGTGTGAATATGACTGTCTGTATATACGCTTGCTTACTTTTGCATGCATGTACATAACATCATGACATCATACCATAGCATTTTTTCAATAACCATTTCAAGGATCTCGAGGGTCTTTTGATGCAGGGGCACGTTGAACCAGATGTCTACCAAAAGGCAAGAGGGTTTTCCTCTGAACAAATGTCGTCAAAGATCAAGTGCAACAACTTGAATCGGGGGCTATGAACCACTCGATATGGTGAGCTTGATTCTCGTGGAAAGACATCCACCGATACCAAGTTCTCCAATCAAAGATGTTGATCAAAGTTCAATCTCTAACATTTTCTTGTGTTTACCCCGCGAGATTCTTGAAAACATGCATCCACATATCATGCATTGCATCATGACAGATTTTCCTTTTCAGGTTTCCTTATTCTCCTACTGTTTATTTAAGTAGAAATGGCTCTAGAGAGGACTGTCAAAGATATCCAGGATCAAAATGCTCAACTTGAAGAAATGTTCTTGAACCTGTCCCAGGGGCAAGAAGAAGTTAAAGCTCTCCTCGCAATGGGCATGGTCCTAGGGAATTCAAGCAGTGTCAGGAATGATCAGTTGGAGGAACTGCAGTTTGAGCTGGCAACAATGAAGATCCAGATGATGGGACAACTGGTGGGCCAGATGGCTCTCATTCAAGACCTGGCTCAAAGACAAGAAGAGCTCAGAGTTCTCGTCAACAAACTGCTTCGAGACGACCAAGTGGGGAAAACACCTAAGGTTGAAGATCAAGTCATCATTCAACCCCCTTTGAGACAAGAAGACAAGGGAAAAGCTCCTCAACTTGCTTCAGGGTCACAAGCCCAGCAACAACCTCGTCAGCGTCAACAGAGTAATCGGCGTAAGAAAAATACGTCTGGAAGACATTTCTGAGACTGACATACCATCATCTCTAATACTGAAACACTTGTTGTAGGTCAATCTACTGGCTTTAAGGGATCCTATTCGGAAGCCCAATACCTCTACTCCTAGCTATCACCCCGACGCGTTTTGTGTATACCACTCCCGTAGTCCTGGACATGACACCAACGACTGTTGGGCTTTGAAAAATAAGATCCAAGACTTGATCGACGAAGGAGTGCTGGAATTCATGCCGGATGGCGAGATGAAAATCTTCTGCTAAGGGTTCTCCACCTGAAATGACAAATCTCGAACTGAGAGACTTTTGTTCCATTTGAATTTTCAAGTTGTAATTTATTTTGTTATTTAAACAATTATCTGTTGATGTCAAACTTTGTTTCATTAATGCATTGCATATGTTTGTCTTGAATACATCCATTCGTTTTCACTATTCTTGTGCTTTCTTTATGATATTTAATTCTTGATAAAGAGCTAAAAGCCTTTAGAGGGAGGATGACGAAATAATACCGTAATCTCATACAGTATGCTTTTGAACAGACCTTGCTGACGATGTACAGGCGTTTCTTTCAAATCCTAAACACTGAAGTTATAAGGAAGATAATCCTTATTCAACCCCTTCGAGCCAAAGAAGTAGGAGTTTTCTGTTTTAAAACAAAATGAAACCTTTGATTTAAACCTGGGGCAGGGTAGTCTCTCAGTTAATTCAAAAAAAGATGCGCATTAAAGTCGCAAACTCTCAGTTCGTAATACAACGAATAACATCAAAAACATTCCTTTGGAACCAAAAGACAGTGATGGTTCTTTATCTCATAGGCAGTCATTATCTCTCAAAAGAGAAAAGTCCACTGAGCCAAAACCTACAAAGGAGGCTTAAGAAAGTTGGGGCATCCCGTTGACTGTAATCTCGAAAACAGGAACAGTCAGGAAAAAGTTAGGGATAACAAATCAAAAGAAAGTGGTCATTATAAATCCTCAATAACATGAAAAATGTTGCAAAAATGATGACTGTCTTCCATAAAATTCAACTGGTGTGAGCCATTACCAAAAAGTCGTTCCAAACTCGAATAGAGTTCGACTCACAATTAACTGGGTTTAGGACTAAAGGACATCACGAAGAGCGGGTGGGAACAAATATACTTTAAGCCTTTATCCTTTGTTTCTTAAACCGTGAACCAAGCCACGTTACAACCCTTCAAAAGCCCTAATTGAAGCATGGGTTAGTTCGAAAGCATACTGTTACAAAAGGTATCCGGACTCCTGTAAGGCTTTGCCCTAAAATCTTGTGTTGAATTTGCCTTATAAAAAATTTTCTGCTAAAAAACGCATTTTTCAAAACTTCGAGACGAGCATAAACTTTGCATTATTTGAATATCGTTGTTTGCACTTGGTTTACTTGTTTAAACAACGAAGAAATTCATACAGTGAATGTTCAGAGGAACGAAAGCTCTCTCGGTGACTAAAATCACTTCAAGTGGGATGATACTCCCGTTGCAAAAATCTCCCATCAACAAAAAGAGACTTGGTTAGGTATTGTCCAACAAATCTGGGGCAGTCCAGTCAAGACTTCAACAAATCTTTCAAAGTCCATTAAATCTGGGGCAGTCCAGTCAAGATTTCAACAAATCTTTCAAAGTCCATTAAACCTGGGGCAGTCCAGTCAAGATTTTAAGAAATCTCTCAAACTCCAAGATACAGTCCAGATATGCTCCATACACGGTTGCCATTTTGTCACTCATTCAGATCCCAGTTACAGTTTCAGATACACCCCAGACACGGAAGTCATTCTGCTACTCATACAGATCTCAAATTCTCAGATACAGTCCAGATACGCTCCAGACACGGTTGCCAATCTATCACTCATTCAGATCCCAGTTACAGTTTCAGATACACTCCAGACACGGAAGTCATTCTGCTACTCATATAGATCTCAAATTCCAAGATACAGTCCAGATATGCTCTAGAGACGGTTGCCATTTTGTCACTCATTCAGATCCCATTTACAGTTTCAGATACACTCCAGACACGAAAGTCATTCTGCTACTCATACAGATCTCAAATTCTAAGATACAGTCCAGATATGCTCCAGACACGGTTGCCATTCTGTCACTCATTCAGATCCCAGTTACAGTTTCAGATACACTCCAGACACGGAAGTCATTCTGCTACTCATACAGATCTCAAATTCCAAGATACACTCCAGATATGCTCCAGACATGGTTGCCATTCTGTCACTCATTCAGATCCCAGTTACAGTTTCAGATACACTCCAGACACGGAAGTCATTCTGCTACTCATACAGATCTCAAATTCCAAGATACAGTCCAGATATGCTCCAGACACGGTTGCCATTCTATCACTCATTCAGATCCCAGTTACAGTTTCAGATACACTCCAGACACGGAAGTCATTCTGCTACTCATACAGATCTCAAATTCAGAGATACAGTCTAGATATGCTCCAGACACAGTTGCCATTCTGTCACTCATTCAGATCCCAGTTACAGTTCCAGATACACTCCAGACACGAAAGTCATTCTGCTACCCATACAAATCTCAACTTCAGATACAGTTCAGATATGCTCCAGACACAGTTGCCATTCTGTCACTCATTCAGATCCCAGTTACAGTTTCAGATACACTCCAGACACGGAAGTCATTTTGCTACTCATACAGATCTCAAATTCCAAGATACAGTCCAGATATGCTCCAGACACGGTTGCCATTCTGTCAGTCATTCAGATCCCAGTTACAGTTTTAATTACACTCCAGACACGGAAGTCATTCTGCTACTCATACAGATCTCAAATTCCAAGATACAGTCCAGATATGCTCCAGACACGGTTGCCATTTTGTCACTCATTCAGATCCCAGTTACAGTTTTAGATACACTCCAGACACGGAAGTCATTCTGCTACTCATACAGATCTCAAATTCTCAGATACAGTCCAGATATGCTCCAGACACGGTTGCCATTCTGTCACTCATTCAGATCCCAGTAATAGTTTCAGATACACTCCAGACACCGAAGTCATTCTACTACTCATACAGATCTCAAATTCTCATATACAATCCAGATACGCTCCAGACACGGTTGCCATTCTGTCACTCATTCAGATCCCAGTTACAGTTTCAGATACACTCCATACACGGAAGTCATTCTGCTACTCATACAGATCTCAAATTCCAAGATACAGTCCAGATATGCTCTAGATACGGTTGCTATTCTGTCACTCATTCAGATCCCAGTTACAGTGTCAGATACACTCCAGACACGGAAGTCATTATGCTACTCATACATATCTCAAATTCCAAGATACAGTCCAGATATGCTCCAGACACGGTTGCCATTCTGTCACTCATTCAGATCCTAGTTACAGTTTCAGATACACTCCAGACACGGAAGTCATTCTGCGACTCATACAGATCTCAAATTCCAAGATACAGTCCAGATATGCTCCAGACACGGTTGCCATTCTGTCACTCATTCAGATCCCAGTTACAGTTTCAGATACACTCCAGACACGGAAGTCATTCTGCTACTCATACAGATCTCAAATTCCAAGATACAGTCAAGATATGCTCCAGACACGGTTGCCATTCTGTCACTCATTCAGATCCCAGTTACAGTTTCAGATACACTCCAGACACGGAAGTCATTCTGCTACTCATACAGATCTCAAATTCCAAGATACAGTCTAGATATGCTTCAGACACGGTTGCCATTCTGTCACTCATTCAGATCCCAGTTACAGTTCCAGATACACTCCAGACACGGAAGTCATTCTGCTACCCATACAGATCTCAACTTCAGATACAGTCCAGATATGCTCCAGACACGGTTGCCATTCTGTCACTCATTCAGAATTTATCCTCAGCCCAGAGATGCTCCAAACGCAGATACCTTCCTGTTTCTCAACATACAATTCAACTTCCTGATATTCCCGACTGAATGAAGTTTTCTCATTCTTAAAGCAGCATACAACCTAAACCTGAACTTCTTCCAGACAGGAATAAGCTTTTCCCAGAGTCCTGAGTTTTTACTCTCTAACAGGATAGCCATTCCGCAACAGTATGGCTATTCCCCCACAAAATTCTTATTCCCCAAGCAGTCAGCAGTCAACAAGGATTTATCATCTTCAGTAATCAAAGATTTTTGGAATCCCCAGCATCGGTCATGAATTTATTTTCCCCGACAGCAGTCAAAGATTCTGTTATCTCCAGCTATCAGGATTTATCTTCCACAACAAGACGGCTACTCAGCTTACACGCATGATCATTACATTCATATATCATAAACATCGATGAAACACAATTCATTGCATCATACATATCATGCAACATAACTT